>JAHXRV010009967.1:0-365796 GCA_019904355.1 Psilocybe tampanensis | reverse complement strand
CGACATGAATTCCTTCTGTTAGACTGTTCTAAATGTCTCAAAGTTTGTATTGCTGGTTCAAAGACTATTATCATACCCAGCAGTCAGAACCATCGAGGTGTAGAAAGCAGAGCATCCAATGCAGCCTTTGGACTTAATATAAAAAAATTGGACTCGGAGATTGCCAGGCGGAGCAGTGGCCCACCTTGCAAGTTGGTAATCTATTCAGTAATTCAGACTGTGCAACCGTATTTGGGCATCTACTTTTTTTTTTTTCGAGTGTAAATTTAAAACTGTACGCGTTATCTTATTAACACTCTCTATGATAGATTTCAGCGACAACGAGGACATGGTTTCGACCCACTTTGGCTATTAATGATCGTGTTCTTTCTAAATTGGGCTTGTCACAAAGTGATCACGTGGGTTCGTAGAACGTCGATGTCATCTACCTTAGGTCCTAGGATCAACCAAGGTCAAACGAGGTCCGACAGGGTCCCGCCTCGCCTTCCTCACCATTTTAGCAACACAACAGGGGCCATTTTGAGCTCCAGTACTTAAGGATAGGCGCCGATAGGCCCTTATAGAAGTGGCCTGTAACCAGGAAGTCAAGGAAGGACATTGCGTGGGGACGCGCTTGTAGTTTGAAATCAAAGTTGCAGGATTGTATTGATGCAATTTGGCTGACGCATGTAATTTGAGTGCTTGTTGAAGTACAACTGATAACAGATGTCAGATTCCAAAAAGATTACTTATCCTAGCAACTCTCCTGTGGTTTTTGGTTTTTAGTTCCTGGATCGGGTATCAAAACCATCATGCGAAGGCAGTGGTCCAAACAAGGTCCAATTTGAGCGAAGTCGGAAGGAGAGGGACCGTTACTAAGCTGACGCGCAGCCCTTGCTGGGTGAATACATCGTGAACTTCAACTTGTTTCGAACACCGACCCAAAGACTACCACACCTATTTTCTTCGGCATACTTTTCCCCAAAGTGCAACTTTACGTGGTATTGGGATGAACAACACAATTAAAAGCACTTTCGAGGAGCGCAGGGAGCAATTGAAGATTTTACTGGAAAGCGGTCTCAGTTCCTTTCCTCAAGCCACGAATTATATCCGTAACTCCCATGTCAAATACCAAGCCCAGTCTGAAGACATAATTGGCGACTCCAACGAGGACAACCGTATGGTTGCCCGTCAAGACGGAAGGCTTGAGACGCAAGGCTTCATCAAGAAAGATCGCCTAATACCTGATCTCCCCTCTGGTGATGGCCAATTTTGTCCTCAGAAAACCCTACGCAGGAAAATCGAAGAGTCGGATACGGAAAATTTCAATACGAGCTTCCACGAGGTTGGGGCAACTCGAGCGAAGAAGAAGATAAAATCGACTCATTCACGTGGAAGTTGCATCGCAAATCAATCCGTTGAACCATTTGCGAGGAAACACAAAGCAGTCCCCGAAACCGAGACCGATTTTTACAGTTCTATTCGTCTTCCTTCAATACCCTCGACGCCTGTGTTAGGCGACGTACCAAGCAACAATCCTCTCGTGTCTCTAAACGAACGACTAGATCAATTGTCGAGGAAGGAAGCCGAAATTGGGATTGCCTCTCCAACCAAGGAAGCGGAAGAATCGGTGGGGACTGGAGATAGCGTTATGAAGGCTCTTGGTGTTCCTTCGCCCAACGAACAGGAGGAATCAATGAGTGAGACAACCAAAGTCGAGCAACGAGAAGAATCAAACGACGCCATAGACAGCCAGGCTTTTATGTCTCCCACAGGACGAACGCAACTCGTCGAAAACATTTCCTTGACGCCTATTTCTATCGCCAACACCAATACGGATAGTGTCATCCTCGGGCTGGATATCGCTGAGAGACCACCCCAGGAACCGAATGCCAACACCGAGCAAAGACAAAATAGTTCAAAACCATATCTTCTTCCTACGAGATATGTATATGTCAAACCCTGCAACAACTGTACCAAACGCCAACAAAACTGCCGCGTGATGTTCCGCGGAAAACGCTGCTGCTACAGTTGTGCTGTCCGGAAAGTCAAGTGCATAGGCATTGGGCAAGACTCTGAAAAGGAGTTGAAAGACATCCACTCCGCTGAAACTCTCGATCCAGCTGAGGTTGTGGCAGAGCTGTCGACATGGCCTGCGTCTGTCAAGCTTAAACCGAAGTCTCACCAACCTGAACCGAGCCCTTACTGGCAGCCTATACCGATTTCTCACCCCAGGTCCACCCCGAAAACACGTGGCATGTTTGATAGAAACCTTTTCGAAAGACAAATCACGTTTGAAAGCTTCCTACTCGAAAGACTACATACATATGAAAGATTCACTTTGGAATGCCTCAGTGCGATCATTCCAGGGCTCAATCCACCGCTGCCTGTTGCGACTGATCTGGTTGGCCACTGGCAGGCGACATACCTCAGCAACTACAAGCCCATATCGATGACAGCGACACAATCTTCAACCATTCACCAACCTGATACCATGGCTGCGCCGATAACCCAAGATTGCACTGATCGAAGGGATCGAGATTCAGCCCTCATTATTCAAGGTTGTTCCACCTAGACACTTATCAGCTTCAGGTTGTGGTGATACAGGTGTTCGAATCCATAGTAGATGTCGTTACCATCACCCTTGCTCTTTCATCCACCGAGTCACCGACCCAGGCCGCAGTATTTTCGATTTTCGTTTCCGACCACTTTCTTACTCATTGTGTATCCATATCTATCATCTGTATTAATGTAGTAATGATAAACCTTAGTTTCCCCTGGTCCAGTGTTCACCATCCGTATAGTTGGGGGTAGTGATTTGATGCCATGTGTCGGTAGAGGAAGGAATACAGCGGCTGAAGGATGGTTAAAAACTGATTGCAGTCGCAGTATGTTCGACGATTGTTCAACGGTATCGCGGTCGTTGTTGACGTTGACGAAGCTGGAGTGAGGGGAACGGTTTTCGAGATGAGGTACAGAGGGATGAAATTTGAAACTTGGTCACGAGGTGGAAGTCTTTGAAGGCGGAGGGAGTACTCGTGTTGTACCAAAAAAATCAGGTTATAGTGTAGTCAAAGCCACCAGCCTGCCAGATACTTGAATCCCAACCAATTCTCATCATCCCAGTATTATCCTGTTGTTTTTCATTGAAAAGAGCAAATGAAATTTGTTATTTATCTTTAGAAGACAGATATAAAAAGACTAAAAAAACGACTTTTTTTGATCCATCCTAGTGCCACCCCCACCTATTCCGAAGAGGCCGTATCCTCGGCTATGGCGTCCTCTGAGGCACTTCTTTTGAGAGGGCCGGACCAGTCGCAGCAGTGGGGCTACTACACGAGAAATTTCAGGAAGTGTATGTTTTATTAAATAAGAGTGGACTTCCCTTGTTTAGACCTTTGGACGAACGTTATTTGAGCCGCCGGTGATTCCCCCTGTGATTCCATACGTTGGCCGTCGCTGGCAGACTTGACGGGGATGATGTCGCAGTCGTAGTCGAATGGGTTGCTGAAGTCCGAGGAGGTCGGCGCTTCTTGCGTCTGGCGGTCAAGACGACGTCGTTGGGCTCCAAATGTTCCTTGTAGAACACATGTGCTGATTTCCAGTGCGAGAAATGGTGCGTAGGGCGTAACCTGGCATGGAGAATAGCCGCGGGAGGTCGATTTGACTGTCAGAAATTTAGGTCACAGAGCACTAAAACAAGGATTTCATTCACATACCCTGGCTGGTGAAAGATCCCAACCTTGTGGCCCCTCGTCACGACCAAATAATTGCCCTCGAGCTCCACAAGGCTATCTGGGTGAGGAGTGTGTTGCCCAGAGAAGTTGATGTGCCGGCCTTCGCATGCCGCGACGTTTGCAGTCCCCACGATGGCGATGTCCTTCAAGTCGAAGCATTTCTGGCAATGCTTGAACGCGGATTGCCAGTCCCCGAAGTCGCAAAGGGCTTACTCTCTGCCGGAGAGCAGCTTCTCAAGATCCACTTCACGGCTAATACGACGTTAGAAGCCATGGAGGAGAAAACTAGGAAAACCTCACCATTCTAGCGCGCCAAAAATACCAACTTGGGGGCCTCTTGTTACTACTAAATAGTATACCTTGGGCTGGACAATCCTGCTGGGGTGTGGGATCTCGAAGGAGGAAAAGTTGTCATCGTCCGCGAACGATTAAGAAAGATGAACGGCGGGTGTAGCTTGAGAACTTACCCATAGTATTAGCTGAAAGAGGAGCGTCCCGAAAGCCTCTGGTTGTAGAGGGGGGAAAGAAGTACTGAGATATAAGCCAGACGGCTTCTGGTTACTGGACAGACTGTAAACCAGCGTGCAAACATCGATTTGAAACCCGTCCTGAGCAAAGATGCTGCGATTAATTATATTGCTAAAAATGCATCGAATGCCGAAAAAGAGGCACCTATATTTCCAGAGCTCTTGGCTGGTGTTGTCGATGGAATGGATGGGGATGGGACCGCACAGACTGCCTGTCACAAGATGCTCAACAAAATGCTTGGTGAAAGAACATATTCAGGTCAAGAAACAGCTCACCTTCTTCTCGGAATTCCTCGTGTGCGTGCATCCACGACATTCAAGACAGTTTATATTGGCTCTGAAGGTGGTTACCGTGACCTTGGAGTGGAGGATGGAGGAGAGACCGATGGTGATGCAACCCCAGTCACCAAACATTCATGGCTAAAGAGGTACATGGACTGATCTCCAGAGATGGAGGACCTGTCACTTCAAGACGTTCTCGCAACACACTTGGACAAAATCAACATGGACGAAGAAAAGGGAGAATACAGAAATTATCTTACGTGTGTACCCAAGATTTTCTCCCGATCCAGAGGCGTCTCGCCAACGGTGGAATGATGTCAACCTGATGGCATCGTGGCTTGGTGAACAAAAGCGCGAAGCATCTGGAGAACAACAGGACATACCTCAAATTGACATTAACACCCTCGAACCGGAGCAGCGTATCATATATGACCAGTTCATGAATGCCTACATTGATATTCTTGCTTTAGACGAAGACGCCCTTCCACCCAAAAACTCTTTAATATCGACAGAACTGCTGAATGTGGAAAAACGTACCTCATAGCAGCCATATGTCCGGGCCTTCGTGATCTCGCAGACACCCATGGTCGTCCAGATCCCATCTGGGTCCTTGCTCCTTCCGGTGTTGCCGCTCTGAACATTCGTGGCCGTACTCTTCATTCGGGTGTCAGTCTGCCACTAAATGGTTTCTCTCGTCTCGCTGGCTCACGCCTCTCAAACAAAAGTTGACCCTCTGTTTGTCTTTATCCTCTCGTTCAAACTTTCCCGCTCAATGAACTGTATGCCCTTGCCTTCACGGTCACCCCTATTCTGCGTTTTGTCTTTTTAACTTCAATAACATCTCAGTGTGCATCAATACCTCTGCAAACCGAATCATATCCTCATTTGATAATCCATCTGACCACAGCAAGGCGAGGTCGACAACGTCGACGGCTAGTAGGGAAGAGCCTCGCGAACATCCATCCCATGTTGCTAAAGTGGTTGGCATCAGGTATGGTTTGCGAATCAGATTTTGGAATCGTTTCAGGGTAGAAATACTCAACCAAATATTAGAATCCACAATACATTTCTTCTCGCTTCTGCCTGGAATATTGTCTCTCGATTTTTGGACGGACTCGCGGTCGATGGTCTGACTGACAACAATATCAAAATAAAGTTGAAAACGAATACAGATATGAGGGATAGATATTTGGTTATATATGACATGGTGACACGTTTAGTCTCGATGAGCCAAAGCCGATTCGCTGTTCTTGCGACGAGCACTTGTGCGTTCAATTATTCATCTAGATATATGGCTTTCTGATCGGTTTTTCGTTAGCCCATTACGCGAAATACCTCAAACTCAACCCGTCGGAAGGGGCCAGCTCTTCAGAGTCTGGATATGTCTTCGACTGGTCAGATCTGCGCAAAGCTGCCAGCTCTTTCCTAGATTCGATCATCATTGAGATGTGTTTTCCACAAGGCACTTATCCAATGTCTATATTGCTTCGAATTCTCCATGATGCTGTTGAAGAGGCCCCACGTGAAACCAACCGTTTTCCACAAGAGTTATGGGATGCAGTCGGCGATCTGTCGGTATGTTACCGTCATCTTCTCAAATAACAGGAATTTTGACTGAATCTTTAAAAATGAAGTTATCTATAGAGTTACAAGAAATCCTCTCCGCCCCCTTGTTTGGCCCCGAAGGAGACAAATGGAAAAAACAACCACGCAACATGCCAGAAGAATATGAACAATGGATTGATGCTCAGATATTGTCAGGACGAGCATCAGACAAGTTCGCCAATTACAAGGATACCATATTTCCTCTGGAGAAGACACGGCGCAAGGATGTTCTCGATAACATGTGGAAACAGATCGACGATGTACGTTAATAATCTCCATCAGCCTTCATTGTATTCTGACTTGACCAGAATTATATATCCGTCTCTGGATTACCGATAGATGAATTGTGGAACTTGGAACAAGCCTTTAACTATGCGCCCCAGTGGTCAGCGTTCCAGCGTATGCCTGACATAGACGAAGATTCCGATGAGGAGGGTTTCCATCGATCTGGAGCTAGGCCGAAGAAAAAGAAACCGCTTGCCATCACCAATCAATCCGAGAGCGACTCAATGCCCGAACTCCAATCTGTCTCCAACACGGACGATGATGACGACGACGACGATGACAGTGACGACTTCAGCGATGGTGGTTACAGCGATGACGAGAGTGGGTACAATACTGAAGAAGAAGACGAGATTCGCGAGAAGCTCCGTGAAGCTATGGATGCGGCTCATGAGGCGGATTGGTTTGACGATTCGGCACCAGGGATCGATCCATTCCTTCAAGATGATCGTAAAGCAAATCCGTTCCTCAACCTGTTGGGCTCACTACGAGGTACACAATTACCCTATATTATTTATTTTTCGTGTCAATCACTGACATCTTCTGATAGGGAGAATGTTTTCATCAAGTCCCAAATTGAAGACTACAACCAGAACAGAACCCCGAGTTCCTCCAGTTCGTGGGGCATTCAGGGCGACACCAACCGGTGCCCCTAAGGCAGTCCCAAAAACGATGCCCCCTAGACCAGCTCCTCCACCCGTTGTACTGGTCGCCACTCCTTCACCTGCACCAGGTAATATTATAGACCATTGGAATATTGAGTGTCTCACTTATCATTGCCCCAGCCACCGCCGCAGCGAAGAGTCATAAGGCAACAGTTGAAGATGTAGAAGACGAAGATGATATACCAGCAGCTGGGCCGAAAAAGAAAAAGAAGAAAGGAAAGAAGAAGAAGAGGTCTGATGTACCTCCAGGCTCGCCATCTCCATCAATGGGGTCTACCTCCCATATAGCTTCTCAAGAATCACCTTCGAAAACCACATCCTCAACGGTCACCCCATCGTATATGGCTTCAACAATATCTCTTCCTATCAGTGAATCGACAGCAGCCCAGTCTGGTCACTCTTACCTGCAATCTCTCAATCTAAAGTCGGAGAAAAAGGTCAAGTCGCGACCCGACCATGCATCGTTGTTTTCAAATCCAGACAACAAGAAACAGTCCTTTTTTTCCAAACTATCGATAGGAAAGGATAAAGAGAAGGAGGAGAAGGAGGCAAAGCAAAGTTGGTTCTCCAGACTCGGGAAAAAGACAAATGACTACATGCACCAACTTCTCAAGACAAATCAAGGTCAAACTGGTACTCGCACCTCAATGAAGTGGGAGCATTTCTTGAAGGTTGGTTGACAATGTCGCATCCTTTGGTATCCGTCTGACTCTCATCATTTCCACAGCTCATGCGAGAAATGGGGTTCAGCTACGATCCGAGTACTGCAGGTTCCAGCGTCCGTTTTGACCCACCTAATAAAAACGATAGGGTAAGTGATTGGATGACACCGCAACCTCACTGTGCTAACCCATATCTTTGAAAGCCGATCACAATTCACAAACGTGAGTTGTTTTTCTTCTTCTTTAAAATTGCCCCTCAATGATCACGTCTGTGTTCAATATAGCTCATCCTGACCCCACCTTGCAACCTCATCATCTCGATGCCATTGCCAAGAGACTGAAGGATTGCTATGGATGGAACGAGGACGATTTATTGAGATCATGATTGTTTATGACTCAATGCTTCATCACTACCATAAGGATCTACAAGTAATGCTTCCATTTCCCGTAACGATGTACTTCTTGAAAATTTGTCCATCAGTAATTATAAAATATCAACCACCGAGTAATGTCTGCGCCATTAACATCCCAGAAATTCTTTCGACCTAATTTCAATTTATAAGATGATTGCCCGAGTGTGTGAGCGTAGATTACATCAACTCTTACCAGCTGCACAAATCCCTCTTCATGAAGAACTTCACTCAGTATTCTCTCCACTTCTGAACTTGGGAGGTTGTAAACAGAGGTGAATTCTTCCACTGCGGTAAGAATAGGCTGACTTGGGCGGGTTGGTTCGGAAGAATTCCCTCGTCGGACTGGTAATGCGCTCAGTACTCCAGAATTACTTGAACTTGGAAAAGACGAATTCGGCAGAGATGATGCAGGAGGATTCTGGGTAATTACTGGGGTTACATTCGTCTCGTGAAGTTGATGAATTTCCATATGTGTTGCGTCTGAGTTGAGATCAGCCGTGGAGGCGTTAACGTTTGGTTTGTCCTGTGCTCGATACGTCGACGTTCCACCTGATGGCCGGCTGCTGGAACTACTAGATTCTACAGCGATGAAAGGGGATGGATCAGATGAAGGGTGCGTCGTCAAAGGTGACGAAATCGTTTGGTGAGGGAACGCTGAAGGAACCCTCTGATGCAAAGACAGCTTTTGTGATATAAGGCTCTGAGACGGAGGAGGACAAGCGTAAGACGCTGCACGGTTTTGGGGAGCTAAATTTGGGGCAGCAGTGTTCTGCATTACAGGTCGGAGAGGAAGAGTATGCATTTGGGATAATGCCGGTCCAGGTATGTTGTTTGGATTGAGTTTGCAAGGACATATAGGTTTGATGGCCTGGATAAACTCGGATGCTTCAGAAGGTATTTGGAACGATATCTGAAAGCGACGATAGACCTGGAATATCAAATTTTCTGTCAGTGAAATCCTTTCAATCGACACCCGTACTCAGGATCGCACAGGCGTGTTACCGCCTTCTTCACGAGAATGAAGATATCTTATTCCAACGACGGTATCGCGGTATACGGCTTTGAGAGGCAAGCCTTCCACCTGGTTTTTTTGCTGAGGACCAAAAGGAAGAAACGAGAATGACAGGAGATCCAGGTCTTCCTAGCATTATTTGGCAAATAATCAGTAAGCATTCGAGCAGAACATATGAAAGCTATCGGTGGAGCAAGGAGAACAGCACTTGCAAAAATGACATTCTGAGAATTGACACATGTCTCTATACCGTTGTTTATTTCCCAAACTATACGGAGTTTCACGGATTCTATCTCAGCGTCGCTGCTTGTTTTCACGTCGAGAATAAGACGGATGACTGGATTGGTGAAATGCTGCCAGTCCGAGGAAAATTCCGGTCCACCGTGAGTGGGTAACTGTACTTTTGGAGCTAGCCTTTTTATTGGATAGGATCTAGAGTATTTCGAAAGTATAAAACTCGATGTTCCGGTTGTGAAATGGCTCATCATGGTCCCATGGAAGGAGATGAAGAAGTTGCAGGCTCAGGCAGCTCATCCGCAGGTGGAAAAAGTGGTAAATGCCGAGATGTCAAATAAATTCCCCATTTGATACATGTCTTTGCCAAAATGAGAAACAGTAAAACAAAATCATATTCGAGAAGATGACTAAAGCATGAAGCTTTGAAGCTCAAGCGCTCAAGCATCATCGTAATCTTCTCGGTATCCAACCAAGACATCATTGTCACAAAACAATTGACAATCAAAGGACATATCCGAGTTCCTAAGTCGATGGAACTGTTGTGAGAGGTATGCACTACCCCCAGCGATAAATTGTGCCTGATCGAAATCATCGAAAAAGTGATACACCATGATCGCCGCCACGGAGATGTTAACGTTTCGCAGAGTCGGATACTTCTCACTGGATAATGTTGCATCAATCAATTGCCAGGCGGAATTGGTGATATCCATGAAGGGGCCAAATCCGTTGTCGTCCCGAAGTCCAAGTTCCAAGGTAACTTCTTCGAGGTGTTCCATGGGTTGGATTACATCCAAGAGGCGGGCAACGCGACGGATCGTGCTGACCTCAGATCCTCCACGTCGTGATGTAATTGCAAAAGCCTTCAATTTGGGCATAATATGCAAGGTCTCAAAATCGAATTCAAGGGGTCCTAAAGATCACAACTATTCAGAGAGGGGTGACAGTAATGTATTAGAACGTACACACCGAGGATATCAAGTGTAAGCTTCAACAGATTGTGGCCACATTGTAGGAGCACCGGTTGCAATGTGACATGAGGATCAAAGGGCCATGATACAAGGATAAGCTCCGTTAAATTTTGGAAGAAAGCACGATGAATTTGGGTTGAATTCCGTATCAGAGATATGGAATTTGTAGATAGGCTTTTGAGCGACGGAGAGCCCATGGAAGGAACCCTATGCTCGACTGATTCGACGCCATTTTGATACATAACGAGGTTCTTCAGACCAGCGTCCCCCAGCACGGAAATCGGGAATTCGGAAACGCCACGTATATGAAGAGAAAGAAGATGTGGGGAGTGAATGAGATCCTGGACGGCTGATTGAAATGTCGAGGGTACGTTTGTCCATTTGACGTGCTGTGGATAAGACACGCAGGGGTAAAATTTGAGAGTAAACTTTTTTACGCCATACTCCTTTCTATTGAAAGATTGAAGGATAAAAATAAGATCTTGGTTGTTCATGATATTTTCAGGAGATAATGGTGCAAGATGTGGCAATCGTCTATGGGGCGGGGTTGGGGGAATAGAGAACGAGAAGACCACCTCCTTGATACAGTGGTGAACATTCCCGATGGAAGAAGGGGCCTCTATAAGCTCTCGCAGTGCCTTTATGCGTTCTTGAGAGCGACTATCGTTGAAGATTTGAATTTTCTTGTATATATATTTGAGTGCACGATGACGGGTAACCGTGGATGCGGCATTGAAGGACAGGAGGGTCTGTCGAAACTGAGAGGCTATTAAGTCGGAACTACTGAGGGCTCCAGATGCGACTTGATCGATAATGGCATCTTTTATTTCTAGGGGCAAAGAGGGCAAAGGAACCATCGCTGGCGGCTGGTCGTTGGGTGTCGTTGGGCGAGGTGTGAGGAAATCACGGAGATGCCAGCATGCTGTGCTAAAGTTTGGTTTCAACATGTGGACCAAATAACGGAAGCGCAAATTGATGTCAAGATCAAGAGTCTAAGACGTCAACGGGTCATTTAGCAACCTCTCCGAATGACCACTATATTCATTTTCAGTGCTCCTTCAGCTGTATCACCTCCAACCTTCCGTGGTCCATGGCAAACATGCGCAAGATTTTCTCGAAGATATCTAAATCCATCATGAAATCTTATCCAGTTCAAATTCCGAAATACGATTTGCCTGTACGACTACGGCCAGTCAGTTTCCATTTCGCCTTCCACATTCGTATTCGTGCCTAATTGACCTACAGTGGTTTGTCGTTACCACATGCGTCATAATGGTTGTACTAGGTTTTCTCGGATTTACCAACTTCTCAAGGTCACTCTTTCTAAATGACAAGTTGTTGCATTTCCTTTGTTTTTGCATCGCAACCCTGGTGTTCTATTTCATTGTTGACGTGGAAGAGTAAGTGTTTTCCTCACAGGACCTGGACTTTTGTATACTGATCGTTATTATTTAGAAACGCTAGACGAATCTGGTTTTGGAGACACTCAGGACTGATCTTTACAGCATTCACGTGTGGTCTCTGCGGTGGTGTCTTTAGCGAAGTCGTTCAAGCACTTATTCCGGTGAGTTTTTCTTCATATAAATAACCTTACGTTGCTGATAGAAGATACAGTACAAAGTGTTTGACTGGGGTGATATCATCGTGCGGCTTCACTGAATTCAAGTTTCATACTTTTCTGACTGTTTGTTAGGCCAATCTTATAGGATCATCCCTTGGCTTGTACATTGCCTACCATTTAGAGCGTTATTATCGCCACAGGAGAGAGGTGCGTTTTTTCTCTTTATCTTATAATCGGAATGTGGTTCTAGACCTCGTTATTCAGATTGCTCGTCTCTACCGGCCACTATCAGGCTCCACTTCTGACTACGAGGACGAGGACGAAGACGAAGACGAAGCAAGTTCGACTCAGCTCCTACCGATACATAACGGCCATAATACCAAAGGAACAAAAAATTCTCGTCTGGCGGATGTCTGGGACGAACGAGAGGAGTTATTCAGCATCGACGAAAGCGAGGAGGGAAATAATCAACACCCCAGGCCTTCAGCTTTAGTCAACACGAGTGGCACGAGCAGGGCAGCTACGACAGCAGAGCCGCCTCGAATCATCATATCTCACTCTTAAAAAGATCCTCGAGGGGAAGAACCTTGGCTCCCGGAAAAACGGTTGCATTGCGATTGCGATTGCGTTCATGGTTTTGATTTATCTCCAACACCACGAATTAAGTCCAAATCTCTACCTACCCCCTCAAGCTCCGTTCCCACCTCTGCAATCTCTTGTTCGCGAGCCCGTATCACTTGCGACACTCCTTCGCATGCCCTCTCTCCCATGATCATGACTTGCTGTTGCATCGTCTCTTGGAGTTTTGCCTGGAAGAAGGATCACGTTGTTAAAAAATGAGTAGTGTGGCAAAATATCTTCTTACTTTGAGGTCCCGTTCCAAACCCTCTCCCACCCTTGCCCAATCCTGCCACCATCGTTGTTTGGACCTTTCCCAACTTCCTACAGCCCACCTTACGCTTGCAGCTGCGGTCAGCATACCGACTCCCATAGCCGTTCCAGCGTCCATTCCCACGAAGCCAAGTAAACCCTCCCCACTACCCAACAGCCATCCAAGCCACCCAGCCCAACCTATACCAGCCCCGCTCAGGATTCCGCCCGTCATTCCAAGCACAACGCGTTGCCCCGTTACGTGAAGGCGCATCGTTGGGTAATCGATGATTTGATTACGACGAGAATATATAGGACTTGTCAGGCTGTCCGCTGTAAGTCTGTAACCTGGTGTTCTTTCCACTTGAAGGAGGTCGTTTCTCAAGACTGCTGTCGCTACCGTAGGATGGGTAGATATGAGAGTAGAGGCAGATGTGGATATCTCATCTTGAAGAACTGAAAGCCGGCCCGTGTGTAGGATTAGCTGTATTATTCTATTGATGAGAATGCGGATAAAATTGGTACAAATTCATGGAAATCTGTACCTTCTTCTCCAGACCAGTGCACCATGACCGGGCAACGGCGGTGCTGACGATGTTGCTAATCTCGTCCACTCTCCAAACCATCTTCCACCATGTCAGTGTGTCCATAGTCTGACGCATATCCCGTTCAGCTTGTTGGATTGCCGCTGAAACAGCGCCCAGAGAGCCATTGCTGGATTCGTTCATTCCTGTAAAGATATCTTGAACAGCCTTCGCTTTATGTTCTTGAATTGTCTCATTTAACGTCGTTTGATCGATAAATGCTTTGTCCAACTCATTTCGTACTTGGCGAATACTGGCCAGAGACCAACGCACGACATCTTGAACATGCCCTAAACCGATATTTTTCCGGATCGTTTTGAAATTGCGGGGGGACAGCATGAGGCGAACAGTATTCGTTATTTTGGAGATTTGGGATCCCATAAAGTCGGTCTGGTATTTTTTAATGGCGGACAAATTGTTTGGCTGGGCCTGGATGGCTCTGATGGCCTGGATCGCCTTCTCTGGGTCCACTGATAGAACATGTACACTGTTGAGCTGGATTCCGGATGTTGAGGAGTGGGAGAGTCTGTTGTGAATTAACAGATCTAGTTCTGTTTGACTGATACTCGAAGTCAGCACAAGAATCGTGTTCGTCGGTAGTTGCGTTTCCAATATAGCATCAAGGGATACTGTGAGGGGGTTGCAGACAATTATAGGGATATCAGCTTGAGATAGAATCGGGTTTTGAAGGATAGGAAGTAGAGTCTCTCTTGTTTTGTACAAGGATGACGAGCCAGCAGGAGGACGGAGTTCCACCATTTCTATTGGAACAGAAAACTGGGAAAGATAGCTAGAGGATAATTTGAGAGAGGTCGACATGACGCTCTCCGACTCAGCACTATATCTGTAAAGCTGTTATAACAGTATCATAGCTTCAATGAGCGGATGACGTACGAGATTTCAAGTTTCTGCGAGCTATGACCCAGCCAACGAGTGGAGAGCGCGTCATTCTGTACTGGGTCCGAAGACAAAGGATCTGAGAGCAACGCAGTTACCAGTTCTTGGGCTCCGGACCATTCGTCCAACCCACAAACTGTTATGTATATTCATCAGAAATTGTCGGTTAATTGAGTTCCTCGGATAACCGACCTAGAATTTTTGCAGGCCTTTCTGATGCAATAGACAGATCCTCGTATGCCCCCGATAGCACGGAATCCCAAAATGTCTCGTTGTATCGTTGCAAACCAGAGCGAGCATCACCAAGAACGCGAGGAAGAAGATTTCTTGTTTTATGCAAGAGGGTAAGAGGTTCCGGCCGTCCTGACAGTTCTTGTTCCGCGGTGTTTGTGGATAAGATAGTTTTTGTAGAGCTGGCGAATCTCTTGAAGTGACGGCCTCTATGTGCATGGAGCCTCTGAGCGACGGTGCGGGAGGAGGACACGATGGAATTATGGATCAACGAATGAGTTGGACATGATGGCATGGGTGATACAAGACCAACGAAGAGTGCCTTGAGTATGATTTCCCCCAAGGTCCTATTTCCACAGTGTCAATACCTTCAAGAGATGTAGTTCACTGGTAAATTGTGATCTGAGCGCGACCGACGTGCGTTTACGGTTGGGACTGTTTTCGCACGTGACGCGTAATGGTTGACACTGACAGTGATTCCGAAGGCAGGAAGCCCTCAATGCAACTTCAATGTTTCGCAATCCCAAACTTGTTCCCAACTCCTTCGCTACTGGACCGATGGCCACAACCAGACCCACATTATGTTACTACGAATGCAAAGAATCTGATTTGAAATCAAGCTCGTCCATAACTTTGACATCACTGGAACACTTTCAGCTCTGACACGAGCCTAAGCACTGAACAATTGAAAATCAGTTCCAATACGCGTATCCGGGGCCCCAGGAAGATCACTGGGGCCTCATATCTGGACTTTATGTGAAGGGAAGACCAGGTGCAATGAGAAGCATAGTGAAGTAAGGTTCAAAACCTTCTGGTTTTTGCATTTTTGTGCCTATACTCTCCATTGGATTTTTTCTGACAAAGATTGAATGGATTTTACACAGGGTGTAATGTAACACACAAGTTGCGTATCAAATTCTGTGGTCCTGTGTGACGTTGTGCACATCAACTCCATATTCTGGAACAGAAATATTATTATGCTCGCTGGTATTGAAAAACTGGGAAAAAGGAATGTGCGCCCGAAAACAAATAGCAAAGGAGTATATCGAGGGTAAATGATGATGAATTTGGATATCCTGATGACCGAGGCGAACGAGGCGAAATGGCCTGTTAGATGGTATTTGCGGCCATCGCAAGACCGCTGATTCCGATGAAAACTTGAGTCAGTCCTTGTAGGTTGGATGGACCACCTGTGGTATCAACTGTCCCAGTGGGAACAGCAAGGCCACTTGCAACACCACTTAAATAATTGACGCTGGATGTTACACTAGCACTTGTGCTGGAACTCGGCTTGACGCTGGAACTTGGTTTGGCCGAAGTGGTAGAAGTGACGATTGGTTTGCTGGTACTGGGGACTACAGGAGCTTTGGTCGTCGTTGGGAGAACCTTCGCAGGTGTGGTAGATGGTGGTGGTGGTGGCGGAGGGGGTTTAGCGGCGGTATCCCCAAACTCCCAATCGCCCATGAAGACACCGCCTGCCGTGGGCCAATAACCAAGGAAAAATGCAAAAAGTCCTTCGGTAAGATCAAGACCGCCATATGGACACCCTGGACACTATATCACGGATTTATTCAGCAATTGGAGTGCGACGTGGATTTGAATGGGACGAACGGTGTCACTGATTGTAGCAGTTGTGGATTTGCCCCCGTAGGTCAGCGTAATGGTTTTGAAGCACCAAGACGGGTTCATTTGCTAACAGCATAAAGGATCATAAATTAGGGCAGACTTTGATAAATATAATGCCACCTTACCGCAGCGTTCATGGCGACAGTCTGAGCATGGTCAATGAGATGAAAGTATTAGATAAAAAAGTTCAACATACAAAATCTGTGTTGACATGGCGCTGCCCGCAAGATCCACTGCTCTCAGTCAGCAAAAGTCTATTATTATAAAGTGCAAAACATGAAGGACGAACGCGTTGCCAGTTTCGACATCGTAGTAAGTCCACCTTGACCCGGCGCCGCGACTGAAAACCTGCACATCTCCTTCGACGCGCTTTGCGAGTTCTGCGTGACGATTTTGTAGATATGAGGACCCGTGGGTGACTGAGGCCTTGACTGCAAGTGGAGCAATGCAGGCCAGGAAGCAGGCCTGTATAAGGCTGAATTTGAGATACATTCGGAGACGCTAGGTTGGGTTGATAGTCAAATTTTTGAAAGAGTGTGGTGATGTGTGTAAGGAATGTGGATAGCTGAACCTGTAAAGGTGCAGCAAGAGACGGAGACAGCGGGTTGAAAGGGGTTGAAAACAAAACTGCTGGCGTGTGATGGTGATTAAAAGGAAAGAATATTTATGAACCGGAGAGTCACCATGAGATTTATAAATAGGTCATCAGAGCATTCTTCTCGAAGATTTCGTAAAAATATTACATGTAAGCACGGTGTAAAGAGCCTGGAGGTGACTTTGGGGTTGGTCCTCTAGATCATGACGCATAATTGGCTGACTATGTTTGAACTAGTCAAATTACCGCTGTGCAGAAGACATTTTTTCGATGTTAATTTTTATGTACTTTTGATATGCCAGCAATGTGCTGTAGGACAAGGAAGAATTTATTAGCAATCTGATTAGGATATCTCTGAGAGGACCACGCTTTCATATTAAAGACTATTGGCCGTTAGGAACTCAGGGAGTCTTGCAGCGGTCGTATGTAGTCTGGTGCAGAGTAGATTCGACAATCACCTTGATTTCTGCAAAAACCCAAGAATTTGTGTGCGAAAGATGGATAAATTTGGAAATGCTTTTTCGGCGAACACGTGGATCTGGAGGCTTCACACCCACCGCTCTTCACGAAAACCAGGTCCCAGGAATCCAGTGCGGACGTTTGGAGTCTCTGCAATCTCTGAGATGTCTACAACGTCAACAACAACGCCGGAATCCCGCTCATCTTCTCCTTTGACTCCAGAACCATCTGAATCACCAGAACCTGTCGGTATTCAGAGTGACTTCGAAAGCAACAACTCCTGGTACATTTCGATGCAAGCCAAGTCGACGATGTCACCCTGGGGGTCAGAACCTTTAGTCTACGCGCCCCCACATAAATCTGAAGAGGAGCAAATGTTGCGTCTCGATGAATTAATCGAGCAGCATGCATATGACGAGTACGTGCCTTTGTGCCTCCAAAGTCCGATTCCTCGCTGAATTGTCTTCAGCTCACCCTCATCGGGATTTAATTCGAGTCTCAACTATTCTTCACCTCCCCCATATCCACTTGACTCTAATTCACCCACAAACTATGCAAATCCCATCGTCACAGAGCCCCATGCAAGCAGCCTGATTCCTTCACGCCATGCCCCAATATCCCTAACTAAGCCAATACCTCCTCCTGCTTCTATGCCTCGTAAGCCAGACCCCTCGACGATCAATCAAAGAGTCGTGCATCCTCCGAAGGAATCGTGCTTCAAGTTAGTCTGCTGCCTCTTTTCATTATGCTCCTACTCATCGGTCTCCTAGCATGCCTATTATGTTTCCCAGTATACCAGAAGGCGGCACAAAGTCGAGGGTGGAAACCCAAGTGAGGGTCACAGTTGACTTGGCTGACCCTGGCTCGTCGTCGGATCCATACAAATATGACCGTATTGGTTCTTGGAAGTGGCTGAAGCTTCCTCAGGGGACAGCAACGAAGAAACGCACACGAAAGCAAGGGAAAATAGGTAGTTTTTCTCCTTGTTTGTTGGGATTCGTATTCTGACATTTCGTAGCGGACCCAGATCCCCAGGATATCCTACATCTTTCCGCAACAGTGACTTGTGCTTCACCCCCACACAACAGGGTTTTGAGCTGCTCAAGCTGCCAATCACGTGAGGTAAGCTCATCCGTTTTCTGGGGAAGGCTCATCTTATGGGATTTATTAGGCGAAACGTGTAGCCAAAAAGTTGGCCGCCCGAGTGCGCCCTGCTCGGTCAGATTCCGATTATGAAGGTGAACCTGGCAAACCGCATAAACCCAAGCACTACGAGGATACGACCAGTATCATTCAGTTCAACTGCGCCGAGATTCTTGACTTCTCAACAGGGTCTGTCGTTCTACCTCTTCGCATAACCTGTTATTGTCGGCATCACCGAGAGAAAGTTGGGTTCAATGTTCACTTTTCGATGATGGACGACGCCGGACGCATCGTGGGATCCGGAATGTCGAGACCGATCATGATAACGGATGACCACAAAACTTCGACAGCCAATAAACCCCCTGAACTCATAGGAAGCTTTACTGGCCTTGAACATCCAGAATGGCAACAAGTTAATGGATTATTGAATAACGAAATTCCTTCTGTCCCTGACAATCGTGCCCCGTCAAAACGAAAGAAAGACATACCGTCCAACACAAATGTTTCGAAAACGCGACCAAAACCTTACGATGCTTCTGTCAAACCTATTCGGTTTTCGCGTGAGGGAAGTGCTTCCAGTGCTCCTTCCCCTTCAACTTCATACTCGCCGCTTCCAACCACAAGAGCTTCTACGCCATTCTCGAGCATGCAAAGCAATGGTGCTACCGAACATTCTGTTTCCAACAGTGTACCCCCTTTACACGATGGGCTGCTGGGGTCTGACACCTCTTCTCCGGATTCACTGGCCACTCCTCTTGATACCAACATCGATATTCAAATGCCGGATGTTGGGTTTGGGCCTGCGGATCTCTGCAATGATAGGCCTGCTAATCCTGCTATACATTCCACAAGTTTGATGATTTCTAGCCTCCCACATCCCATGCCATACATGTTCTTTGACCCTCTTCAATCCACGCAGCCTTTGCAATTACAGCCGCCAACTATACACCGTCTTATACCCAATACTGGACCGACGCATGGCGGAATTGAAGTCACTATTCTAGGCGCGAATTTCCACCCTAATCTCCAACTTAACTGTATATTTGGTGACGTTCAAGCCAGTTCAACTCAACGTTGGAGTGACAATACCCTCGTTTGTGTTTTACCCCCGCGAGCAATGGCGGGCGTGGTTGCTGTCTGGTTTGAAGGATTCCCAAAGACAGAGGAGCAAACACACACACCTCCGTCTCTTTTCACATATTCCGACGAATCCGACAGAGCCTTGTAAGTCCATTTTCTATACCGTATTCAAATCGCATTTACTCATATCTGCTTATTCTAGGATGGAACTTGCTCTTCAGGTTGTCGGACTTAAAATGACTGGCAAGATCGAAGATGCGAAGAACGTCGCGATGAGAATTGTCGGAAATGCAGGAGGAGGGGACAACTCAGAATCCAGCCACAACAATAGCAACACAGGGATGATGCAACTGGGAGCATCTCCAGTTGTACGACCCCTTTTCAGCCGTGGATTCGAGAATTCCAGCGACTTTGAAAAATCTCTGATTGATTTCCTTGCCGTGTTGGACACTCCCCTCGGTAGCTCAGCGCCGAATTCCTTGTTAACTCAGGAAGCTATCTCCCATCTATCTTCTACCGGACACACTTTGCTACATCTGGCTGCGTTCAAAGGTCTATCCCTTCTAACAAGTTTCCTTATCGACCGCGGTGCCGACCTGGACGCACGGGATCGCAATGGTTTTACCCCTCTGCATTTTGCTACTCTTTCAGAGTCCAAGGCATGTGCGTCTGCTTTATTGGCCGGTGGGGCGGACCCTGAGATTGTCGACTCCCTTGGCAAAACGCCTCAAGAAATTTCAACCCCTGGATTCTTTGAAAAGAGGTCGCCTTTCACTGACTCTGACAGTGATGGCGACCGCACAGAAGATGAAGATGCAGACTTGGGCGACGCGGAAGAAGATGACGACGTTCCGATTCGTCGTATGCTTAACCGACGTGTGTCCCGTCGTCTCTCAAGACTAAATCTTTCAGGCAGAGGTACCCCTCGGCGCTCAGTAGATGTCTCAAGGTCGGCGACCCCTCCTCCTATGCCCTCCAATACAGATAAACTCGACAGCAACGATAAAAAAGCAGAGGACGACCTTGACACCGCTGACGCCAAACGCGCCGCCTCATTTATGGAGAAAATGATACAGCGCACCTTGGCCCAAATTCCTGCCACGCAGGGTATCATTCCAAACATGCCTCAACTTCCCTTACCACACCTCCCTGATCTACCCGCTGTTCCATGGGGTTCTCTGCCACAATTGCCAATGGTATTCCCAGTATTCATCCCAATGATGCCTGGGTGGCCTTCATTCTTTGGCGGTGAACACGGGGCAAATAATGCAGCAGGAAGACTTCCTGGCCAAGGGGATGGTCCTCCACATATGGGAGCCGTTGCTTTGCGAGCTGCGCAAGAGTGGCGAGCAACATGGGAGAAATGGGTTGCATTAGCTGTGGCAACAACGGCGCGACAGCAGACAGAGGACTTGCCACCGCCAGTGTACACTCCACATCCTGGCGAAGATGAAGCTACGCAGTTGTCTTCAAAGACAGAAGACAATCTCGACGTTCAAGAACCTGTTCCGTCTACATCTCGCGTTTCCTCTGAGATCCGCCCTGTCGGGTATGATAGTACCCCTGTCCCAGATCAAATCGTGGAATCATTTGGATACCAACACACTCCCAAGCAAACGCAGAAGAAACGTAAGAGTCGATCCCTATTGTTTCCCCCCATAATTACTCATTGTCCTTATTTTTCAGACGATCGCATGCTTTTACTATTCTGGTTGCCGATTCTGTTCTGTAAGTATCCTTTCAACCATTCAACAACAAGATCTGACTGATTCGACTAGTGTCAATGCTCTGGGCTTTCCATAACGGCGTACGTTTCGCCTTCCAGACAATTAAGATGGCCCTTCCAATCAGGACACCCCTCCACACATGATTATCAATTTAGATTTCTAATTTATTTTGCTTTACTGTCCAAGTGTTTCTGTTCCGCCCTATCGTATGTATCTTTCTTGTTTTTGTTTTTTTTTTTTTGCCAACGGACGGTGTTGTCTTAATTTAGTACAGACAATAACGTTGAGATAACACATATTCTAGCGCTTTCTTTTCCGTTGTATTATTACCATTTTTCTTAGTTACCAAATGGAATTCTGACCTGTAAAGGTTCACTGCCATAAATTACGGTGTACATGACAATAGAGGAATAAAGCAACAAAGAAGAGTGCGGGAAGTATAGACTCAAAGTGGGCGATGCCAACAAGCATCACGTGCCATGACTTCAACAAGGTCGCCATCAGCCGAATGCTTGCTCTTGTACTTGAGGACGTTCCTTCAGTGGTTGTTCTTTGTCAACCGAAACACATCCCACCCACTTTCCTTGGAGAAAAATGAAGAGACAGGCCGAAAAACAACTCGGGAAGGACGATGAGGAAGAGCCACAGGTGTGTTCCAATGTCTCTTGATTCTTCTGGATCAATTAACGTCGTACTACACAGGAAAACCCTGGTCAGGGGTTCAAAAAAGCCGCCGAATCTGTGCTGGCCACCAGACAGTGCGTTTAATTGGTTTCAAGCTTTACTTGCTCCTTATCATGGAATACAGAATTCGTAGTCTCCCAAAACGCGCTGGAGGCGCTTCTGCCTCTACTGGACGCGGGCCTGAAGATTCAACGCCTAAGACGGTCAGTTCGAACACGATGCCAATCCATGACAGTAACACCAATCTGTGGATAGGTTCCTACATTACTCACTAGTAATCCTTTGGGTGAGGCTTCCTTGAAGCCTGACGCAACTTCGACCACCGGCGTTAAAAGCACTGTGCGTTAACTATCTCCATTCCGCTAACAATCCAAACGCTCATATTTGAGATAGACGTCATTCTTTGGGTTCAATTCACCGCCGACAGATTTGGCTGGAAAGACATCTGGGCCTACTGCCAATGTACGTTTGTAAACGTATCCTTTGTTTAAAGGTCGGTTTACTTACTCATATAATGTGTCAGAACTTCTTTTCTATGTCTTCTACGTCGCCTTTTATGTCTACTAAACCACAACCTGCCGCAACAACTCCCACCTCTTTTTCGAATGGGGGATCACCTGCCTCAACAACTCCCAACCTTTTTGCCAGTGGGGCATCACCAGCCTCTAATACGTCAAAGACTTTCGCGTCGTTGTTGAGCAATACCGGTTCGCCGAGTGGTACCACTCCAACAGCATTTAAACCACTCATCCCAACGACATCTCTGTCTGCCTCGACCACAAATGATTCTTCCGAATCTTTGCTAGTGAAATATTACACAGATCTTCGTGGACTTAATATGTCATTGTTATCCAGCATCTCCAAGGGGGTAGAAAGTGACCCTTTCATTAACCTATCCTCTTTGTTGGAGAATTATCAATCTCTACGCTCCAAAATCCAAAAAGAATATGACGAATCTTCCACTAGTGCAAAGTCCAAACCGACAGAGTCCTCTTCTAGCAAGCTCACACCACCTGTCCCACCAACTTCGTTCGCTGGATTCGGAGCACCTAAAAGGCCAACCTCTCCAGCAACGTCAAATGGACCTAAACCCACTATCTTCGATTTTAAACCTGCTTCCTCTTCGTCTGCTGACAATCCTTTCGCGGCTGCAAAGGACGCGCAACCAGCCAGTAGTAGCGTTTTTGGAACTTCCGCCTTCCCCGCTGCAGCCCCGACGACCTCCCCCTCTACGTTTTCGTTTGGCAGCTCCAGCAAACTGGGAACTGGGACATCTCCGTTTGGCGCGTTCGGCGCGGCAGCTCCTTCCACGACTCCATCTATATTTGGCTCTCCTTCGACAATCACATTTGGTGCAAGTACCAACAAACCTGCTGCGTCAACAAATATTTTCGGTGGTGCGGACAAGACACCTTCTCCATTCCAAACTGCTCCCAAGGACGTGCCCAAAAGTGTGTTTGGAGACACAACCTCAGAGACTAAGGTCACGACAAACTCCTCTGAGACCACGGAGGAAAAGTCAGCTGAGGGTGGGAATGTGGAAGGCGAGACTGCAGGTACTTCGGAAGCCGACCCAGCCACTGCAAATCTATTTGCTGCTGGTTCTAATCCTCACGACGAAGAAGGCGAGGGCGAAGAAAATGAAGAAACATCCCATAGTATTAAAGCAAAGGCCTATCGCCTGACCAAAGCAGTAGAGGAAGGTGGTTCGAAATGGGTCACCTTGGGAGCTGGTGCGTTACTGCTTGCAACTTTTTTTTTCGTCGCGGTGAATAATTTACCCTTCAACCATAGGTATTCTGAGGCTCAAGAAGGATAAAGAGACCAGTGCACGAAGAGTACTCCTTCGGAACAGTACCAATGGAAAGGTCATCATGGTATGCCAAAATCCATTAATTGAACGGCTGTGTGCTAAGTTTCTGTTCCAGAACTTTAACATCTACTCAGGCTTGAAGCCAACACAAACGAAGGCTGCCATAAGCTTCGTCGGGCACGATGCTGGTGTCTCCCAGACCTACAGTCTTCGGTTGGCAAATGAGGAAGATGCCAAACAGCTCAAGACCGCGCTCGAGAGGGAGATCGAGTTCGTGAAGGCTAAGGAGGGATCATGAGAATAGTGTTTTTGTATTCATGCCTTCCATCGCCACATACACCATCTTTTCTGTGTTCTTTGGTTTTTGGTTTACATGTGCCCGTCACCCCAATATTCCCGATTTCCCTTTTGTGCTTTAGGATGCTAGATAGTCCCATAAATAATGATACAAGAACAGTGTGGTCATTTTCCACTAAAGTGGCTTTGGGCGTTGTGCCATATTGAATTTAGTACGAAGGCTTCACTTAGGAGCATCTCGATTTCGTGGTCACCCCAATCCTGAGTCGGTAGTGATTGTAAGAACATGATTATACCCTAAAACAAGGTGTAAGGTCAGGGCAAAAGATGGAAAATTTATGACCAACTTGAAAATCCATTGTTCGCAATTTTTCGCTCCATCGCACGAGGAACGCGGAGCAAACATAGAGGTGGAATTGTGAAAAGGCATCCGGGCCTTCGGCCTGAGTAAAATAATCAAAATAAAGTCCTAAATAACTAGATGAAGTCACTCACAAGATAAGTGTCCCACATGCGAATAGTGTTTTGTACGCTGATCTCGCGCATGAGCAAGCAATTCATCCACCGAAACGCGAACTGCATGAATTCGACGTTCTGCGACTCCAAGTGAGCGGATAAAGGAGCTGGGAACCCTATGAGTGGGACAAAGAGGGGGCAGCGCACAAAGATCTCACAGACCATCGATGCGTGCGACCAGTTCCGCCATCCTCCTGACACTTCTCTGGATTCCCGGTTGTGCAAATATGTAGTTATCCTGAATTCCATCAAGTAAACGCGATAAACACCAGAAAGAATCTGCTTCGATGGCGGAAAGCGCGTTGGAGGGTAGGACAGATGTGTTGAATTCTTCGGGGTCAGAATCTACATGATTGTTAACAGGAAATAAGTTTGTTACAGGGGAGCATATTTACCTATATAAGCTGATAGGAAGACCTGGAAAAACGGTGTCACCAAGTCGTTGATCCCTTGCACATAGCCGCTGGCCGGATGTCTAATTGCCCAAACATAGAGTATACGTTCCAAACTCTATGAGAGGTAAGTAAGACATGTTAATTATCGGACCCTGGTTTACTCACCCGTTGAGTAGTCTCATGCATCCAGAGGCGAACACCGGGTCGAGTTCGAGGGACATCAATTTCAATTTGGTGCCATATTTGTTGATCAAGTCCTTCACGTCCTCTGGCGAAAGCGAGGTCAACCATATTCTGATATTCGCCTCGTTTTCTGATTAATGTGCTCGCACGAAGGGGGGTGGGTAATGGAAGGTAACCCTAACATCGTTCGTTAGACCAGGTTTCTTAGAAAATGACTTGACGACTAACAAGTAACAATTGCCAGGCCATTGGGCGAAGGTCGTTGGGAATGCCTGCCCAAGCAAGCTTTCGCAATTCGCCTACAATATGAGATGTGAAATGAGGAAACAAAAACTCTTTACCAGGCAGATTTGACACGTACCGATATTGACATCTTGACTGGACAGGCATTCCACAAATTTATGTCTCCGATTCGTTCGAATGGATCGTTCACGAAGAAGCTTCTCGGATTTTTCGCGTTGGTGAGTGGGAAGCTTGGAAGTGTCCTCTGGCCGAGTGGACGGTACTGGAGAAGAGCCCCTCAGTCGACTCCGATTCTTGATGCCGTTGAGCGGATCTAAACACATCACATAATTGTTAAGAGAACTAAGGTCGCAGTGTATAGAATGTACCAGCAACAATTTCATCAACATCATGACGAACAGCACCCAGATCTTGCCTTGCCTTTGAAAAGGAGGGAATAGGGCCCTGGGTATCAATGGTGTCCGTTGCATTCGCTTCTGGTTCCAGATCGCCTAAGATCATATCACCCTCAACATCGACGTCCCCAGACTCAGTCGAACGCCGATCAAAGTCGGTCTCCTTCTTCTGAGACCTCTGGTTAGATTGAGAGTCGCTCTCCTTCTGAGATGTGCGAACTATTGTCCATCCATTCTTTGGAGTTTCAGCGGGCAAAGACGACTCCGTTTTTGGAGGGTATGAACTCGGTGCCTGGAGATGAGTGTAAGAGAACGCTAGGGTTGATGAAGAAGAGTTGGAGGAGGTCCTCGGAACCATCTTCGGCGCTGTTGCTGAGGGTGCAGCGGATGATCGATTCCATGTATTGTTGAGGGTGGATTGGCGAGGGGATTCCGAGTCAGACGTGCTGTCCCAGGCATCATCTTCGCCCCATTCTGTATTACTAGCTGCAAAGTGCGACAAGTTTATGCCAATGTGGGGACGAGCTGGAGGAGAGCGAGGATTCATTCGAAGCACTTGGCTGTTGGTGTTCACGACATCAATTCATCTTCCAAGTCCTCTTACCTCTAACCATCAGTCCTCTTATCTTATCTTATCTATGGTCCTCTCCCTCTCTCTCTCACCGTAGAGCTCGTAGGGTTTCTCCTTCCATGAACCGCACATTGAAGCCAGTTCTCAAAGCAATGTCTTCCCTCGCCGCTTTCTCTACCTGCGAAATATCCGATGCACTCATAAAGCTCTCCATACCTCATGGAGGTTATATCCCGGACATCCAGATGATCTCCCCTCAATCGTCCAATTCGAGTCTCAGGATCTGCAGCCCAGCCTACACAGTTCAGATGGTGCTAGCCTCAAACACAACTGCCCCAAAATTAACCTCTCATTTCGTCGATACGGCCCCTATGGGCTCAGTCATCGTCATCGACGCGCCTCGTGGTTGAGTCGGCTTCATTCAATCATCATTTAGCCTCCACTTACAAAGATCCCAACAACGTAGAAGCTAAGAACGCTGTTTGGGGTGGGCTCATGACTGCTGGTGCACAGGCTCGTGGTGCTACCGGTGTTGTCATCTCTGGCCGCTGTAGAGACCTTGCTGAGCATCGTGCACTTGGTTTCCCTGTGTTCTCCCGTGGGCATTCTACCCTTGGGCAATCACCATTTACGAGGCCATCCGCAATAAATGTTCCCCTGACCATATCGGCCCAGGGTGTAGGATCGGAGGCCTTCCCACCCGTTGTTGTCGAACCAGGAGATTGGATAGTTGCAGACGAAGATGGTGTCGTATGCGTTCCGCGACATCTAGAGTCTCAAGTTCTGGACCTTGCTACGAAAGGAAGGGAAATTGATAGTCGCTGTATGGACGACATCAAAGCTGGAAAAGGCGTCCAAGCTTCATTCAAGTTACATCGGGGAAAATAAATACCACAATAATTCTATTATATCCATCACGAAGATATCTAATACTTGAATAAACCGAGAATGTAATTTGTAGAACCCCAGAAGCAACAGAAATTACTTATTTCGCTTCATCGTACGACTAGTTCCGGCCTTGCCTTTCCCTAACGGCGGTGGTTTTGGATTGTTTTTGGTGGTCGATTCTGCCTTAGGCCATCCTTTGAATGTGGTTGTATCCCGAATAGATTTCGCAGCAGCCCCCTGTGCTTCCATGATCGCTCCTCGACTCAGACAGAAATCGACATGGGCATTTAGACCTTGATTGTCCGTTTCCATTGTTTTTCCGCAAATCGGGCAAACATGAGTCTCGAGTATTTGTTCTGTAGAGGGGCTTGTTTGAGCTTTAGAGCCCGCTATCAAGGTTTCACTATTGCGACGCTGCCGTTGTGGGGCTGGCAGCACACTTGATGAGGCATGTGCATTGGTAGTTGAATGAGGCGGACGTCGTGTTTGAAGTTTGCTTGACTCTGTGTGATTCGCGGACGCTTGTGTCTCTGTTTCTGTCAGGTCAATGATTTCTTCCCCATCAAAGTCGTCTTCAGCCTCTGGCTCGCAGTCAGCTTCATCATTTTCATGATAGCCAGGCATCGCTTCATCCATGGTCTCTTCATGGACATCTTCCAATTTTGCCTTCTTCCGAGAACCCTCATCTTTGGATGCTGATTCGAAGAACTGTATCACCAGTGTCAGAACTCTTAATTATTTAAAGGACCAAGGACCAACCCGTTTTATACCACTGCTTGCCGTGTCTCTGAGATCTTTCAACTTTGTCACTCTCAGCCCAATCAGTCGTATCTTCACAGGTAATTCTGGGGAAAGTAGTTCCTTTCCAATCTAACGAATTGTTTTCAATACACTGTTCCAGATTTACCGAGGCATCCAACTCACTGCAAATAATTCCTCCTTCTTGAAAACCCAATGGTCGAGTGACTTTGCACGGGTAAAAACTGTCAACTTTCAAATTCAGTAAATGTATCAATCTTTAACCACAATTAAATGCACCTTGATAGGTATCAAGCTTGAACTTCAAGGTGACTGTGCGACCTGTCCAACCCGATTGTTCCATGTCATTCTCGAGCTCAGCAGCAACCTCGTTGAGCTTTTCATGAATTTTGGTAAGATCATCCAGTGGTGCAAAGGTCCTAGTATTAAAATTTGAACCCTCAGTGCAATATACAAAAGAAAGGATCAGCTGACCTTTCCGCGCCTATGCTTTTCCTTTCTTCGCGGCGGTGTGCTTGGACTATGTTACTTGAAATTCCCAGATATGTCCGTAATAAGAAGACAAGACCAAATTGTTTGTCCATCAGTGAAATCACTGCTCTTTGAGTGAAAATGTCTCCACAAGTCTTGATAACCCAAATTTTCAATCCCGATGACAATAGCATCACGAAGGTCCGTCCATACCTTGATACCAATTGCATCCAATAACCTCTCGTTTACTCGACCTATCCCAGGGATCTTACGTATGGAAAGACCATTCATAAAGTCTTTGATCGACCCAGCATCGAACTGGAGTTGGAATTGTCCGTTGGGCTTATTCTAAAACAAATAGACCAATCGTCAAGGACGAGCATTGCAATGGTAGAGAGAGAGCAAACCTTGTCAGAACAGATCTAACAATGAAATTTGATCAGTCTACATGATATATACCCAGCTTTGGTTCCCCACCTTAGCCAGCATCTTAATAAGAAGTTAAAATTGGACTTCATCTTGGACTCATCCGCTGGGACTCACTTTGTTGGGGGCAATGCCCGCACTGACAGTCAGCTTCGATTCGCGAAAAACGGTATCCCGCATTTCTCGCACGCATTCTTCCGCAGTTAAGCCATGTTCCTCGCAATAGCGAGTGATACTGTTGCACAATTCAGCCGATCAGAAACCAGAGGGACTTGCAAATGTATACTTTAGGTAGCCCTCGTCGCAGCCTGCAGGGCACATATCTGGGTCGTATCTATGAAAGATGTCCATGACCTGTCTAGACATCTCAGAGTATCGAGAGAAGTGGTTGGAGACGAAAATGAGCTCTGGGCAAAGTTTCTTGGCAATAAATCCTGGGTTGATGAGGTTCATTTGACTTGGTCGCCAGAAGTAAAAGGGAGACCAACCAGCCATCCCCGATCTGACTCCAAATTTTCTAGCTTCATAAGATGCGGTAGTAAGAACTCCTTTGCCAACCTAGATAAATTATTTATGGTGAAACGCTTATAGATGCAAGATATTCCTACAGCAAACGGTTTCCCTTTGAGATCTGGGTTGTCCAGTAATTCAACGCTCTGCGAACTAACTGAGTTTCGCGGGTCAAATATAAATGAGGTTTTACACACCGCATAGAATGCGTCCATGTCGACATGAACAATGATTTGTGTCAAGTCCCTCTGTGACTCCAGTTGGGTAATCTGAAAAGTATTTCCTGTGTCCAAGATATTTCGAGCATCTAAGAGGTTGATGTACTTACAAGCAAATCGACGTTGGCCTCAATCTTGCCTAGAGCTCATTACAGGCAACTCCACAAAGATGCACATTGAAACTCACTGATATCAGCGCCTTTCAAAGCCTCATCCCTTTGCTTCAGTATCTTGTCAATTTTAACGGTCAATTCCTTGTCTTTTTTCTTTTCGTTCTAAGCAAGGAATTTCGGTCAGGGTCGGGACTTTGCTTGAGATTGGGGTGAATACTTCATAGAACTTGGACCCTTTTGAAGCGTCAGAGATAATTCGGTTGATCTCAGTTTGATCTTTGGCCAGTCTATTGTAGAAATTAATTGCGATTTCAATCACTTTTACGTGGTATAACACACCCAGCCTTTCCTGACGACGGCCCAGCAAGCCGTTTTACCAAACTTTCTGTCTCTTGAGATTTCGCAGGCTCTTCGCGCATTTCAGACGCCATTTCTCCCTTGAGTGGTTTGACTCTTGTTCAAGTCTCAATAAGGTCCTTCCTTGAGTGGAATTATAGTGGTCCTAAATCTGAGATTCCAAGTTGAGGAAGTAGAGAGCTGAGGGCTTCGGGGATGATAAAGGTTTAGGCCATATAATATTGTTTGTATACTTATCACAAAGGCTCAGATTGATAAGTATAAGAACTGGGATGTTGATGGTGATTTGGGTGTCGAATATTAGCGCAGGCGTTCAAGAGCCAACAGACTACAGGTAGAGGTGTAATTTAGAGGATGAGTCAAGTTGGAAAGGAAAGAGGAGTGACAGTGATGAACGCGTGACATTGTTCACATGTATTCAGTCACGTCACCCTGACGCGTCTCTCAGACCCATTTCACTGGCTGAAGGTTCGAACTGCTCTAACAAATCAAATTTTAAAAAACGACAGGAAGGCTTTTCAATGCACAGTAATAAATATTATTATTATTAAACGATAACTATCACTAAATATTTTACGAATTACCAATATCATGGTGACGGGAATAGATTGTAATGGGCAAGTAATGGGACTCCTGAATCTGATGGACTTGTGATGGACAACATCTATGTTCCTGATTCTCTGAAAAATATCAGGGATGCTAAGCTTGTGTCCCATATAGCGTCGCCGCCATGTCGTTGGCTGCAAGGCACAGGATGTTTGGTGTCTTCAACCGGCTGATTCAAGTTTGTGATGACTGCAGAAAGCGAAGGATCTTGCTGAAGGAGCTTCATGTTGACTGGAACAGAAGAAAGGTATAGCTTCAGATATGCGAAATCAAGATGATACTCCTGATCGTGAGGCAGTGTCAAGGGATGGCTCGCCTCAGTACCCAGCCTGCCGACACAAATTTCAAGGGAGCCCTGTCGAGGAAGAGGTGCCAGGCTTGAAGGCAAATCCGGGTTGTAAATTAGAGTAATTCTTTGACGATTTGGGTCGATATAGAACAAATATGGCCATATTTCGAATTTCGAATTGTTGTGAAGGACAATGTCATAGATGGCCCCATTGTCGCGCTCAATCATGGCCTGACCATTGTGGAGAAAATTCTGCCCTACTTTCGACAACGATGCTGGGTCCAATTCGTAAAGTTCCACGTCAATAAGATTTTTAAGTGGAGTATTGGCATTCTGGTGAAGGAGATGTAGATTAATTAAGGCTGAGTCGTCAATCGCTTTCACGGGGCATTTGCCATTGACTTGAACTGTTTGTGACACTCCTTCAGGAATGACAGGATTGTTTTGCACAATGACAATGCTACTGGATCCTCGAAAGGTGACTGAAATATCGGCGGCATGGAATTCGTTCACTGTCAAGAAATTGACACCATTCTCGAAAGGGCCTGAAGGAGAGGTTGCAGATTTTCGAATGGATCTTTTCAATTTTAGCACACGCATAAAGGACCTGAAAGTGGATTTCAGGTAAACGCGAAATGGCCGACGGTTGTTCCAACGGGTGACTTTTGCCCAGCACTGTTCCGGTAAATCGCAGGATTGGGACTTGATGCGAGCCAAACAATATGTGGGATGCACTTCTTGGACGACAGAAACAGCAATCGGTGGATTTGGGGAGGAACGGTAATTATGAAGGTGTACTGTCATTTCGCTCCCATCAACAACACCATGGATCTGTCCCAAATCGACTTTGATGATCTTCGTTCCCTCATTCTGGGAGACAATTGACAGACTTTCGTCCAGGGTAAATGGGACGTCGTCAAACAGAACTCTGTCCCTATATTTCCCTGAACAGATGAATTGTTGTGCCTCCCCAGTTGAAAGAAGAATGTCATCAACAATGCGTGCGTAACTCATTCGATGAATGGGAGATCTGGAGGCCATGGCGATAAATGCTGTTGTAAAACGACCTCCACCTTTCCCCTCGGTAGCTTTGTGACCAAGGGGGCACGCTGCAAGTAGGGTATACGCAGATGTTGGATTAAGAAGTCCTGACGTCGTTGCATGAGTCTTCCCTCGGGCATCGGGCCACAACCCACGGTATAAATCGTCTGGTGTAGCTTTGAAAGTCTGCGTCCAGCGGGTGATCGAGCGGTCAAGAATATTGACGGGATTTTGAACGGGCGAAAAACAACAGTCCAAAAAGACCGTAATATTATTCCCTTTGGCCAATTCGAGTTGTTCCAGCAAAGAAATGAGGGAGCGGTCTGATATTCCTGCATTTCGACCTTGATGGACTTTTGTGTCATGGTCGTATGGACAAATAACATTCACAAGGACGTCGCTGGTGTTGTCCTCGAACCATCCGGGTGGAGGAAGTAAGCAGCTACCGTGCCCGGCAAAGTAGATGACCAGGGAGTCACCACGCTCTATTGATGGATTATTGACTAAATGGTGCATGAATGAATCTTCTATTGCCTGTTTCGTCGCATGTGAATCCAAGAGCAACAAGATTTGTTCTTTTGGGACGTTCAACGTTTTCATCAGCCAGCGCTTCATTTTCTTCGCATCTTCGACGCAGGAGTGGAGGTTCCAAATACCGCCTGATTGGTACGTGTCGATACCAACAATGAGTGCAAAAACTCGGCTCGTCATCTGGAAGAGTTCAGTCTGTCATGATTTCACAATGACGCAAGATGGATACTTACGAAGAGTTACCGCTGGAGGTTAAGCTTGAAGTCTGAGCGTAAATTTCGTGAAGGCCATTTGCAAACCAGTGAAATAACAGGTATATAGCCGTTCCCAAGAGAACGTGTTCAGCACAAGTTCAGCATGCCTGGGTCAATCGCAGCTAGGAATGAGTTTGAAGAATTAAAGACGCCTTGAGCTGAACGCATGTTTCGCCGAACACAAAGGCAGAAGAGTCGCAGCATTGTTAAATGCCCAAGATTCGTTCGTTCACTAAGCAGAGCCTCAGCTATCAATCGAGTGCCTGGAGGGGATAGTAAGTTGTGATTCCATGATGGTAGAGGGAAGGGAGGTCCAGCTAGTAGTACAACAAGTGTAAACAAGCTTCTCAGGAGAGATCTCTTTTGACACCGTCTTAACGCTTCACCGATCTGCTAGTAGCTTCCGAGCATTACTTTTCAACACTAGGGTCCTGAAGGCCTGACTATTGATCTTACCTTTGTTCATAACCTGGGTTACAATCTTCTGTCTCTCACACACGTCGAAAACCATAATGAGCTTTGGTCCTCTGTGCCAACAATGTAAAGAACCTCTTCAGGTATGTAATAATGCCCGAAGTCTTTGGTCTCCTGATAATATAATTTGGCTAGATAGATGCCTCACTTGTCGATTTGGCACCCTCAGCATACGATATGATTGTTGCGACTTTGCCACCTTCAACACCTTCCTCATCATCGAGAGCCCCGGACAGAACAGCTTCGGAACAGGTCTCAGCATCAAAGGCGGTCTGGCAGAGTTCAAAATCCTCAGGCAAATCCTTTTCGCCTACTTTGTCTCCCCGTGCTCAAGGAAAGCAGGCGCAACGCGGACCATTACCGAACGAATCGTTCGTCCTTCTTCAAGACAGTGTTATCCGAAATATCCCATCCTCTGTTCCATCCCCTACCCAGCTCAAACGCGTACGATCTAAGCCAAGTTCCAGCACGACGAAGGATACACCTGATGAAACTCCAGCCCGTTTGCAAGAACAAGATCATCACCCAGACCCATCACCTTTATCCCATCACCTTCGGTCCACTGCCCGTCTATTCAACCTGATGTCCACACGGACTGAAGTTGATCATCCGTTATGCACAGAGTGCACTCAAATTCTCCTGAACAACCTGCAACGCAAACTTGATGAAACTAAGAAGGAACGTGACGGTTACATAGCCTTTGAGAAAGAGATACGCAAAGAGAAGGAGAAAGAATCTCAAGGCCTCTCTAAAGAAGAAGCCGAAAGGAAAATAGAAAAACTGAAGGGAGAGGAAGCATCTGCTATTGAACAACTAAAGGAGGCCGAGCGAGAAAGAGAACAATTGGATTCAGAGTTGAGGCAGTTGGAGATAAACGAGAAGGCGCTTGAAAACGAAGAGGCAGAGTACGCACCAGTTCTTTAAATATCTTTCTAATCGATATTCACAACAGACAGGTTTTGGCGAACATATAATGATCATGTACTCACTGCAGAACAACAAGCATCTCAACTCGCAACTCTCAGAGCAGCTTATGCAGCCGGGATCGCTACGTTGGAGAAGCTTGAAAGAACGAATGTATACAATGATGCCTTTTGCATCGGCCACGATGGCGTATTTGGGACAATTAATGGTCTTCGTCTTGGTCGTGTTCCGGGTGTACTGGTGCAATTATTTCCTCACCTGACTCTGTCGTAATACTTACCTATTTTTTCCAAGGTCGAATGGGCCGAAATCAATGCTGCGTGGGGTCAGACCCTGTTACTGTTGTATACTATTGCACGGAAACTTGACTTCACTTTTGAAAAGTTCGTCAGTGCAAGCGTTGTGTTTCGAGTATTGACAATCTTTTTTGCAGCTATCGATTGATACCAATGGGTTCTTTCTCTAGAATCGAGAAGACCACAGGAGATAAAGCCAATTACGAGCTCTATGGATCTGGGGATCTACACTTCGGACGCCTTCTGCATAATCGTCGTTTTGACATCGCTATGGTTGCCTTCCTTGATTGTCTGAAACACCTCATGGATCATATCAAGTCACAGGATCCCAGTATTGATTTTCCACACCAGTGGGTGGCTCTTAATCTGACTCTAGTTGGAATTTTGACCTTTCGATGGCAGGATCTTGAAAGACAAAATTGGCGATGTTTCCGTCAAACTGCAATTCAATCAAGAGGAAGCTTGGACGCGCTCTCTTCGACATGTCCTCCTGGCCCTTAAGATATGTCTTAAATGGGCAAGCAATGGTGCTAATGGTTGATCCCATGATCGACTCCCTGTGTCGCAAAAAGGCATTGTAGAGGACTGTAACAACTTCCTTCTGTATCAACAACGTGCCTTGCAAATATGTAGATCGTGATTAGATGTCTACTATAATATAGCCGATCTGACTGGTGGGATAATGTCGTGATTCTTAGTCTGAATTGTGAAGTGATTTGTTACCCTTTGACCTCCAGTAGAGGCGTCCACCATCTTTTAGGTCAACAAACTATGTATACCCCTCTATACCCTCGGACCTCGTGAACCTCTTCCCTACGGAGGCTCAGAGAGAGAAAGCAGGTTCGGCCCGAGTGGCATTGAATCCGCCCGCATGGAAGACCGCTCAAAATATATTAGCAATCCTCTTTTCTTACCAAGACGGATGTTTATTTAAAAAAAGCTGTCTCAAAGGCCTGCGATATCTTGCCCGTTCTTCCCCTATTACTTACCCTGGTTTTCTCCAAAAACCTACAAGATCGTCACTATACGCTAACGATCGCAATTTGAAAATCTTCACCTTCTCCTTTCTGCAAATATGGGATTGTTGTATCTTGGAACGCCGTTGGTTTGGGACGAAGCTAAGAAGTATGCCGACCACGTTAGGAGCCATGGAATTACCCAATTTCTGCACATATGGGATCGGTTGAAGGACAGACAAGGCGACGAATTGCTGTGGGGTGATGAGGTGTGTTCCGGCAACTACAACATCAACTTCTCAACTTTTTGACCCATCACAGGTCGAGTACATGGTCATTTCCTTTGACGATAAGGAGAAGAATGCGAAGCTATCATTAAGGCAAACCGAAATATTGGCCAAGCTGGGCTCAATCGTTGATGGCATATGCGCCGATTGCCCAGAGAAGTAACCATCTTTCGCTGTTCCATCGCCCAAACCAGAAAATTTACTCTTGCTTGGTCCCCTTTGTAGTGTTTCTGTTCCGAAATTTCATCCAGAATATGGGCGATTTATGCTGGAATCCACACCTGGCGCCCCATACACAGGTTCTATACCAGATCTTCTATCGGTAGAAAGTAACATGCGATACAGGTAAATCCTATTTTGATGATATTCAAAATCAAACTTAGATGGCTCACATTGATGTTCAGGCGCACCCTTGCTCGCAGACATCTAAACCCGAATGAAATACCCCTCACCTTTACATCGTATCCTCGATTGGGTGTTCCTGGCCAATTCACTGAGCCTTATTTTAGTCCGTCTGACGCCGTGTCAAGCCATAGTCTATTCTTACCAGAAGAGATTACGAATCCTCATGCCCGCTTCCCGTCAGTGCATTTTTCTGTCACAACGTGCTAATTTCTTATCTTATGGACAGCACTCTCACGGCCAATATCCGGCGTCGAAGAGGGTCGAAGGTTGCCATTAATCTGCCCATTTATGTAGATGAGAAGACTCCGCGGCCTTTCATTGACCCAACAATACCATGGGATAGGGATATTTACTCAGAGGACCCAGGTATGACTTCAACAATTCCAGAACTCATTCAATTGAGCCCACCTGTGGAATAGAAGCTAAACTTGGTGCTGCGTTGCCTGATCATATCTATTTGGACGCGATGGGTTTTGGAATGGGGTGTTCTTGCTTGCAGCTTACGTTCCAAGCATGCAATGTCGGAGAAGCGAGGAGAATGTACGACGGGTTGATACCCATAGGCCCTATTCTGGTAAATTTGAAGACGCTCATCCATGCAATGACGTATCCTTATTGATGCCACAGTTAGCGCTCACCGCGGCAAGCCCGATTTGGCGAGGGTACCTTGCCGATGTTGACTGTCGCTGGAACGTCATCGCTGGAAGTGTGGATGATCGAACTGAAGAAGAAAGGGGTTTGAAGGTATTCTTTTGGCGTTAATAAAAAGTCTCTCACATACTGAATTTCCAAAAGCCTTTAAAAGAAAACCGCTTCAAAATCCCTAAGTCGCGCTACGACAGTGTAGATCTATACATCTCTGACGACTGGATCAATCGACCTGAATATAATGACAATCCTCTGCCATATGACGAAGCTATCTACGACCGCCTGAGAAAACATGGTGGGTTTCATCCGATCCAACACTCAAATAGTAATTTAACTGCGATATGTCAGGACTGGACGACTTGCTATCAAAGCATGTATCCCACCTTTTTATTCGTGATCCCTTGGTCATTTTTTCGGAGACGATTGACCAAGACGATGAAACCAGCAGCGACCATTTCGAGGTAGACCCCTATCTACAACAATTCACCCTACCTTTTCTCAGTCTTTTCGTAGAACATCCAATCCACAAACTGGCAAACACTACGGTTCAAACCTCCTCCCCCAAATTCTTCTATCGGATGGCGGGTCGAATTTCGGAGTATGGAGGTCCAAATGACAGACTTTGAAAATGCGGCCTTTGCTGTATTCGTCGTCCTTCTCTCCCGAGCTATTCTGGCTTTCAATCTCAATTTTTACATTCCAATCTCTAAGGCATGCGGACTTGCCTCTCCTGGTACATAGAGCTGACTATCTCATCAATAGGTCGACGAAAACATGGCAAGGGCGCAAGTCAGAGATGCCTCGGTTTCGAACAAATTCTATTTCAGGAAGGATATTTATGCTGGTGGCGGTGGAAGCGGAGCGTCTACGTCGTCATCTGGGACTTGCAGTCCAGTAGATGGAGGGCCCAAGAAAAAAGACAAGAAAATGAGGAATTGCTTCCCGCCGCGCCCGTTTCCAGAAAATGGCATGACCCATATTCCCGTCGAAGAGGAATACGAAGAAATGACAATGAATGAAATAATGAATGGAAAGGTATTTTATAATCAACTATCTTTTATTCATGATCTGATCCTTTTTATAGGGAGAAAATTTCCCGGGATTGCTGCCTTTGGTCAATTCTTATTTAAATACCCTGGACATTACCTCTCAAGATATGGCAAAAATACACAACTATCTAGATCTCGTTCGACGACGGTCCAACGGTTTGTTTTAACCTACCCCCTTTTGGACACACTTCTTGCTGAGTGCTCACTGATCATTAGGAAGTCTCCTCACCCCTGCGACGTGGATCCGCAACTTCGTAACCTCACACCCCGAATATAAAAAAGATTCGGTAGTATCACAGGCCATTAATTACGACCTACTACGTGCAGTTGATGAAATGTAAGTGTTTTTACTTTGCTGCTTGCGTCATATCCTAAATGGTGGGACAGTGAACGTGGGGCCCGAAAGGCAGTCGACTTGCTTCCCGCCGATTATGAGGGTGGAATCCAGGACCGAGGATCGATTGGAATTTAAATCATCATCATACATTATATACTATATATGTAGAATAAGATCGCCTTGATTGCTCGAACTTGGCGAAAATGACTCTACTCTTGCCCATTGGGGTTTTGAATAGAGGCAAGGCGACTGAAATAGAAAGGTAAAATGAAGAAAAGAGGGTCGTCTGCACCAAAGCTTGTACTAACTTTTAAGAGAAAAAAAACAACTGAGAAAAGTTGAAGTCAAAGGAAAAGTGTGGGAAACTTTGGCGGCAAGATGTTCCCGGGATTTGCCGGAGAAGGAAATGCGTAGAGACACGGAACGACTTGTCACTGACCAAAATGTCCTCTCTACGACTCCTTTCCTTTGCTGCGCGTCGGGCGACCTCCTTCTCTCTGGCACGACGTGGATATGCCGACGTTAGCGACAAGCTCAACCTCTCTTTGACACTACCCCACAAGGTCTGAAAGGTTCATGTCCCGACACGAGGAAACAATTATTCAATTCAAATTCTAGACTGTCTTCAACTCTCAAGATGTTGTTCAAGTGAATATCCCAGCTGAGTCTGGCGATATGGGTATTCTCTCCAATCACGTCCCTTCCATTGAAGCTTTGCGCCCTGGTGTTGTAGAGGTCATCGAATCCACCGGGACACAGAAGTTTTTTGGTGAGTTTCCTTCTCTTCTGTCCAATTTGTGAACTAGAACCATGTCTTTTTAGTGTCCAGCGGCTTTGCGACTGTCCACCCCAACAATAGATTGACGATCAATGTTGTAGAGGGCGCACCTCTGGAGGAATTTTCCCTTGAGGTGAGCCGGACAAATAGACAATCGACTTAACTTTGGTTGACCTGTATTTTAAAGGCTGTTCGCTCCAACCTGCAAGAAGCTCTGAAAATAGCGTCCGGAAATGGCTCAGAGGCGGAGAAAATGGAGGCACGCATCGAGGCTGATGTATACGAGTCGATTCAAAGCGCACTTGCGAAATAATTTGGTACATCAAAAGTTTCCTTATACCTCCATCTCTCGTAGATGCATCGTTTTAGATTATTATAGCACGCTGAATGTCCATCAAACCGTCGATTGAGTGATGAGCTGAGCTTGGGTTAAGGCAGGGTTTATGCTACAGTCAAATGACAACAGAGTTCATATGTCATAAATCACTTTGAGAGTACCCAACAAGTCATTTTGTTTTTCCAATTATTTTCGCACAAAATATTTCTCTAAATGGCTGTTTGAAAGTATGGCTTCGTTTTGGCAATAGACAAGTCACAGTGGGCTTCACCGTACACTCGTGAGGCCTTGTGGGCATACGCTGCCGAATGTACGTACAATGATTACTGCCATTGAGGACGCTTGACTTTTTCCCTTATTCTGCTTCAATGTGTCATTCTCTGAAGGCTCTTAACACCCAAGACAGTTGGAGATAGAATATTGCCTCGTAAGTTCATCCGCTCTATATTCCAATTTTTCTCTAACGCGCTTCGTTCATGATTAACCTTCTCCTTGTCATCTAGTGTGTATATATCTTCATACACGAGTACGAGGTGTTTGGAAATTGACAAGCATTCTGCAGCCCCCTCCTTGTTAGGACTCGAGTCCTTCAATGAAACGTCCTAATTCAGCTCACGACCCAACGATGTGCAAGGAAGAGCCACTGCACTCATTTTTCTCCCGTAATACCATGCCATCCAGCCAAGTCAATTTCAAAGAAGACCGACAGAAAGTAGCCGCGGAATTAAGACGAGAGGGAAATGTACGTGTTCAAGCGTTCGAACGTTACCTTTTTCATCATTAGTTTACAGTTTGAAGCCGTCAGAACCTGGCTCAACTATGCTTTTCCTCCCTGGTGTGCCCCTCCAGGAAAAGAGATTGGCATGGACGATGAACTGTTCTTCCTTTTTGTTGATTTTCATTTTCTATTGCACAAAAATCAACATGGGACTGGAAGACGCTTGGTGGCGGGGGAGCGTGTCAAGCGGGGATGGCCTCAAACGCTTGATGAGATCACGAAGGGTGGTGTGTCCGCGAACAACTTCAACAAGGTCCCCACGAACAAGGCCGGTCTCCCAGGACAGGACAAGCGCGTCGAGACTGGGAACGCACTCGGACAAAAGCCGATTAATCCGTCGACTTCTCACGTCAAGGAAGACAAATACTCTGGCCTTCGTTTTTCAAGAAAGATAGTAAATGCTAGCGAAGGATCAAAATCAGGAAATGTGACACAGGATGGGAATCCACATTTCACCCCACTCCTTCCACCTCCAACGATCAGCAAGGAGATTAGGTCCTACCAGACTATGCAAGAACCAGATTTTTCCTTGGGCAGCAGAGCTTCAAGTCCATTATCTGAATGCAGTGACTGGTCAGCTGTTGACGCCAGGCTGGTATCAGAAGCCTCCCCAGGTGGTTCTACTGTAATATCCGAAAATGTGCTTCCACCACAAGGCGAGGCGGTGACGCCGAAGCGCGAGCACATTAAGGCTCGTGTCAAGAACAGAAGAAATCACACCCACAATGTAGAACGGAGAGTGTCAGCTCGCCTGAAAGACAGCCTGCCAAAGCCACTATCAACCCCCAGCACCCGGGATGGACCTACACAAAGGAAGGTCGCTACACGAGAACAGAAGACAGTTACCAATAATTTCATACAAACGAACCAAGTTGAAGCGACAATTCCTGTAGTGACGGCTCATCAGTCCTTGACCATGAAACGGGAGCGTTCAGGGTCTCAACTATTAGAGTCAGCGCCTCGCAATCCTGGCCATACTACAAATGGGCACGCACATGCCTTATCGGGCGGAGACCAACAACAGGCAAGGATCAGTGTAGGAAACAAGAAGACTTCATCCAACCACTCTCTTCAAATGGCGTCGACTTCCCAGACTAAATCATTATCTCGGAAACAGCGCGCTTTTGCGGTAAAATCTGAACGTAAATCAGTCTCAGTGCCGCTTGTTGTCCAAAAAGATCCTCGTCGCGAAGACAATACTTCACACTTCAAAGAACAATCCGACGGGCGGCAATTGCGCCCGAGACCTTTAGCTGCTTCTACCCAAAGTGTCGGAAAATCTCCTGCAATATCCAACCCTCCTCTCAAAAGGAGTTCTCTTGAAACACACTCCAATTCGAACAAAAAGCGGCGGCTGTCGAAGAACGGAGTCTCAAATGTTAAAGGGCAGACAAGTCTTGGCTTCTCAGTCGTCAAGCATCCACATTCTACAAAGCTTTCGAGAAAGCCTTCTTTACTGGCCGAAGGTACCCGAAATCAGAAGAAAGTCGCTGAAAACCTCTCGACGAAGAAGGCGCCTAATCCGAGTATCAACGGGAAATTTTCACAGCAAGGTTTATGTTCGCCACCCGAATCTGTGGCAACCTCGACCGTCAAAGTGCCCTTGCCCCGACAGAAAAGAAAAAGAACGGAGCAGCCGGTTGTAGTCGATAACAAGGTTGAATCTGGAGAACACCTCAGCAATCCGATCAAAATCGATGACCCTGAACCCCCTTCGAAGAGAAGGAAACGACACCCTCGCAAATCTGCGAAGAAGATTAATAGAGACTCGGGCAATAACAGGAGAGTGCCACTTCCTTTGGAAATCCTGCAAGACTCTGCAAGCATTCCCCAAACTTCCCTTCCTCAAACAAATTCAGAATCTGACATTCAGATAAAGGCAGACCCAGCAGGCTTTACTCCGGAAGATCATGCACCTAGGCACGCCCAGATAGTGGACTTACCGAATACCCCCAAGACAGATCTCGTAGAGCGTGCTGTGCCTATCCATCCGACTAGAGATGACGATACAGGGGATAATGGCCCTGCAGTCACGAAACCTCTCAAAGAAGAAATCTTAGAGACCTCTATATTGGCTAAGTTCAGACCTTCTCCTATTCATGGCCCCTCCTTCCAAGAATACGACGAAGAACTCGACCCTTTACCGTCTGATGATCTGATATTTCTAGACGAATCAGAAAAACAATTTACATATCCTGATGAGCACCCCGATAATTTTTGCCGGTTTCCAAAACCTCCTCTGCAGGTACTTCCTTCAATATGGGCAGAGGTTTGCATTTCCGCTTTCCCTATCGTGATGTTAGGAAATTGAAGGGCCTTGGTTCTGCAGTCACGTCAGGAACTCTGCGAATCTTTTGACTGGTTTAGAAGTTACCAGGGGGGAGTATATCATGCCCACAATGCGACCAAGGGTTACCTCTTGAGCGGATTCCCTGCAAGGTCAGTGTGGATTTCTCAATGGTCTGCACAATTTTGACTTCTCATCTTTTCTCGGCTCAGTCGTGACAGGTTTGAACATGGGGGACGACTGATCATTTCTCATGGGTTAGTCAGGCTTCTTTACAAGCCGGAAACACATGTATATTGATCTTGATTCACAGAGGGGGAAAGGCAGAAAGTATACATTCCCATAAAGGCCGATTGGAGGCCCATCCAGCAACCGACCAGCTCGCTCAAGATAAATCTGTACGGGCACTCTTCGATAATTTCGTAAACAATCGGCCCCTAGCGCTTGTTATGGATGATAAATATGCTCTTTTCCCTTACGACTTAAAAGCCAAAAACGTTACATATGCTGTCCTCGGTTTCTACACCATTGCGCATGCTTGGGGTATGTCCCTTTCGAATATCAATATCATAGACATTAATCGTCCAACGTTCCAGCTGAATACCAATCCTCAAACAATGAAGCCGGTCGTGTAATAAGATATAAATTTGCATTTCGGTGGTGCGACGATCAGGTATATCGTTTCGTGCTGTAAATGGACAATAAGTAGGCTGATCGTTGGTTCGCCAGGGACCTCCCTGGTGGGAACAACCAGCTGAAAGCACAATCGGTGGACAATCTAACACAGGCATGATCATTGGGTCAAAATCACTTTGTCCAAATACTTTCCCTGTTAATTTGATCCCAAATACTGGAATCCGCCCAGGTACTCAGGAAGAAACAATGGCTTTGGATGAGTGGGTGATTTTCAGCTGACTGTTTGTATTTATTTTTACTTTTATTTGCTGTTTCTTAGGGTTGAAACTGAGGGCCAAATAGGTTCATCGAATGATGTATCAAAGTTTGTTATAGGGCAAGTTTTTTCGATGATTGTTGACAGTACTGCGTCGTAATGATCTTTTCTGGCAATGACAGAGGATGTCTAGACCAACAATGCTCTTCGTGCTCGAAAACCTCTGTACAAATCTTTGCAGCTTGGACTTGTCTCAATCCTCAATGCTTCAAATTTTGGAGGAGCGACAATGGCCGCCCGTTACCTGTTTCGATGGGTTATAATCCAAAATTTCTCGAGCTCGGCCCTTCTAAGCCAATTCCAGCGGGTTTTGGAAGCCTTACGCCTCAATCAGCGTTGGCATGGCCCTTGCCAGACATCATGAAGACTGTGTATCCATACACAAGAGGTTTCCATTGCTCAAAATGTGGACGGCTTTCTTGCAGGTATTTAATTTTTTTTCAGTTCACGAATGTCTGATTTATAGCGGTTTTCAGGGATAAATGGGAACAGTGGCAATGCCTGAATCCATCATGCAATGTGTGTTCCCCTTTTTATACCATCATTTTTATGGTGTCAATTTTTTTGCAGTTTATCTTAGAAATCAAAAATGATTCTCGGGCAGCGGAGAGCCTACTCCATCAGACAGCCGCTATAGCGTTCAAAGATTACGCACTGAATCCGATATCTGGTACGAAAGTCATTCTGATTCACAGTATACCAATGTTCAATTTCGTGAGATAGATATCCAACAACTTCTGCCTGCCAGTTTCAAGCATGATAAAGGGCGAGGAGTCATCCAAACTTTCATTCTTCCCTATAAAAAGTTACCAATTTATCCACTTGCTCCTCTTAAGACTAATGTCTTTTATGTAGTGCCAAAATCCATCACATCAAGTCTGGGAACTTTCTGGGTAGGCAAGACGCGGACTCCATTTTTATAGATTATCAAGAGCAAGCAACCAGGGGCGAACTCAAATTTCGCCGCTGGCCCATGAGAGCCGTAAGCAAGCCGTTGTCCTCTCTGCTGGACATTTACTAAATATTGTTTTAGCATAAATGTCGGTCTGATATTTTCGTCCTATTCTAAGTAGTATCTCATTTTACTCACCAGGCCGAGGATCTCTGTTGACAAATTATTTTTCACAAAATAGTAAGTTTGACGAAATTATGACCGTTCCACGTTCAAAAGATTCTAAAGATGTATAATAGCGGGAGAGCCATACAAAGTAGGCTCTTGTTTGTCACCAAAAACCATTCCGCCCTGAACATCAGATTTAGTATGTAGGGGGCGACGAGAACACTGTCTCTTTCGAAAAAGCTCCAGGCGCCGTTGTTAGAGCTCGCGACTTAATCCAGAGGCGCGTCACTCAGGCCTTGGGAACTCCTGTTGAATTCAATGAGGTGTTGAGGTCTGTATTTTCAGAATATCTAAGTCGTTCCTATTTTGTATTGAGTCATTAATTGTCCAGCGCTGCGTATATGGAACGACAGAGAATGGCGGTGAGTGTATTTTGGCTATTACTGAAAAAGAACCTTCCTTTTGCCTTTGTCTTTTAGACGAAAGTCAAAAGCAAAGGAGCACTTCATGATATTGACCCATAATTTTGCATACAGTTTCATAGTGATGATGAAGTCGGCCTCGGACCTCTCGTCGCTGGATTGTCACTTGGATCTCCAGCTCTCATGCATTTCCGTCTGCTTGCGAAACATGATGTTGACAGAGAAAAACGGGGTATTCTCTTGAGTATCGTCCTCCGACATGTAAGGTCTCTCAAATATTCTTCGATAGATGAGATTCTGAATTTTTTTTTATTATAAAGGGGGATATACTGGTGATGGATGGCGCTGCCGTCCAGGAATACTACGAGTAAGTGTCCACTTCTAATATAACAATTTCGCGACTAAACTCGGCGTCACTTCCAGGCATACCGTAGTACCAACTAATTTTCGTATTGCAGCTACTGCACGATATATCGGTGCTGATCATGCTTAACAACGTTGCCCTTCTTCATTATTCAATAAATTATTTGTATTATTTCATGCAGGCGTTAATGCTGATCATAACGTGGATGAGGAGGCAAAGCACGTTGTCGATTCGAGCGAGGGATATTCGCGCGGGGTGCCTCTTGGACATTGTTCCGGACAGGCATCCCAGTATTAGGTGGAATGACCTGAAGGGGCTGGTGATGAGAAGTCAGGAACATTCAGAAAAAGATGAGATTCTTTAATTGGTATACCATCTCGGCTTTCTTATGTTTCGAATAAAACGAAAACAGGTCGGAGATTTGGTTTTCCACAATCTGTTTTTCGCGATGAAGCCGGCCAACTTCTTCCGTCATGGCCATGACCTCTTTATTTAGCTCCTGCTTGAATTGTTCGACGTGTACTGGAGGTCGTAAAAATACTGTCAAGGAAAGAAAACCAAAGAGGATAAGTGGAATTTACATTGAACATTGATGGCTGTAGCCTCCTTCATGGCATCCACGAATCGAAGTCTTTCTCCTTTGATTTCCCCCGAGATTTCTGAAGGTCGAATGGTTCATGATCACCTTAGACACAAAACGAAGACGAGGAAACGTACCGTTTGTAAATGCTCTAAACATCGCTTCCTGGTCGTGCCTCTGCCGATCCATCAACCCAGCAATGGCTTGTGAATCTAAACCAGGAAGAAAAGGACAATTCAGTTTTCTTTTCTTCTTCAAAACTATCGCGAAAAAAGAAGAAAAAAAAATCCAACCAACCTGCGCCATGCTGGGCCTGAGAAGCAGTCAACACTTCGAGGAGACTATGCACCGCAGCTTGTAGTGCAGTGAAGTTCTGGTCCCGGGCCTTCATACCCGCCACGAGTTGACGTATGTCATTGACGAGGTTTGGTTGAGCTTGTGGACTCCTTGAACGACCGTTGCTAGAGTTGGTAGAAGTGCACCCGATCTCATTGCATAACCGTTCGATATTGTTGGATATTCCTTGAATTTGGGATGTCCCGTTATTCACAAACGCCTCGAGCCACTATAGAGAATTGAAAAAAAGGAGAAAAACTTAGATAAGAAAAAAAAAGAGGTGATAGAAACGATATCAATTACCGAGTTGAGTTCGTTCAAGTACCGAACACTATCTCCTTGTTGTTGGGACAGCAAAGTCTGCTTGTTACTATCCTCCTGGATCAGACTGAGTATTTTGTTCAGATTCTACAATGAACAATGAATGTAAGCAACTTGTTTTCTTTGAAAAAGAAGAAAGAAAGAAAGAAAGAAAAAAAACGATAGGCACCTCTTTTAGGTCAACATCCCCAGCTTTGTCCATGTCGGCAACGGGAGGAGTGGGCGCATTGAGAGCAGGATTCGGAGCCTGACAGAAAGCATGAATTTCTTCCAGTTTCTCCAAGAGTACTTTATACTCCTCTCTAGCCTTGGAATCATCGCCCGAGCTCGGAGGAACAGAAGACGAGCGAGCGACGTTGTTCATCGTGACGACCTTGCTCTCCTTTTCTTTTTCTTTTTCTCTTGCGATTTCCTTCTCCTTTTCCTTTTGCCTTTCTGCTTCTTTGTGCTGGGCGTCCTTGATGTCCTGGAGCTTCCCAGCCAACGCGGGGAACTCGACAGATAATCGATTTTTGACCTCATTCAGGGCTTGGATAATCGCCTGGTCGTCTTTCCTTGACATCTCGCTCGTCGGAGTGGTCGGTGGTCGCATACCAGACACAGCAGCAGCCGTAGCTGCATTCGCATCAAAAACAGCCTTTGCACTCTTATTCACCACCTCGATCCGCGCAGCCACATCGACATTCGTCGCAATTACTTCCGAGACTCTATTCCCAAGCACCTTGAGCTCGTCCTTAATCGCACGCAAATCCGCCGAGTCCTTCTTGTCCTTCTCCCTTGTCGCCTTGCTGTCGTCCGCACTGCCACGCATCCGTTGTTCGAGATTGAACACCATCTCGTGGACGGTCGAGCACCCGGACTCGCCACCGAGGACGTTCTTGATGCTGTTCACTTCTTTGGAAAGCCTCTGGATGTCCTCCTTAGACGGCCCAGTATAAGTGCAAGTGTGGGTGATAGCAGCGTGTTTTTGTTTACCAGGGCTGACGGAAGGCGAGATCACACTGGCAGGCCTGTGGTTTTGATGCGAATGCGAATGCGAGTTCGCTCGAGTTCGTGCCCTGGTTTTGGGATTGGGGCTTTCACTTTCGTCCTGCCTCTCCTCCTCTTCGTCGTGGAATATGGTACTTTGACCGCCGTCTTTTTTACGAGTACGTGGACTTATCAAACCATCGTCATCGTCCGCACTACGCGCCTTCCCCTTTCCCTTTCCATTTCCACCATGAAAAACAGTCTCGCTCCTTGACCATCCCGAACCTATCAGCGATACCGGGCTTTCAAGCGGCGTAAGCCCACCGCGAGCCCGAGCACGTAAATGCGCAGACGATGTAGGCGAATCACCACGACCACCATTAGGAGTTGTAGGAGTTGTAGCAGCATAACTATACCTACTCCTCGAATCACCTGAAAGCGCGGAGTGGTTCCTCTGGATCTGGGCTAATCTTTGACGCACGACGGAGAGCTGGCTTAAATTCCGGATGGACGGACTGTGTGGGGGCGGTGGTGGTGGACCCGTGCTTCCTGCTGCAGATAATGCTGAAGCAGGACTGAGACAACTGATAGGAGACGCCACAAAAATCGAGGCCGGGCGCGATGACGGTGGTCCTTGTTGTTGTTGCCCGTATATGCTAGGTGAGATGACGACCTCGTTTTGACTCCGACTCGGTCCTGTCGATGGGCTGATGATAGTAGGCGGGTAAACGCTTGGAGGGGACATCGGACCTGCGAATTCAGACAAGTCGAGGTGGAGTTCGGGAGGTTTTTTATGAGGAACCAAAGGCAATACCTTCGGCATGGTCAAAGGCAGGGGAGCAGCATCGGTGTAGATGTGTGTTCCGAGTACAGTGGAAGGAGGAGGAGAACGGTCTTTGGAGGGTAAAGAAGGAGGAGGAGGAGATGATGAATATTGGGAATGGTTGAGCAACAAGCTGCTCATTTTCGGAAGGGGCGTCGGGGTTGGGCTTTCCACGGGTAACTTCTTTGAATCGTTTTTCTCTTGGATCGAAACTCCCAAAGTCCTGTCCCTCTCCTGGCCCTCTCCCGATGAGGCTCCTTCAGGTTGCTGTGTATCGATATCTCTGCTTGGGAGAATAGCGTCCCTGCCAAATAATTAATGTTAGATTTCTGAGTTGAATAAAAAAAAATGAACACCAACCAGATAACACTGATCCACCCAGCCCTCTCCCTCACCGACTTGGCCGCGAACCTCTCCTTGGGCCTCCCATCCGAGAACGTCATCTCAAAAACTTTTCCCTCTTTATCCCTATCCTTATCCTCAATAGACTTCTCGACCAAAATCCCCTCCTCCTTCAGCGCCGCCTCGAGCTGCGCCGTACTCAACGAGCGTATATCCACACACCGCGTCAACGCGATTTCTCTGACGTACAACTCCAAGTCGCCTGTAAAGCACGAGACGACGAGTTTGCCTTCCTCCAACGTCACGCTGCACGTCGACCACGCCCATGAGGATGAATCTGCTTGCGGTTCCTCGTTGCCAGTGAAGCCAGGTCTTGGTACGGTATTACAAGCAGGCTTGGGATGAGCTTGGACATCTTCTTCCGAGTCCGAAGATGAATCGGCATCACACAAAGGCGTCTGACGAGAGAGATAGAGCAACGGTCCTGTCATCTTCTTACGCGGTAACGCCTGCGACTGTTGCTGCTGCTGCTGCACACCATCCTTTGGATTCCGGGCATCCCGCCTGACATTGGTTTTATCTTTTGACGGAATTTCGTTGGGATGAACACCACCACCACGACCTACGCCGAGAAGAGCGCTTTCGTCTGCGACTCCTTTTCCATGATGACCATGACCATGACCATGATGATGAGCCAACTTGGTAAGCCCGCCTGCGCCCTTCTTGAACACCGAAAAGAGGTTCTTCAAGCTCTGTCGTATGGGCGAACGATCTTTTTTCAAGTTTCCTCCACCTCCATCTCTTTTGTTGCTATTGCCATTACCATCATCACCATCATCTAACGCAGAAGCCGACGCCGTCCTATAATCATACACATACTGCCGACTACGCGTCGACTTGGCGCGCATCATGGTAGTTGTTGTGCCTCCCACCGTCCCTGATCCTGGAGGTATACGGTGCGAGTGCGAAGATGAGGGTGAGGGAAGAGGCGGTGTGCTCATCCGCTCGTATCGTTCAATAAGTCTCTGTGCAGGTGTCAACGCGACTTTGGCCTTGGTCTCCCTATCCGACGACGGAATTTCATTGTCGACGTCGGGCTCATGTGTGCGAGTTCTTTGTTGCTTAGTTGGTCCTCCACCTCCTCTTCCTGCTAGTATACATGATTAGAGGATGAATATGGATATGAAGACACGAAACGAACCATCGGCGTACCGTTGGGTGCCTGCACCCATGCTCCGTGGGCCCATCATGAGTTTCTAAGGTCGAAAACCAAAACCAAAACGTCCTTCTCGAGAGGGAGAGGATAAACAATTTCAGCTCGGAACACTTTTCATGGGGGATGTGCCCGCGAGTTGGGTTTGGACTCGAGTCGAGCCAGCAGTCCTTTTTTTTTCGCGTGAAGGAAAGCCGTCCAACGAAAACGAAGACATGTGCGTTGGATTGAGATTCAGACCGACCGACTCTTGTGTCTGAAATGAGAATGCAGTCTTGCAGCACGTTGGGAAAGAGAAAGGAGGTATTTCATTCTTGACTTTGTTTGACACAATGTCTGGCAGTCGCGACTCTATAATAAAAGAAAGAGAATATAGAATGAAAAACGCATTCCACCTCTTTTTTTTTCTTGTTCACGAGAACAATCGGATGCCGTTGAATGTTGAATTAATCCAGCCTTGTGGATGGAAATCAACCAATCGAGGGGTCGACTGTGCACCGATATGAGATTCATCCCGCCGCCGCCACCTCTTCTCCTGCCTCTGAAAGGCAAAGGTGGTAAGCACACAGCGACACCAACGCCAACGCGGCCTCCGGGGTCACCGGTCAACGTCATGGTAGCGATGCTTATTGGAAGTCTTCAATTGAACATCCCCACCCTCCGCGGAGTCCGTTAGGAGCCATGATCACGAAAGGGTCTATACTTATTTGCAAAGCAAAGGTGAGCTGTGTGACAAAAGCAAAGCAAAACGAAAGAAGGTGGGTACTGGCAGGCTCCATGATGCAGAGGGAATGAATAGCAGGAAAAGAACGGACAAGCCGGGAGATGGTTTTATGTATTTAGGTGGAGAGGGACGTTGAATGGAACATTGGGTTCAGAGGTGGTGGGGTGGATAGTACCCGGGTTGTATGGTGGTTTGATTTTTGTGTTGTGACTGGGGAGTAATTGGATGGACCGGGGATTAATGGAAGTGTGGACATGGCGCCAATGCAGCGCTAAGAATAAAGAGATTGGAGTGGAAGAGTGGAGACGCAGTCTGATGAAGTGAGCCTAGTGAGGCGTAATTGGGTGAGGTGTGGCAGGTACACGTATGCAGGAACCGTAATGAAATGCTTGAAAAGTGACGCTGGAAAATGTTGAAAATGAGTAGATAATGACGCGGACAAGTGAACAGGAGTGAACGTTTGAACTGCAGAGTGCTGACGGTGAGGCAGGATCAGCGTTTCGCCCAAGGTTTCGCCAAAGTGGATGAGGATCTATGAGGGTCTAGACTGGAGGCTGTGAATTTGATGGATGACGACTCGGATATTGAATCTATTCGTAGCAACGGGATGACGCGAACGGGATCTTCATTCTCGACAACGAGTGAATTTTTTTCCAGAATGCAGCGGAGATACATAGACAGTGGATAGGCAGATTTAGATTTAGAAGAGGGGTTGTCATAAAGCGTGGAGAGAGGAAAGAAAAGAAAAGAGTTCTCTGCAAACTAAGGCTCCAAAAGAAGTGAGTGCAAAGGTTATGTGAGAATAACAGAGTTTTTGGGTTGAATGAGCCCATAGGAAATTGGGATGGGATTTAATGAAATAAAAGGAGCAGGAGGCGAGGAGCGGAGAATAGTGGAGTGGGTAACATGGGAAGGGCTCTGGAAGGAAATAAAGTACCAGAGGAACGGGAAAGATGGAGCAGGTGGAGTCGAAACTGAGCTGAGTGGGCCGAGATTAAGAGGACCAGTGCAGGTGACGTCATGGAGTGCGCCCGGGAAAATAGGTTTTCGGTTGGTATCTTTTCTTTGTTCGTTTTCTGCTCTCTCTCTCTCTCCTCCAGCCCTATGTTGCCCTCTATGGCCCCCGTCCCCAGTCCCGACCCAGCCCATCTGAGTCCTCCTCGGAACGGAGACTTGGCGCCAGCCGTCCATTCCCCGTCACAGCCCCCGCCAACGCCCCCTAGGCTCACGCGGCTCAACAGCGCGAGTGAGCTGGCTGCTATATATCCCACTCCGAGACCGTCTTCACTCCCTTCCTCCTCCTCCTTCCCCTTCCCTTTGCCCATACCTTCCACCCCTGCCCCCACCATAGACGACCCTCTCCTGCGCTATTCCTCTGCCAGCCTGCCCCTGCCACACCAAATTCCTTACCACGCTCTCCCCAAATCCGCAACCCAAAATTCCATGACGGTATCCATTCCTTCCAACCCACGTCCAACCTCCCCTTCTGTCCGTACTCCTACCGATCCGCGCCCTTGTTCAGACGAGATCACCTCTTCCTCCAGTTCGTCCTCATCCGCCTCCACATCTTCCACAACCACCACCTCATCCTCAAAGCTCTCTTCTATTGATGTCCCTCCTTGTTCCCCTCTCGCCTCCCCAACTGCCAATGATCCATCCCCATACCGCCCTCGCTCCGTGTCTCCTCCTCCTCCCACTTTGTCCTCTCGTTTCCAATCCCCAGATTTCACCACAGCCATGAGGCGCTTCATGTCCCCCTCATATAGCACTCACCAATCATCCTCAGAATCTGCCCAGAACCCGAGCCAGACTGCCTTTCCACCTCCACCTGATCCTCCTGTCATTCTCCCTCAAGACCCTCCCAATGACATCACTCTCCCTGCCTCTAGCTTACTCTCTAGAGCTCCTTATATGCCTTTTCTCAGCAATGCACCCCCGCCTCCCGATTGTTCCATTCAGGTCGAGACAACTCATGCCGAGTACCGTTTAAACGTCCGTCTGCCTGGCTTCAGCAGGGAAGGAATCACTCTTGCCACCAAGAGAAGGAGAATACTGCATGTCGTTGCCAATAGTTGGGAAAACGGTGGTGGTCTGTAATTATTACCTTTTTTTCCTCTTTTTATTTTCTCAAATCCTATTTAGGTCACTTTGAACGACGAATATCCTTCGGTTACGATGCTGATCTTGCCCAAGTGAGAGCTGAATTCGACGGTGTTATGCTCAGAATCTTCATCCCCAGAAGGGTATCTCCCGTCAACTGGTATTATCCCCGACCAGGGCCTATTGGCAGATCATAAACAACTTCTCCTTATGCGATTCACTTCTTATCGTCCCCTTTCCCGGCACACGGAGTCATCCTCGCACGCGTTATGAAAACTTGGCGCATTGAAAAATCATGTTATGCTCTCCCAGACACGACAGCACGCCATCGCTGTGCATCCCTCCTGGGGTCTGCATCCTCGCACAAACGCACTTTGCTAGCTCCTTCCGTCATTTCTTGCCTGCTCGCCTTTTCGCAATAATTTTTACTTGCATACAACGACATCAATCGGACACAGACGCATGAACACAAGCGCACATGAATATAATCCAACAACACACCGTCGTTTCTGACACATACTACACATATACCAAGATTTTTCTCTCTAATCATCGTTGTCGGCGATGCTCAGCTCGCCTCCATGTCTTGGAAACACCGAAAATCAACAACAAGATCGACATGAACATCATGCCCAAAACCTTACGCCTCATTCTCGACACCACAGTCGACTGTATCAACCAATCAATCATCTGCGAATCTCGCCCACATACACCCTGTACATCACCCCGGCACCTCGTACATGAACATGCACTAACAGCACCCACTTCTATCCGTGTTATGCATTATGCATATAAATTACCTGGCACGCCTCAAGCTTCAACCTTCAAGGACGAAGAAGAAGATAAATTCAAGAAAATCGCATATTCTTTCTTTTTCGTCGTGACGGACGAGTTTCCTTTTTTTTTTTTGTTCCCTAATACCTTTCTTGTTACTTCTATCCATTCCTATTCTACTGTAACACTAGCGCATTGCATGTCTCCATGACACCATTTTACATTCATCCATCCTGTCATCAGTATCATATTAACTTACTTACTTAACTTACTTATTTGCATTTTACTTAGAACATCCAGGTCAAGGCTATAGGATCCAGGCTTCAGCACTACTTGCTTATCTTAGTACAGGCTCTCTCGCATTTGTCCAAAACGCATCATGATCATCTGGATTCAATCAGCAAAAATAGTTTTATATGTACTCGGTCTTTTGTTTTGGCGGAAGGGATGCGATGCTCATAAGTATGTCCAATGCAAGTCCAATGAGGTCAGTCGGATATGTGAGTGAATGTAAATTGACTACTCCGGGGCAGGTTTCTCCCTGTTTCTCCCTCATCTATCTATCTATGCACATCTACTTACCTCCGTGTATCGAATCAAGCTCAAGTTTATCCCAAAGGATTGAGAGGATTGTCCAGGGAAAAGCTTGAAAGACTGAAAAGAAGAACAAGTGTGTGGGTAGACAGTGACAGGGACTAGACTCGACATAGTATCCATTAGCATTGTAGTCAATATAACCACAAGTAAGTCAGTGACAAAGTTGAAGGTTGAAGCCCAGTACAGTCTGGCCTCCCGAGTCGACATCGAGTCGGGGTCGGCAGGGGTGTAGGCAGGTGTAGGCCTCGCAAGCTCGAGTTCGAAGTCCTTCGAAATTTTGTGATAGGATAGGATAAGGTATGGGTATACTACGGGTACAGTCCTCTGACCATTTGGATAATATAGTCCTGTACTATATGATATATCATAGGTCGTCGAAGTCCTTCGAAGTTTTATGATCATGGCGTCGATAACTATGTACTAGCACGTTCTTCGCCACAAGAAAGATGTTATCGTGCTTCTTGTTGGCAGTTTCTGGCTGTTCTCGGACTGGGATTTGAATTCAATAAGGTCGAGGCTTGAGGGGAGTCCCAGGAAAAACAAAACGATGGGGAAGATTAGGTGGGTGGGGGAGATAATGTATCGCCCCGTCATTTGGCTTGGGAATTTTTGATGAGATGAGATGGAAATCGCTTCGAGCCTCGAACTTCGCAAAGAGCAGAGCTCAAAGCAGACACGTATGTAAGTTATGGCAGTGGATGTACGTATCTTGGCTGAAAGGTATTTTCCAGCCATCCCAACAATCGTACCACAGGAAATGTCCTTCTCCGGGATGATGGAAGGATGTCAATGATGATGATGATTCATGATGTCGATGTTATGAGCCAACACCGTGGGGGGCAGACATGGGGTTTGAAGCGAGGCCAAAGGCCAAGCGGCCGAAACCCATCAAACCATCATCCATCCATCCATTTAGAGAAAAGAAAGGGCCATTTGGCATTTCATCCACGTTGATCGTCTTTGATATCCTCATCTTGTCTCTTCACGTCGTTCCTTATCTGCCAGTGGCCCAGTACCAGCACCGCGTCTGTATTTATCAGCGCCCTGTCCCCATTCCTTGGCTCCAGGTCCCCAGTCCTCTCTCACCCCCCAGATATGATCCGGGCTTACTCGAGGAGGGGGTGGGCGCCTGCCAGTGAAGGATGGATTAAGGACGGTCTCGTAAGAAGCTTCACTTGCGAAATCTTCCGTCTCCGTCTGTGTCTCCGTTTCCGCCTCCGTCTCCATTTCAATTTCCGTTTCTGTTCCCATGCCTCCGCCCTTGCCTATAGGTGTCGAATTGGAAAGCGAAAGCGATGGTCCAGGCTGTGACGATTTGGCCACGATCATAGACCTAGACGTGAACGTGTCATCTCCTCGGTTGAGTTTGACTGCTGTGAGACTCGAGTCCGTTTCCCACTTGCGGTCATTTAGTGGGAGAGGCGTCCACTGATTGACAGCGTTATATCCGACGCTTGTCATCTCCCACAGACGAGACAAGGCACGTCTGAACGCGAATTGTTCTTCTTCGCCTGATGTATGATAATACAATTCAAATCAAAGAAAAAGAAGGAAAAAGGAGTCAATAAACATGTATTGGTCAATCATCATCCAATGACAGATGTGATAGGATATAAGGATTGTTTAAGACGTACCGGAAAAGATAGACAACCTGTCGATGGACAATGAGATTTTAGGAGGGGCCGGTGCATCACGCATTCGCGGCTGATCGTAAGAGGACACGTTGGGCCGATAGATATCCTGCGTCTCCGCCACAGCTTCGGCCATCATCATGTCAACTTGTAATCGATTTGAATCGTCTTTCAAGTCCCCGTTCGAGGTGAATGCGGATGCGTCAGGGAAGAACAGTTTATCTGGGGTCGTTTCAGCGAGACAGACGATCCTGCACCGAGACTCGTAGAGCGCGTCAATCAAGGATATAAACCGGCGTGCCTGGTCCTTCGACGCCAAAGGGAGAGTGGGGACGTCTGTGATGATGATTGTCGAGAAATGGGATGCGATTGTCAGGTAATCTGCGGGCCCGAGTGACTGTAACGTACAACGTCGTTAGAGGTCCGTCCGTACATGCTAACATCGAGAATGAATGCCCACCTTATTGCAAAGTTCTGAAAAAGAAAATTTACACGAGAGGCCCGATACCCATGGAATGGTTAGTAACCGCCCGAAGACGCGCAAGTCCCGAGTGGTCGGTTCTGCTGAACAATATTTGAGTTTGATGGGGTTAATAGAGGTGGATACAACAAAGATGGCACCTTCTGCTGTTATTATTTCTTTGAGAGCCGCTTCGAAGTTGGATTTCTGGTCTAGTGTGTACCAAGACTGACCGGTCGGTGAGACATTGGACAGTTCGCGCCAGTCTTTCTTTCCGTCGAGAATCAAGACAGGACATCTGATTTTGAGGGCTTCGACAAAAGGCTCTAGGCGCTCGCGCTGAACCCCATTTCTATACAAGTCATCTGGAACTTTGTTGGAGGTGCCAACAATGATGCCTCCCATACGCCAGTACCAGGACAACACTTCGGCAAGAAGAGTAGCACTAGACACGTCGAGAAGCTGGATTTCATCAAACACCAATAACCAATGACGGAGCAGAAGCTTTTTGGCAACCACAAACGCAATGGTTTGATCGGAGTATGGAATTGAAAATTTTGTGTTTCCCCATCGCATAGGCAGGAGACCACGCTTCAAAAGTTGCTGTATGTTTGCACGAATATTCTTGTTCCATGGGGTTGGTAGTTGTTCGTAAACGTTCTTCTCGCGTGTGGGTGCGTTGCTCATCCGTTGTTGGGTCTCTTCCCAGACAGCTCGGTAGATCTCCAAAACAAGCTGGCCGTAGTGTTTTCGTGTCTTGTATTGTGTTGGCACGGATTCATACCATAGGTCAACCAAGAAGCTCTTTCCAGATCCTGGAGGACCAGTCAAGAGCAAGCCCTAAATTAAACCATACACTCATTTAGCACACACACACAAGTGATAATGATCATAGTTAGCCATACTTTCGGAGTGTCAAGAGCCCCTAATTCTTCTGCATGTCCTCGAAAGGTGACGAGAGATCGTCCAGATGTGTCCAAGCCTGCTCCTTTCTCCGAAGATAGCCACCAAGGCTTTTCAGAGTTTGCAGAAGCATACGAATACAAAAATTTAGCTGAGTGACCGGGTGGGGCATAACCAATCAGTTCTTTTTGAAGGCGTCGAAGCTACATTGGTGTCCAGAACGTCAATGCCCTGTGCTGGCTTCCTGGCAGAAAAACAATGACACCTTCATGATAGCCCGTATCTGCTCTTCGTCATACTGGATTCTCCCGAGAGTCACCAAGCCTCGATATTTCTCCAGCAGATCTGTTTGCACTGGCAGATTGGGAAGGAACTTGAGGCTACTATCTTGATAGACGTCCGTTCTGCGATGAAGAGTTTTGTTTTCCCGAGTCGTGTATCCAATACCCAGGATTCGCCGTACATTGGCCCCGGACAACATTCTTCTTTGGTCAAAAGAATTGCGATAGAATTGGGTGATCATATTGCTTCAAAGTTTGTTGGATGTCTGTCAGTTGGTTAAGATGTATCATAGAAGATTAGATCCAGTTGGTAGAGCTAGACATATCGAGGGGAATTCCGGAGGAAATGCCAGACGGGTTCAAGTCTATGTTTCAGTAGTCATGGACGGCGGTTCAAACGTTCAACCTTTCTTTCGAGAAGACGGTTGGACCTTAATTTCAAAGGCCGGTGAAGCGGGCCGGAAGTTCTATTCAATTTGAACAGTGTTGCAACAATTTGTAGATTATATGGTACAGAAAACGATAAATACTAAATGCGATGGGAAAATGGAGTCCTAAAAGAATAAATGGGGAATACGATAGTCAATCGACACATATCTGTGAGGAAATGGTATGGGTGACGAAGACAATTCTCATGAACATCAAGGAGCGGGGAGGCAAAAGAATAACGAATCATGCCTGGACATCACAATCCATCTACCCAACGACGTCGAGGCCAGAGCAAGAGAACGGTCAGGTGAATAGTTTTTGGGGGGTGGTATTTCAAATGCGACTTGATCATGAACGTGTCAATGTGAATATGGTGATAGATGGGCAGATTTTCGATCACAAGATTTGAGGTGTTGGTGTTTTGGTTCTGCAGACCCGTAGATGCAGTTGGAGGTTAAGATGATCTCCCAATAGGCGCATGGCTGGATTGGACAGAACTAATTGCCACTGGTCGCCGTGGAATAGTCACGCGAAGTAGCTCCGAGTTGAATTCGGCTTTGACTTGCGTCAGGTCTGCATCATGGCCAAATGCAATTCGACGCTCAAAATGACCTAACGAGCACGATTATTGAGCATGAGGTATAATTGTGAGGGTTGAACCAAGTCAAAAGATTCGCATATGCAATGGGATGAGAGATAAAGGATACTTGAAATTTTTGGGGAGAGGGCGTGAAAAGTGGGGGCAGTTAGAGAGCGAACACTTACCTCCTCCTCCATGGTCCCAACGATCGGCAACAAGATGCAAGATGCGCCTTCTTTTTGTTGCCAATGTTATCCCATCCCAGCTAAAACCTGGTAGCATAACATGGATTTGATATTCGTGTTGAAAAGTGTGGACCTGGATTGTGCTTCCAACGGCAGGAGTGTGGCTCAAGAAGGACCGACTGCTGCTCAAGGGTCTGCCACTTTCGGTGTAGTCTTCTGGGAGAATGACTGGGGGCTCTGGTACGGGATATGATATGGAGGAGGAGGAAGAGCTTGGGCTGGGAGAGGACATTGGACTTTTGTGTGTCGGGGGTGGGGTGAGTAAATAAATAGGAAGAAGAAGAAGAAGGGAATCTTTTTGAGGAGTTGACAGAAACTCGGCCAGGAACGAGAACAGCAGGCCCGATGTGTTCAGGGACCCGGAGTGGTGCAGGAGCGTGGCCTCATGGTTGTCCAGATAAGCAACAAATAAAATACAATCCATCACGCGCCATCCAAACAGTCACCACTCGGCCTAGACTCTGAACTCCTTCACTCACCTCCAGTCTCATTCAAAACCATTCAACCTCGTCAGCCATGTCAGCCATCCCACCGTCAGCCATCTCAGCCCCTCCTCCATATAAAATCCTTGCCAGTCGAGATGCGTACCCTTATTCCCATACCACACATTCTCTCATTCACCTCGCACATTCACTATGCAATTGACCTACGTCATTCTTTCTGCTCTCTCTCTTTTAAACGTGGGCGTACAAGGCGCAACTATCGCCAAGGCGTTGACCTCCCGTGAGGCGCATCAAGTCCCCACATCCCTCCATGTCCGTGCATTTCACAACGCGGACTTCGGGTCAGCAGCGTCTCAAGCCAAAAATCTCCAAGCTACTAGGCATTCCGATCGAGCGGTTGGGTCGGAGGCCATAGGCATGGCGGAGGACATCACATCACCGGAAAATCTCTCCAAGGCCACCACACTCAACCTCAATACCGAGGGTCTCAATGATACCAATGGAAATGCAACGACGAATCCAGCCTTCGATGAGCTTTTAGAATCGGATTATCGCCCGATGCTCAACGCCATGAACGATGCCATCAATACTGCAGGCCCAACTAGGCGTGACGGTGACTCTGTTTCCTTCAAAACACCCACAAAAGCTGCGACGAATCCCCCGATAGAGCCATTACGCAACGGGGTATCGTCTTCGTCGGACGCTTCGAGCTCGGCGGTCTCAGGTTATAAGAATGCGGTATCGTCATCGCCAGCAGTTTCAGGTGTATCTTCGAGCAGTGTGGACCCGGCATCGCCCTATCAATCTTTGGTATCAGGACCGTCAGTTTCCACTCTGGGGGGTATTCTGGGAATGCTATCGTTACCTTCAACAGACATGCTTTCTCCATCTGAGCGCCGTTCCAACCTGGGTACCGATCTTGCAGGAAAATCCACCCAAATTTCTAGCGGTCTCTAAGGCCCAGAGCAGCCACTCGTTTTCATCGCATTTTCCTCTACATTTCTTGTATATACCCCTTTTCTGTTTATCTTACTACGATTTTAAAATATTTTATTTGAGTTACATATATATTTTGTTGATAATAGTGAGTTATCTAATCTAGCCGACCTATTTATGGCTCGATGACAATGACAGGACGCCACAAGACTGAGGGTAGCGGCCCAGTACTCATCGACATCCTCCTCCAGCTCAACCACCAAACTGACGCTGCCAGTTTCACTCACTCACTGTATTTCTGAAACCATCATAGAACGTCCAAGTGTTCATCACACAATAATCCGTGTGCAAGTGGGCCGCAAGCTCTGATTTCGACTCGCCTTACCACAGTCTGTAGTCACTCCCTGTGGCAGAAACGCATAGTCTTAATTGCTACTATAACAGATGCCTGACGGACGACAAGACTCCACTGGTTCTCGCTTTACGAAACCCAAACCCAGTACAACACGCGACAAACCCCAGCGTAGTCCAGGACCAAAGGCCACAGACAATGATCTCGGGAAGGGACTTCCAAAAGGATGGGAGAGCGGATTGGACCTGAAAGGCCGAAGATACTACATTGACCACAACACTTGCACCACGACCTGGATACGCCCCGTAATAAATCAAGAGTTGTCGGCTCCTGAGCCAGCAGATGATGATTCACCTTTACCTGGGGGATGGGAATGGCGCCTTGATCACAAAGGCCGAAGATATTATGTCGACCACAACACACACAAGACAACTTGGGTTCGCCCTCCACCCTTTGACGTTGTCGCAGATGCGGAAGGCCTAGGACCACTTCCTCCAGGATGGGAAATCAGAATAGTTCCTGGAAATAAAAGCACATATTTCGTTGACCACAATACCAGGACAACAACTTGGGAAGATCCACGGACCAAGACATATGGCCTGGATCCTTTGTCCAAGTTCCGAAGGAAACTGCTGTACCTCCACAGAATCCAGCATCAAGAAATACAACCTGGTAGCTTCGATATCCATGTGAGAAGAAGTCACATAGTCCAAGATACCTTCGACATTTTCACCAAAGCTGATATCAAAGACCTGAAACGACGTCCTTCAGTTATTTTCAAGGGTGATTCGAAACAACTTCGAGATCCGGTTAGGTCAGTTTCCTGTTATCGACGCTTTCCTCAGTCAACTTATTACGACGTCAGAGAATGGTCTGAGCTCCTGATAGAAAGACTTTTAAATCCGGACCTGGGATTTTTCATGAAAGACGAGGTTACGAGCGATCTCAAGATCAATCCTACTTCAATCTCAATACCAGACCATCTCAAATACTTCAGGTTCATTGGTCAAGTCCATGGTATGGCCATTTTTCATCGATTCCTTATAGATCCAAAACTGGTCCCATTGTTGTATCCACACCTTCTTTCGGATGGGAGCTCAAAAACCGAGGGGAGTAACACTCATGGTCAAGGGTCATCTCGAAAACCAGCTCAGTAAGTGGGTTATACTTTCATCAAGCTCGTTTTCTCAACGATATTCTCGATCAAGGATACCAGATACGGAACGTACTGGACCATCGCCCAGTAAGACTACTTCAAGGACGTCTGGTGATTTCTTGGCTTTAGCACTTCGTTCTATACTCCATGGCTTCAGGGAGTCCATTCGAAAGCGAGAAACCTTTGAAGGATACAGTCAATCTGAAGTAGAACAACTCCTTGGCGGTATATCAACCATTACAAGGTAGGTTCTCTGCAGTTTTAACCCATTCCACCGTCTCAAAATTTGCATCCTCAGAGACCGATGTCGAACCTACATGAATTCCAGTGAAGTGAAAGAGGATTCTGAAGAAGATGTGCATCTGGAGTGGTTCTGGAAAATCGTCGAATCCTGGTCTGCGGAACGTCAGCACACGTTATTCAGCTATGTAACCGGACTAGAGCGAGTGCCTGCAACGGACCAGATAAAGGTCATGAAGGCCCCCGACGGCGATATTGGACGTCTGACAATCCTTGGAAACATAGAACGCACTGTTCCAGAAAAATACGACGACACCCCCGAGCATATTCTTTTTATTCCACCTTTTGAACGCTACGAGGAAATGGAAGATAACCTCCTTTCTGCGATACACGATTGTAGTTGGGTGAGCTTCTTCCGTTGTCCCATACATCGTGTCTATTGATGACCGTGAACAGCTGGACCCAAACTCAATCCCAGATTTCGAAGATCTCTCTATAAGGAACCGCAACGCGGTAGAGACAACGTAACACAACTATTCATTCATTCTAAGTACAAGTCTTGTGTTATTCTGATTTTGCGCATGTTTATACCTTTTTTTCGCATTTAACGTATATTTAGAGGATAGGAGGAGGACAATGTTGATAGTGTATTGGATTGTCTTTATGTACAAGTAGATAAAAAGAATGCTACAAATCGTCTCGATTTCCAGATCAGTACGAACTAGATTATACCATTGAAGGGAGAATTGGCGGGTAAAATATGATACAAAAATTCATGAATGAGGCGTGAATGGAGCTTTAAATGCTACAGATGTTTGGGAAATGTGGATACTATGCAAGGGTGGTTGTCAGAATGGTTAGAAGAAATTAGTCCAAGGCTATGACCAGCCGCTGTAAGTATTATATGCATCGTCAAGAACATTGCAATCGTGAAAAAGGGGTGTGGGTGGGGAGGGCCCTCTAGTTTGTTCTGTCGATCAATTATATAGCATGAACGAACGGATTTGTGGGGATACTCTTCCGTGTGCCAGGGCCGATGGGGTAATCGATCACAACCCGATGCTCATCGTCAAAGGGCGTTATGAACGGATTGACGTTCGAGCTCTGCCTTGCGTGCGTGGTGGTCAAAAGGCGGGTGACGGAGGTTGAAGGGAGGTTGGGGTCATTTTGGCGCTTTTGTTCAAAAGAGGCGGTGGACGAACGCGGTGATTCACCAGGAACTGCGTTCGTTACGCGCCAGTGCGAAGTGGTGCCCAGTGAGGACGACCGTCGATGTCTATCCGGATGTGAGGGGGGTGCGAGTGCGACTTGAGGTTGATACATCCTGGGGGATTTCAACGGTGGTGGAGGGGAGGTATCTTGCCGTCTCCTACCGTACGCCTCCAGCTGAGGATGCTGAGGATGAGAGCGCGGCTGTTGGAGGTTCTCAAAGCCATTGTAGAGTGGCATAGGGAGGACAGGGGGTACAGGAGGTGCGCGCCTCACTGATTCTTCATACACAGGTCCGACGTCATTCGGAAGGCTGACGATATGGTGTCTTGGGCGAATAGGAACGCCGATTGGCGGCTGAGGGAACGTACTCGCGAGTGACGTCTCGGGTTCTTGAGAAACCATAACGACAGGAGTAGGAGACATAACACTCCCCCACTCAGGTCGTGGAACCCCAGGAGATGTTGATCTAGCGGACTCTGGCTGCTGTGCCGCTCGCGGAGGTGGTGGTGGATAGTATATCGAAGATGGAGGAGGCCCGTATTTGTCCAAACCCCTTTGTGTGTAGATCTGCAACTTGGGGCGATTTGTCTCTGTCTCCGTCATCGGAGGCGGATTCTCGGGCCAGAGGGGGACAATATTGTGCTCATTTTCCACGGGCTTTTCCTTCCTCGCAAGGAGGTTGCTCATCTTCGTGTACCAAGCACTGTCTTTTTTATGGAATCTACTCCCTTCAGGAACGCTGATATAAGAAGGTGAGAGTGGTACGGCCAGTTCCTCCTCGCTGCCATCCTTCTTGAGACGTTCTCGGCGAATGGCCTTGCGACCTATAGCTAGGAGTTTGGCACCAGTCTTTTTCTCGGCAGGCTGCGGTGTGATCTGTGGTTCGGGGTATGCCCCGGGGAAAGACAGTTCCTGGTTGTTGTTCTGAATCACAGATTCCTGAGATGAGGAAGCGGATCGATTTTGGCCAGTGGAGAAAGGCGAATTTGATCTCGAGCCCCAGAAGGGTTTGAATGCGCTGCCCTTCGGTGACGGGAGTGGAGAGAAAGACGAGAAATTGCCCCGCTTTTCATCGGTAGATCCGGTTCGGTATGTTCCAAAGGTCTCGATACCACTTCGCTGTTCCGCCTGCCATTTTTTCCTCCCTCGCGCATCCAAGTAAGGATGGACGATGGAATGCCAAGCGATGACAGATAAGCCCATGAGGACGACAAATAGCCACAGGCCCATGAAGATACCAAACATCACCCTCTCCTTCCTCAATGACGCCGCATAAGAGTTGAGCAGGCGACCAATCAAGCCTTCTTTGTCACCGCTTCCTCCACCAATAGCTGCAGCAGCAATAGGTTGCGCGGCCTCGTTGATCGAGTCTGGAGAGAGAACGAGCGCAGACTGGTTGACACGAGGTATGTCGACATTGAGGTTGTCATGCAAGAAGGTGAGCGCGGTCTCGATGGCGTCGACCTTGCTGCCGATAAAACACTTGATGAAATCGTCAATGGGACTTTGTAAGATCGTACCGCCGAAGACGGTGTTGACAGCGTCTTGAACATCGGTGTAGAAAGCGTTGATCGTATCGTTCAGAGTACTAGTTGTGCCGTTGACCCATCCGAAAAGACCGTTGTTGATCGTTGATTGGACCACATCGACACGGCCGTTGATGTCGTTAGCATAGAGCGAGGATTGATTATACATGCTGTTGTTGATGTTGGTGGCAATGAGCGTGGAGAAATCTGTGACGGTCGATGCGGCACGGTCTTGGAACTTAGCAACGAGGGGCCCCATGGCCAGAAGCTGAATTTCAACGGACAACAAACCGAAGAAGCCGATGAGGAAACAAGCAAGAGCAGGTGGATGAAATATGTAATGGAGGAACCACTGGGTATTGGCATGTTGAGTGGGGGTCATGTTGAATTTTGCAGAAAGCTGGTTCATGATTTTGGTGATTAAAGGGTGCTCTGAATTAGCTTGGAGCATCATCAAGTTATGGTCGCTCATCGTAATTTGAGGAGAAGACGACATGGGCTTTGTGTGGACCATAGTGGGATCGGAGATCCATGCTTCGCGAGTGTATTGCAGATGCCTCTTCATACACCGCCATTTGTACCAAGTGAGAAGGCAGTTAAGGCCGATAAGAACGAGGGCAAGAAAGATGAGGACAACGACGCCGATCTTAGCAGTCTTGACGAAGTCTCGTCCGATATCGTCAATAACGGACGTATCAAGTTCCTGACAAAAAGAAAGTCGCGTTTGTTCGGGGACAGGAAGGACGCTAGAGTCGAAATTGATGCCGGCGAATGTATCGTTGATATCCTTTTTCAGGAGTTCAAATGGTGTATCGAGACTGGAGTAACGTCAGTCCTGATGCTATCCAGCAAAAAAAAACTTACTCACACATCATTTAGCTTGCCCTTGAGATCCGCAACAGAGGGAATTGATTTGTTAAGGTTCGTCAAGGCGTCTGTGAATGAGGAAGGGAGAGAAATGTTCTGCAGACTATCAAGGCTCGGGACAGTAATCTGAGGGGGTGTGATTTTTCCGAATGGGTTGACTTTGTTAATGGCATTGATTGCGGATGTTATGACACTGTTGGCACCAGCAATGTCATTCTGAATGCCTGTGCGTAGACTGGAAGTAACCGTGGCGAGGATATTGTTAATCTAACGACTTTGGGTCAGTAATGAAAAATGGTAGAGTTGAGTGGCTACACACCTCCTGCACAGCTCCTATGAGTATCGCAAGTCCACCTCTAACCACAAGCTCAAGAAAACAGAGGAAGGTAGAGCGGTAAATGTCTACAATGAAATTGATGATCGCTTCCATGACTGTCAATGCGAGGATGAGAGCAGCACGAGCAGCGTTCATGGATCCGTTGACGGCGTCGGCGAATTGTCGGTTGGAGGCGAGTGCCATGTATCGAGGCATGCTTGCTGTGGATGTCGCTGCCTGTTCAGCCGCCTTGCAGCTTGCGAGGAGATCAACTTTGGCACTGGCCACTGCATTCTGAGCATCACCGAGAGAGAGCTGGAGACGAAAGGCGACAAAAACGAGAGATAGAATGGGATAGGCTAGCCATGTAAGTGAGAGTAGATGCGAAAGCTGTAGATAGGGAGTGAGAGCCGAAGACATAGAAGAAGACGAGTCGTAAGTTGGGGGCGGGACGTTCCAGTTCGCAGACATGGAATTGGAGGGTGGAGGGGTCGACCTGCGACGAGGCGGAGGGTATAAGAGACGGGAGAGAGAGAAAGAATGGGGGGAACGTAATGTTGTTTTGAGAACAGTGGCCCATTGTCGCCTCGTATTGTCTTTCCAACACCCAACCCAGACGCGACCACAACAACAATTATCTTTGTTGTACTAAAAAGGAAACATGTGACTCTTTCCTATTGTGACACCTTCGTGACAGGTCGCGTAGCCACTGTCGCCGAACATCCCGAATCCCTTCAGCCCTTCACACTTGCAAACCTGGCGGTCCCCTTTTCATCCTTCCACGAAATAATTTCTATCCTTCCTTCTCTCACTAAGTATCTTCTCTCGATATCTTATTTGAATTAATGAAGCTACATCGGACAGTGTCACATCCTCCCTTGTCGTTGCTAGCTCTCTCACTGTCCCAATTCGAGAACAAGAAACTCGGACTCGGATTGGTATCCTCCATTCTTGCGCCCATGTGAACACCCGCATTCCCCGGCGAGCAGTGCTACTAACGCGCCGCCAGCCGCTCCATAATCTCTCTAGTCTTTGTCTTTTATGACTCCCATGGCGCAAGCTCTCCGAAAAGTAGTCGTTGTATTCCTTGCTTTGTAAAAGGTTGGGCAAAGGAAACGAGAAGACATGATTTCATCCATAAAATAGTTACAAAACAGACATGCGTAATGTATGCTGGAAATAAAAAATATTACCTGTGCAATATCGTCACTTGGTAGGCTGTCCTCCGACCTCCGATCTATTGTGTTTTTTGTCCATTTACGCTCGTCGAGATCTCAGTTCCTGTCTAACTTCATCGTCGACGTTTTCTTCGCTGTATGAATTCGACCGAGAAACTGCCGGTACAGGTTGCGCTAGAACAGGCTCGGCGAACTGTTCTCGTAGACGAGCTACAGCTTGGCGTTGGACCTAAAAGTATAGACATTGTGTCAAAGAAAGCAACAACAACGTATTTGAATACACACCTCTGATCCCACCGTCTTTACCACCTGGAACAAGGGCCCCACCATGCCAAGTTGCACAGTGATATATCTTCAAGTAAAAAAAAGGCATCAGAATCGCAGCAATCGAAATCAAAGTTTCCCACTTACGATCCGGCCAAGGCAATCAACAGGAAAGTGAAATAAAGCGGGTTGAAGAGAATGGCCATGGCCTCATTCCATCCGAGCACCACGAGCACGAAATACATCCAATAAGGAATCTGCGCTATGCTCGACACAGTACTTCTCTTTGCTTCCACATAGTACGCGTCCGCATCTTTGCGGAATTTGTTCGTCAAATCCACACCCTTCGTCTCCGTAAATATGATGAGAGAAGAGGCGAAATCAAAGTCATCGGACTCGGATAAAGAGTCAGACGGCTCTGATGGAAGGTCGAATTCCAAGGACGAATCTTCGGGACTTATTTTCGAATACAAGGGAACAAGTTCAAGCGTCTAGAAGAAATTTAAGCACCCCGCCGAAAATAAATTATAGAAATGATTACACACCTCGTCCTTGGCCTTCTTAAACGCTCCATCGATGTCATCTTCCGGTTTCCAGACCCTCGGAACACCTTGCTCATCGTATCTGAAGCGCTCCTCGAAATGATTTCGGAGTTTGCTCAGGAATGCCTGTTCGGCAGTTTGTTCGTCGATTTTCGCCCTGAGAGCTAACCAAGAGCGCTTTCGGAGAGCAGCCAACGATGCGGTGTTCTCTTCCTCGGTGCAGTTGAAGCCTAGAGATATTGCCATTAGGAAGAGAGAGGTGACACATGATAATTGCCATGACGTACTCTTTGCCTTTGACAAATAGGAAGTTTCTGCCTTGCTGAGGACATCACGGAATGCCAGTAGCACGTTATCCCACATGGTCCTGGAAGGCTTGTTGAGGTGTATTTCAACCGGCTCCGAGAGCTGCTTTTTGACATTACGCTAAAATGAATAGATTTAGCACTGCAGACAGAGTTTATTAATGTGCACGACACACCTCAATTTGGTTGATCATCTTCTTGGTCTCGTCCTTTCGGCATTGATCAGCCACAAGCCCAATTTCTTCCTTCAAAAGTTGGAGTTCTTCCTCCCAACTCCAATCCGTTTCAGCGATCGTTGCCTCCTTTGCGCCACTCGAAAATGTGTCTTCGCATGTCGCTCTCGCTTTTACAACAACATCGGCAAAGTTGTACGACTCTCCTTTCATGCCATCAAGCATCTCCTTCTTGAAAGTAGCCAAGCACGACTTGTGGAGGTTCTTAAGCTGGCCGAGGTAGAGAGGAGAGAGTGTAGCATCCAGGTTGGCAATAAGGTCGACGCGTTTGCGTCCATAGACACCCTTGTGATACCGTGAGGCATCGCGATCATAACGAGCTATGATTTGTAATGACTAAGATCGCTTTAACCAGAGCAGAAAAAAATGGGATACATACTCAGAGCTGTCGTCCTCCAGTCTTTCATCATGGCGCCCAGACCATCGACGACCTTACCAGCTTCGACAGGGCGTTTCTGGGATTTGGCTTGTTCGTTGAATTCGCTCAATGCAACAGCAGAAATTTCGTCGCATCGGAATTGTGCCAAAAGTTCTTGTTGAGTGGGCAGGTCAAGGTCCTTGTTGGTTTGAACTTGTTCCTATTGAACATTGAGATGAACTTGTAAATATAGAAAATATGGTATCCTGTCCACATACCCAGATCCCTTCCATATAGAACGCTACACCATCAGCAGGGATACGCTTATGGTAAACAGGCTTGAAGAGATAATTAGGCGATTCCTTGTCAACAAATCGTGTCCTCAAGTTCAGGACCTCAGACTCGAATTTGTCTGCTGCAAGGATTTTGTGGGGTAGTGCGGTGAAGGCAAGGTCAAAATAGTCCGACAATTTGGAATCTGAAAGGTCGGCAGGTTTGCTTAGATTTTCCCAGATTTTGTTCAAGTCGGAAGTGAGAGTAGCCTGGAGGTTAGCGAGGGGCGTTTGTCCGATATGGTCTCGAATGACGAAGAGAAGAAGCGTTCTGCCACTTGTTCTGAGAAGGCAGGGTATTAATTGGAAAATATCGATGAAACCGTATTGTGGGATGCATACCCATCTTTCGCCTTCTTTCCGAATAGGCCCAAGTTGACTTCAAATACTGTCTTCAGTAAGCCCATGTTGGCACCTTGGTACAAACCAACTTGATGTTCCCAAAGGTTGACAATGAGAATTTCGGACGACGCAAGAGAAAATAATGCAGATTTTCGTTCAAAGTCCTGAACAGGTAAGTGAATGAATACATAGCGGAGAGGTGAACATTTTGATATGACGTACTTGGTCTTCTCCACGTTCACGTCCGTCTGTACCCTCCACGTCCATGACCATGACATTCATACTTTTGCCACGACACATCCATATTCCTGGAGGGAGATGTAAGAGTTGTGTATAGATAGAGAATAGAGTACAACTTACCCTTTGTCGTTTGTTGACGCCTCGTTTCGTCCATGACGTCGAAGGTTGTCCCAAAAAGTCGGTTGAGCAGTGTACCTTGGGATACACTGAACTTTCAGCCAATCTACAGTAAGTAAATTGCGTACTCTTTCCCGTGGACTGCGATCCAAACACAGAGACAATATTATACGCAAAACCAGCATCCCTGAGTCCCCACTTCTGGATTTGAGCACCCAAGTCTGGCCTAGAGAGAAAGTGTTGGTCAACATATGACCCCTATCGAGTCAATCAAAGCACTGACGTGAACTGCTTCTCCTCGTTAACAATCTGAATGCGTTCCGTGCTTCCAGTGAGCAAGGAAGCGGCGATACCATTTGTGGCGGCCACACCGTTTATAGGTGTACCATTGGGTTGTTCCGTCGTAGACATTTGGTGGAATCGTAGTCGTAAATTAGGGTATCTGGTGAACGGAACGTATGTAGGCTGATGAGAAAGAAAGAAGGGGTTGAATTATGAAGGTGAAGGGCAGAAATGCAGAAGGAATACGAAAAGGTAGTGCACAGAGTTTGGACCTTTTGCAGAAGTGTCCGATACGGAACCCCACTCTTACTGCCACGTGCCACTTTCCAACCAAGGCCGTGCGGCACTTCGCGTTTCAAACGCAAACGCGTCTTGCTTGCTTTCCACCACCAGCACCGCGCATTACGTTGGCAGGGCCTCCCTCTCGCCACTTTCATAGCTTCCATCAAGAAAGAAGATTGGTTTCAATCAGACGGTTCATTCATTGCCTAAACATAACCCACCTCCAGCACGCTGCGCTCAAATGTACACGTACTTCTCAAGTCAAGAAATGTAAATCTATGCAACTGTATGTTGTTTCCACATGAATATTATGAAGAGCAAGTAACGAGGATCGGGTTCACATTCATTGTTCGACTGTCCGATGAGCTCAAGCATGATGCGTTCCCCGATTACCAGCAGCAAACCGTGTGCGACTACCCGCCAAGCAATTTCCTACCAAGTCAAGTCTTCACACTCGTTGTATTAATCTAATGGCCATTGTTTGAGGCAGACCTGATGAAGAAGCGATAAAAAGTAGGAAATGGTTCATCTGATGCTTGAGGAATAGAGGGTTGTTAATTCAAGGATGCTTGAGCGGAATTGGGGAAATGTTTCCCGGCACTGATTCTTTCTCTTAACACATATTACCTCTATATAACCAGATAACATTCCCTGCTCGGGGATCACTCAGTTATCTTGGGCTTCCCGAACGTCATGTAGGTCATGATCCGCATGATCAGGCTATCCATATTCACACAGGGGCTAGGTTGTGAACACATAAACTCAGAACCGGAGTTCCGTTCTATCCTTCAAACCTTTGTGCACTAAATACCACAACCTACAAACTTCCTATCCAATGGACCACTTCGCTCAATCTCGTTTGCTGTGGACTCCCATCCAGCCAAGATCCGCTTCTTCAGAGGCTCTGCGAAGAGAGATCAATAGGAAACATGGACTGAACCTAAGTGAGTTCCTCGAGGGTCTTTCTCACATCTCCACGACGACGAGCTGACTATGGATCTGCTGGACAGGGGATTATCACGATCTTCATAAATATTCGGTGGAAGATTACACATTCTGGCTGGATTGCTGGGACTTCCTTGGGATCCTCTCGTCGGTTGCCCCGAGAAAGGTTGGCTTCTCCTTATCACAACACACTACAGTTTTTCACTCGTATTTGATTTTCTGTTCTAGGGTTTTATCCTTGAACCAGGAAAGTACCCAGAAATCCCCAACTGGTTCCCCGGTACAAGATTAAACTACGCGGAGAACCTGCTACATCGAAAGGATGACGCAATTGCCCTGATTGACGTTGGGGAATCTGGGGTACAGGTTCACATTACATTCAGAGAGCTGAATGAGAGGGTTCGCGCTATGGCCGCAGCCTTACGCGTGAATGGTCTTCAAGTCGGTGACCGTGTCGCTGGTCAGGATCTTTTACGTCTCTTAAGCGTGCACTGACTTATAATATATTCTCTAGCCATCGTCACCAATTCAGCTACCGCTGTAGTCATTGCCCTTGCAACTGCAAGCGTTGGTGGGATATTTTCCAGCACAGCAACAGACATGGGTACACAGGTTCGCCTTCAATCTTCTTGTCGTCCGTTGTAAATAAAATAACACAGCGCGTATTGATAGGGTATATTGGACCGATATACTCAAATTCGTCCCAAGTTCGTCTTTGCTGAGACTCAGACATTATATGCTGGCAAAGTCATCAACCTCCTTCCGAAGGTCTCTGACGTCGTCAAAAATCTCTCCACAAAAGGCCTACAACGTGCCATCTTGCTTCCCAGTCGACTCTCTGGATTGGAATTACTCATACCTGACATGTCAAAAAGGTTAGTCAAAAGAAAAAAAAAAAACAGAGATTGTTCGAAGAGGCTGATTCGAATATTTATACAGCACGACTCTTGCAACTTTTCTGAAATCAGACAACAAACGTCCGATTGTATTTGAACAGTTGCCTTTCGGACAGCCACTCTTCATACTTTATAGCTCTGGCACATCTGGAAAACCGAAATGTATCATCCATTCAGCTGGAGTGAGTGCCTTCTGACTCGCCAAGATTTTTACTCAACGTCCGAGTCGTTTTAGGGCGTCCTTATGAACACGAAGAAAGCCATGAGGATAGCCTTCAGTCTCTCTTCGGATGACACTTTTTTCCAGTATACAACGGTATGTTTTCATTTCGAATCACATTATGACAATACCAAGCCCAAAATTTATTGCGCAACAGACTGGTTGGATGATGTGGACCTACATGCTCACTGCACTCTCATGCGGTGCACGCCTTGTATGTTATGATGGATCTCCCTTCCATCCGGATGTCAAAACATATCTTCGTCTCATCAGCGACTTGAAGTGAGTGTCTCGTAATTCACGACCATACGTTTGAGCTCTGAAGCACTCGTCAAGTGTTACGGCCCTTGGAACAAGCCCTCGATTCCTCGCCGAGGTGCAGGGCCGAGATATTAAGCCCTGTAAGCACTTTTTCTTTTCTTTTTTGTCACGGCAGTCAAATGAATTAACATGACACTTTTCAGTGGAGATTGCCTCCTTCGAATCGTTGCGCACTATGATGGTCACAGGCGCGATATTTACCCCACCAATGTTCGAATGGACGCAAAAAGCATTCGGAAAACACATACATCTTCTTTCTACCAGTGGTGGAACAGATATATGCGCTGCTTGTAGGTCACTGATTGGACGCCTTGTATATATTGCTGATTGACATGCCATTCTTAGTCGTCACAGGAACTCCCACCTTGCCTGTCTACAGTGGAGGTACTGTATCAGATATTTCGTCGCATTGCGATTGTCTCAGTGGTTTTTTCTATGGATAGAAATACAGGGAAAGGATCTTGGTATGAAGGTAGAAGTGTTTGACAGTCTCGGCAAGAACATCGAGCACACTGGACAACCTGGAGAGCTTGTATGCACGAGGCCTCATCCATCCCTGCCTCTTGGATTCTGGGGTGATGAATCAGGAGAGAAATTGAGGGATGCTTATTTCAATACTTATCCAGGTTTGTGGTGTCTGTTTCATCTTGTTGTTCGTCTATTTACTATTGCAATGGCCCCAACTCCAGGAATCTGGAGGCAAGGGGACTTCATCGTTGCCAACCCTGTTACAAAAGGACTGATAATATTAGGTCGAAGGTCTGTATACAACTCAACTCCGGTTCGCCTCCCAGAACAAACCTGATTCCTCCAACTATATCTTAGTGACGGCGTTCTGAATCCCAGTGGTGTCCGGTTTGGATCTGGGGAGATCTACACGGTCATGGAGCAATTTACGACATTCGTGGATGATTCTTTGTGTGTTGGCCAGCGGCGTCCGCAGGACAAGGACGAGCGAGTTCTCCTCTTTCTAAGGATGAGGACCGGCCACAAATTCACCCAGGAGCTTGTGGACTCGATCAAGCAAGCGATCAGGAAGGGACTCAGCGCCCGTCATGTCCCAGCGTACATCTTCGAAGTCTCGGATATTCCGGTTAGAACCTCCCAGCTCTTTTTTTCGCTGAAATCTTTCACTTACATACATATACACACAGTATACTGTTAATGGAAAAAAGATTGAAATTGCGGTGAAGCAGATTGTTTCAGGCTCTAATCTACAACCGAGCGGGACCGTCGCGAATCCGGAATCCCTTCAACTATACTATAAGTTTAGAGACCTGGAAACACTGCTTGGAGGAGTGAAAGCAAAATTGTAGCAACCTGGATAGTGTGTATGGACATGTGGATGTGCTACGGATGTAGTTGTACGACAATCCTCTTCCGAACCTGACTTTCAAGGGTGTGTACATGAGCGAGATAGCCATGAGTCAAGCTTTGGGAACATTGTGGCGTACTTGGGAAATTGGGATCAATCGTGGCGCAACTCGAGGCTTCAAAGTTCAGTGGCTGATTCCGTCTTTTAATCTGGCCGATCCTCCACTATTCACAGCAGTAGAGCTTCAGTCGAAGCAAAACTCGGTTCCAGCGTAGCAAAGTATTGCCCAGCTGTGACCGGTTGCCAACCTGTAATGTTTATGTGTAATGTTCGAGAGTTAGTTCAACACATCTCGTTAGTAGGTTCTGTTGAACGGCCGATTTCTTAACCAATAACAAACGGTGTTCCGCATCGAGGTAGACACTTAGTCGAGCCTGTGGCAATCCCAGAGCTTGGTTTTGCCTTGCGCATTTCTCGTTTCCTGGAATCGGATTGCAAACGGCGACGAGAGTCCACATTGGTCTCCGAAATGACGATTCCATCTACCAATGGTATGTGATTTTGTCCTCATGTCATTTGAATGAAACATGGCCAATGACGGCTTGAGATCCAGACTCCAGTCAAGTATAGCCATGGCTATACAGTGGCAATAGATAGAATTGTATTCCAAGCCAGAGTCTCGAAGCTCCGAACAATTTATCGGGTATTTTACCATAGCACTAACCGGTCAAGGACCTTCAAGGACTCGTCGGAGACGTTGTCCATGGTTGTCAATTAAGGAAGCAAGAAACTTGGCATGATCATGGGTCGGCGATGTGTGTAGACTGTAGGGAACTAGACATTGCATCAATCGTTGGGCAACTGCAAAATGACGAAGACGGTGAAACACCCCGAAATTTACAGGACACGAGATCATGATGATTCAGTGAAGAAAGAGAGATGCATTGCCATACCTCTATTCTAAAAATGATTGGTGAGCTGACGCCTCCCAATACATACATATTGTAATCTGAAATAAAAATAGAGACGGCCTTGAAGGACAGGCAGACACAATGCGTCACCGGACCTGAGGCTTTGAGGCAGTATGTGTGAAACAAGAATATCTCTGTATCATAACGAACCAAGGTGAAAATCCTGATGCCTTGAGGCCTGACCGCTGAAGGAAGATACTGTTGATGCTGAGAAGAAAGGAGGTCCATAATCCACGACGTTCCGGATTCGAGATTGTGACTGAGTTTTTGGCCGGAGAAGCATTACAGGCGTAGCTTTGCTCATCTGGCAGGTTCGGCGAAGTGCTCAGGTGTATGGCAGATGTCGCATAGACATGAAGTCTCGACCGGTACCGCCATGTCGTAAATTGGGCATTCTGTTGAGCCCAAAGAAGTCAGACCAGTATTACGTCGCGTACGATCCGGTAGATATGATTTGTGTGGTGCAGGGAGCGTGAATGGGGTAGCTTGACTCTTGCCTGCATGTCAAGTTTTCACTTTCATCGCTGCCGTTGAAGATTTGGGACGAGTCAAATTGGGAAAGAAATTCTCCATCTAAGCCAGAAAGAGTTTAGGCTATTCTATTCTGGCCAGAAGTTTGGATTGTCGATACTAGGACAGTGCGGTTGATTTAAAGATGCACTTCTTGATCCTGCGACAAAGTGAATGGATGAGATCCAGAAATATGGATCGAGGACCCGAGTGAGTCGAGGATGAAATTGCAGGGGAGAAAGATATTGCCTATCTGGCTTGTATGAGAGACTGAAATGAGAAGAATCGGACCGGTGAAAATAAGGACTGGGTCGGAGAGATAGTGGACTCTGGAGGACTCAGGAGAGATTTGTGATTGCCGCAGCCACATGGGATGGCACGTGGGGAAATTGCCACGTGTGTGGGCGGTATTTTGATTGTGAGTGCCTTGTTCCCCAGTTGGCAGGACTCTCTTCGTCGCACAGAGACCATTGCTCGCCGTCCTCCTTCTTTCTTTCTTTTCTTTTCTTTCTTTTCTCCCCTTTCCTCATGAATCTCTTCAAGCGCACAAAGTCCATCGTCACAAAGGGCTCAAAGCAGTCCGACGCCCCCACCTCCTCATCCTCATCAAGACAACCTCTCGGTCCCCAGACCAATATCGACCTACAAACCTCCCACTCTTCCATACCCGATCACCCATCTCCACAATCCCATGGCCATTCCGAGAAACTGAGTCCAAAGCGTGTCGTCGGCGCAAAAATCAGCCATCGCGATGTGTTAGACGACAACAGGCAAAAACCTTCGCAGTCAGTTCTCTCACACACATACCTTGTAGCAACCAACTCAATCCAATCTCCCTAGCTCTTCTTCTCCTCAGAAACAGGATAACCGCACCCTACATAGTCTTCCACCTCCTCCAAGGTCTCCACCGCTTCCTGCCAAGTCGCCCTACTCGGACATGTACACTCAGAATGATCTCCAAACTTTCTCATTCGGCGCCGCTCTTCCAAACCCTTCGACCTCATCCTTGTATCCCTCCATTGACCCGCTCACTCGACTTCTAGATGACGCAGATTCCGATGAAATTTCTATAATCCCAGATACTACACCTCGGCCCTCCGTCGTTGGTAACCAACAACCCCGCTCCCCTCAGCCACAGCCTTCCGTTGTCGAGAATATCCCCAGCAGAACCAAACCACCAGGGAGAAGCGCCAGGTCTCGAGGGAAAGCTAGGGCACAGGATTCCGATACCGCATCCTCGCATACTTTCGGAACGTCGTCTGCCTCCCTATCCTCGGCATCTGGTCCAAGAGGAAACAATTCCCGCGCAACCTCCCGAACAAGTGCATACTCCAGCACCACTCCTCAAACCTCTGCTAACGATATGACCTCTGACGACGACGACGATATGATTGGCCGTCATCCCATACCCCCTATCCCACGCCGAGTAGGAGCAAGTCGTCGTTTTGCTACTCCGGACAGAAATTCCTTTGTTGTTGACTTCTCGGAAGAAGAAGAGTTCGATCATTATACAGAGGACTACGAGCATGAGGCCGAAAACGAATCCTTGGAACAGATAAATCGTGTATCTAGTGATCGTGGAACCTTTTTCGGGTACTCAAATCCAAGTCAAGACACTTTCGCCATCGCTCAGTCCGGTAGACGGGGTAGCAGCGCCATGCACATTCCCAATGTATCTGCACCTTCAGACAGCTCTTTCCACGAAAAACGATCATTAGAATACTCCAACGGGAGACGTGGGAGCAAAAGCATCGAAGATTTTCGGTCCATCTCTTATCTGAGAGATTCCGAACACTCTTCTCTAGCGCCAAACCAGCGTCCTGCGACCACAGCACCAACTTCCGTTCCAGAAAGTGGTGGTGATTGGAGGGAGGTTCGGAAAAGATCTCTCCACCTTGACAAAGAGTTGCCTTCTATTGGACCACTTCAGGCTTCAGGATCTGGAATGACTACCACACCTCCGGTCTCACAGACACCAGCAACAGACTCAGAAACCAAGGCTAACCCCGCAACGGCTGAATTTGATACCTCCTGGATGGAATTATATGGCGCTAGTGGCTTATCCGGATTAGACATGTCTGAAATGACAGATATCATTGGAACGTCGAACCCAAACGGACGCGCTTCTTTTTATGCTTTGCGTAAAGGAAGCACCGCCAGTGCTAATCGACGTCAGAGCACAGTTTCAAGCCTGAGCATGGATATTATGCACAAGTACATATCCGGACCGTGGGCGACTCAAAAATACCTGGATCAACGACAAATGTGGATTTATATGAAGGAGCAGGAAGGAAACGATGACGAGTCTCGGCGGCGCGTCGGTAACGGCAATGAGCGAGAAAGGGATCGACCAAGTATTACAGCTCTTTTCGCACCTCGACCGAGCATAAGCACTGGGCAAGATTTTACTCCTGGATCGTCGACGTTTTTCGATAAGCCCGAGAACAGAGAGAAGGATAAGCCGCCTGCCACAAAGTCCAAACCTCACAAAGAGCCGTGGAATGGAATGCGCATAGGATCCCAGGAAATGTGGTTCAATGGGTTTAATGGAAAATATCGAGTACAACGCAGGAATGCTATATGTTTGTCTCATTTCTCAACCATTTCTTCCAGTGTAATACGGGCATTGACGATCTTTTATAGCGCTTGAACAAGGCAAACCACCTCAACAACGATTACATGTCAGTCCCATGCGAAATTCTCACAGCGAACGCCCTACGGTCACGATACACAAGCACTCCAAAGCAGCGGCATTCTCTATTGGTCGTTATCATCGCCCCAACTCTAGTTCCAACGGAACACCGGCGCACAATAATGGTGTTGCCAGCCAAGGTGGTTCCTCTCAAGATTCTGCTAATGGGTCTGGAAAGAGATCGGATATGATCCTCCTTGCCACCTCCAGCGTACAAATTGCGTATTACAGTACAAGTACCACGCGAAAGCTGGATACCCATGGCCTTTTGGATGACAATGGTCGCCCGAGTTCGAAGGATGTGGAGAGGTCGAAGGATAACGACCGAGATAGGCAGCGAACTAGGACGAAAGAAAAGGAGAGGGAGAGAGCGCACTTGGAAACACCTTCGGCTAGCTCGTCAAAGGGATACAACTCGACCCAAGCAAAAGCAAAAGAAATTGTGCCAGCGGAGATGCCACTCCCAGATAGCGAAGGCAGCAGTACTGGGAGCATATCCAACGCCATCTCCAGTGGTGATAGCGGTACGCTCGTCAATGGCCCAACTCCAGTCACAACTCCTGAACAGTCAGAAGCACATCATAGCTCCGCTGGCTCTATCGAGCACTCGATCCGCAGTCTAGAAACAACATCCTCTGATCGAACTACAATTCGCACTATCAGCCATCGGGTACATCATAGGAAACGTGGCGTCTACGATGTAGACGACGAAGACGACGAGGAGGTCGGTGACAGCTCGGACGAGATGCCTAGATACCCAACACGCACGCCTCATCGCGAGACTTACGCCGCTCTGCCGCCTGAAGTCTTCGAAACGAGCCATCAAGACCACCCTTCTGGTGGTTTATTGTGGTGGGGAAGATCTAAGGGTGGAAATCAATACCGCCATCGTGCTAACGTGTACCTGGAGAACGCGTACAATCCTCCCTGGCCCGTCACTCAACCTCGGTCCAATTCAGAGACCCGCAAAGGCATCGTCGATGACCTCAACACCTCATTCCAAGATGTCGGTCTCTTACCTGCGATTGGAGAAATCAAAGGTTCTTCGAGCCACAGCGCTCAGAATAGGCGCAGACGGGAGCAGCATGCCAAAAAGCAACACAGACACACGTCCGACAAAAACCGAACCGACATCTTTGAAGAAGTCCCCGATGACGCGTTGTATATGGTACTTCCTTTATGGCCAAGCCAAACAGATTCGCATTCAGCGCGAAGACACCCTTTCGACATGCCCTCTATCGCAACCCATGCTCGCCAATATCTCTTGATTTATTACAAGACTCCTCCATCTCTCCCAACTGTTCCAGAAGAAGGAGGGAAGACTCGATCCGGGGAAAAGAAACGTTCTCAAGAAACTGGGGCCAACGAAGGAGTTAACGATAGATCTGTCTTTCTTCATACATTCCACATCAGTGCTCGCGTGTTCTCCTATCGGGACCTGCAAGGGTCTGGTATTCGTATACCAGACGTTGGCTTGGCCGTTACTGGACCATTGAAGGAGGCCTTCGAGAGCATCCCGGCGTGCATAAGAAAGGACGACTATGTCATTGGGGTTTGCCATCACCGCGAAAGTGGTGTCGAATTTGTGCCAGAGGGCTTTGAGAAGATCGGTCTATCGAAGAACATCCCCAATCCCCGACCGTCAGAACCCTCTGAAGATGATGATAGCAATTCTTTTGACACTATGACTGTCTTGACTCCTCTGGGACGTGCGGTCATGGAGATGGCCTGGATGGGAGCCCTGGCCGTGACGAGCTTCAATCCCAATAATCATCATGTTTAATTCTCGGGGTGAAAAGCATCGTTTTGTTTTTCTGCTTCATTTATCCGTTCTACGTTTGATGTGTCCTCACTCGACATTTCCCCTGGCTCCTATACATCGCGTATCTTTGCACTTTTGATTCCATCGTCGTTCTCCACAGTCCGGTCCTCGTCGTTTAAACTCTGTATCATGTTAGCGTCCTTCAGGTACATGCCTCCAGCCTCCTACGATTTATACACTATTTACCTCATTTTCGGTGCCATTTTTTTTTGTCTTTCTGCTTTACTACATGTGCCATACATCTTTTGCTGGTATTTTTTGCTGCGTCACTTATCTCATTTACGAGATGCATACCATTTTGTCTTCTTTATGGCTTTCCCTTTTATGAAACGAATAACAATATTTCACGTTGTATATGACGAACAAGGGCCAAAACTACAGAATCTTTACAGGATATTTCTTGTCAGCTATTCCGTCAGAATCATGACGTTTGCTGCAAGTGGTCATTCAATGGGCTGACAATAACTGGACAAAAGGCCACGTTCTACATCTACGTAAACTCTTCATCTTCGTCTGGGTCGCCCGATGAAGATAAACCCCCTTCATCCATTTCTCCTTCTAATCCATCATTGACGGCTTCTTTGGCTGCGTTAGCACGAGCACGTTTGGTCGATTTGCGCCCGTTTGTCTGCTTCGATGGACTGGGGTTCGCAGGACGTAGAGAAGCTATTTTGGAATAGTTTCCATGAGCCAATAGGACGGTCACGAAGAAAAGTTGGCGGAATACCATAGTTGACCGGTTGCAAATTGTACATTCGGTATAAATACAAAACTGCCTGTTCTTTATCTTTGGCCTATTATTGAATAGCATTCAGAATACTTTTTTTTTTGACCGTTCAGTTTAGACAAACCTCAATCATAAGATCTGTTGTGTTGACATTGGTCATAAAATCTCATGAATGTATTTTTCACTATGGACACTCACCCATGTCTGAGGGAAGATCGTCTGGTAGATTTTCACATCGATCAGCATGCGCCCTTCGTTCCATGACTGTGACTGCCCCAGGGCGTGGTTCGCTAAGATGTTGTTTGGGCTTTATTCCCCTCCTTTGCCATATGACGTTTGCTCGTTGAATGATTTCTGCTGGAGAGATGGAAGAAGGGAACAGCTTGTCGTGATGGTAATCTGGAGTAATCCAATATTAAAACTTTCCGCTCCAGCCGCGTGAAAATATCAACAGACAAACCGAAAACAAGAGGAATATCAAGTTCTTCACACAGAGGCAACAGATCCTCGGCGTTATAACAAAACTTGAACTTTTGAGCCAGTTTCCAATGAAAATTAGAATCCGATAAACTTACTTCATCATTCTCCAATACCAACCGACTACGCACGTTTGGAGCAAGGTTTCGGATGCTTTCTTTCAAACGACTAAGCGTGGATGGCTTATCTCCGTAGACACCACCGCCCTTCAAGTTATTTCAAGTCAACGCTTGCTCAAAAACGGGTTTCCTAACTCACATGGATTACCATGACACTATCTGGACCTAAACCCATGAGGTCCAGCATTTGTGCATGGTATACAAGCTCGCGAATGGCAGACTCAACGACAGCAGATTTTGGGCTTCCTAATTGAGTGAATTGACCAGGATGAGTCGTGAGTCTATGTCCATATTTCTTCGCAAGAGACCCTGCTCTAGCGAGTTCATCGGCGCAGTAGTCGAGAGAGTACCCATGAACAGCGTGTGAAGCGAAGGGAAATAGTTCTGATGAAATTCTGAAAAATCGGATATTCTGCACGAAGCTTCAATCGTCTCCGAAATGGAGCAATGGTGGGTAAACTTACGTTGTTTTCGTTCCATTCAATGATAACTGATAGATCTTCGGCATTTTTTCGTCCAAGACTTTTGACCCACTCCATTCCGTTTTTGCGAAGGGAGTCGAGGCTGTGGTGGTCAGTGAGAAGGAGAGGTTGAATGGTAATAAACTCACCGGCACGTTCTTGAGCAGAAAACAGCATCACTGGCAGGTTTTCTGTTCCTCAAAATTGTGTTCAGACACGCGTAACCTAGAAGAATATTCAGGTTACACGAGGTCATGGAATGCGACGAGACTCACCCAGTCGTCCCTTGAATGTAGTTTCTTTCGCAACCACATCTGGAATCGTAAAAACCGGAGAGGGTTGAGGTTCTCGAGTTTTTCTTTTTTTCGTTGGCTTGGAAAAAGAAGAATGCTCCACAAAATCTTCATCGTCGCCTCCCACCTTAGATTGTTTGGGATTTCGTTGTTTACCCCTTTGCCTGGGCGGGTCCTCTGGCAGTACATCCTGAGGCACCGTACGTTTCCGCTTTCTGGAGGTTTGGGCAGTTGTCTTTGGAACGGACTTTTCTTCGTATGTTTCAATCAGCGCTGTTGCGGACGAAACTGACAACAAGCGGGCACTTCGACGCAAGGCTGGGCTGAGATGGTTGATACTGGATGATGATTTAGTCGCCATTGCTATTCTCAGAGACAATATCAGAGGAGTGGTAGAGGAGGAATTCAAAGGCATAAAGGAATTGAGCAGGCATGGCGAGCATGTTTGAGTTCAGGTCTAAGAAACAGAGTCGATTTAGGGCGTCGATCGAACTTCCTAATTTAGCAGTATCGTTACTGTAAAGCATCCATCACAGCATCCCCATCCTCTCCATCCATATAGTACGCGTCCCATGCAAGCGAACTCGGCCCCTCCGACTCGTATTCGGAATCAGATCCAGAAGGTACAAAACTCTTATCGTCCTCGTCGCTTTCTTCATCTTCTATTTCCACATTGCGATATACCACTCCAACATCATGATGTACATCCAGTTCTAAAAAGGTGCATGCAAATGAATCCAGAGGGGTCAACACACGATCAGGCGGAAGAATGAGAGGAAGGTTGGGCACAAACGCCATAGAAGAGGACAGGTACCGGACTCCTTGCAGTGAAGGAAATGTAGATGCTGTTATATTGTCTCGAATGGATTGCCAATGGTCTTTGCAAGCACTGAGCGGATGTGATGTCCAAAGATCCACCCACTTAACCCGTGGGTGTGTTAATGTGGGATCGCTTGTGGGGTGGACCACGATGTGCTCAAGATTGGGGCAGATGTCCAAAAGGCCCTGCATATGAAGAGTAAATCTTGACATCGACCATCCATATTCTGGGTATAGATGGAGAAACTTCAGGCCAATATTCGCGTGCCTTTGACAAAAGATGTCGAGCGGCTCTGTTGAAGGAACGTCCTCCCAACTTCCACGCATTTGGAAGGTCAGTCGCGTAAGCAAGGGCAACTTCCATTCGAGGCAGAAATTGTTGAGCTTGCGTATTGTTATCGAATTCATTCCCAAGGACAGCTCCTCGAGCTGGCGAAAGTCGAATACCGGACCCCCTTGGTCTTGTGATATATCTCCAATGGGAATATGGATGGATAGAGAGATGATAGTGAAACATATCAGATTGAGAACGTTGACGAGTAACGTACGAGGGACTCCTTGAATGAGATGAAGGTGGGTAATATGAGGAGGGAGAACATATAATGACTCCGGAGAGGGGAGTGGGCAGGAGGACAGATAAGAGAAAGATGTGATCTTAGGACAGAGTTCAAAAAGCAAGGTTAAGCGTTGCTCGAATTGATTTCGAAACCATTTTGGGATCAGGCAATTAAAGCTGACCGCCTTGACAAATTTGCTGATATCGGTGGCAGGATTTTCGAGGGTACGGAGAAGAAGTTGCAGCTGAGAGATGTGTTGAATGCAGATGTCTTCATAAAGAAAAGGGAGGCCAACTCTATGCCATTCCTGGCAAACGTTTACCATCGTGATTTTTTGTCGGAGAACTTTACCCCAAAGTGGATTCAGGGTGTGCGAAGCTGAGGCATCTACAAAAGAAGCAGGAGGTATCGTCCTGTCGAATATCATCAGAAGAATTTCTTGGGGAGGTTGACAAAATGGTTTTCGAAGTGAAGATATCTTTCTCAGAGCGTCGTGACAACTATCCAATTCATTCTAAATTTTGCAGAGGTCGGAACTTGAACGAGGAACAGATGGAATATCAACAAATGACAAACCCTTGAAATAACTAGATCCTTCTGTAATTCCAAAATTCGCTCTTTGAGGATCATGTTTTCGATTTTGAGACGAATTACTTCGTCTTCTAACTCTGATTCAGAATCGGATGTAGATGGGTCCTCAGAATCTTCCATGTCAGAAGTGGCTGAGTTGTCATAAACGAATTGAGACTGAGAAGTCATAGTGGAGTCGTAACAAATGCAGATTTAAGATATCTTGAAATCACAGAGGCTGCTGTTGAACGTTGACCGTTTGAACCTCAGTTGAGGCTGCTGAGGTGAAGAATGAGTGGTTTGGACCGAATCTGTCCAAGCGGCGATACGAGGACTCCGGAAATCACCGAAATATTCAGTGTCCGCAAAAGCACAGATTCGATTCATGCCCACCCTCGAAGTCAAGCAGATATCAAGTGTACTACCGTTTCTATTTCACGCAATGAGTTGGGCAGGGTATGTCTCACCAAAATACTCATTATTATCCCATTAAACCTCTTATCCTAGTTTCAAAAAGTCTGTGAACAGGGCTGGGACAACCGTAAGCTGCTCTGTCTCGCTTAGCCCCTGTGATGTTCTACCGCTTATTGCACTTTGGGACACCTTAGCTGCTGCAAAAAACTGGACAAATCGAAAGGACCGTCGACAGGGAGTTCACCGATGAAGAAGCTAAATATCGCATGTACGCATAATCTGATGATATAGCCTCGCCAGCCCGCAGATTCGAGCCTTCTCTGATTGATCGCAGATTCGAGAAGGAATGTCAAGCATTGCAGAAGGATAGCAAAGCTTATTGGGATGCAATGCGAGGTACGCCTGTGCATTCGTATTTGACCTTCATTGTGCTCAAGTTCTCTGCAGCAATGACCGCTGCGCAGAGCAGAATAGCCGAAACATTGGAAACGTTCTATGGTGCTGCTGATCGGGCCTCAGAGGGAGCCATGGCAGGCCACGCCTACAAGCGATCCGTCGATGACTTGGATACGACCTTTACCCGCGAGCTGGTATGGCCAGACCCCTCACTTCAATATCCTTGATACCCATTCGTAACAACGTCAGGATGTTCCATACCGAACCACCATCTCCGAGCCTCTTGGAAAGATGTGTGCTTACTTTCCAGTTGTGAATGAGCATATATCGAAGCGCAATAAAAAGGTCAGCTTCTTACTTCATTGAGTTTTCCTAAGCTCTAAATACAATATCCAGCTTTTGGACTACGATTCGGCTAGGAGTAAACTAAGGAAAGTCATCGACAAGCCCAGCGAAGATCCAACGAAATTGCCCAAGGTTTGTACCCGAAAAGATGTTCCAAAGACAAATGTTCATCTTCCCCTACAGGCTCAACAAGAACACGACGAATGTAAAGAAATGTTCGACATGCTCAACGACCAACTTATTGCAGAGCTACCACAGCTCTTGGATCTACGAGTCCCATACTTTGACCCCAGCTTTGAGGCCATGATTCGCATGCAAGCGAAATTTGCAGAAGAAGGCTACGAAAAGCTCAGTGGTGTTCAGCGGTGCGTCAACGGTCGTCAGTCTTCTCCCTGCGAAACTCAATGATTATTGGTTGGATAGGTACTTCAACGATAATGTGCGGGATGACTACGCAGCTGGACAGCTAGATGCCCAGGTTCGTCTCTTCTCAGACAACTTGTGCTTTTTCAGGATTTGGAAGTGACGCTTGAAATCTAGGTTGAAGGAATACTCCAAGAAATGCGAGAACTCTCAATTTGTGGGGGGAATTAAGACAACAATTTCAAAGTGATTGGCCATAGCACAGAAGGGTGCCTATCGTCCGGAATATTCTGCAAATTTGAGACGGAATGTCATTTCCCAGATCTATGTTAAACGAAACTATGTTAAACGGAAACGAACAAGGAATCGAATGTTACACTGAATGTTGAATGAAGAGCAACAACAAACTTTGTAGTACACACGCATTATTAATGATGAGAGGTATGCTGGCGAACTCGACAAGGAGTATGAACACGCTGAAAACAAAAAACTGCACCGAGATGAGTGAAATCAAAAATTATTTGGACACACTTGGGAAACATACGAATTTAGCTTACTGTCAATCTCTTCATTGGAGACGATTCGTTGATGAGCTTCAAGATTGTTGTTGGATACGACTTATTAAAGAGGTTTTACTGTTGACACGTTGTTCCAACCCTTGTTGGTGTCGAGTGTCATTAGGCCGCTGATAAGGTTGTTTACGAGGGCGAGGGCCTTTGTTGTAATATTGATGACTTGGCCCAGAAGGAATAACTGGCCCTCCTGTTGACGCTGGCAGGTCAGTAAAACGATCCAGGAGATGAGGGCGAGATCCATCCGGTCTATCCCCCGCATTCTGCCGTTGATCGATGTTTGGAGGGTTCGAATGTATTTCAGAGGAAAATGACGCCGTACGAGTGTAAGGCAAACCCGTGTCGCGTCGGCGATGTTGATCAGAGGAGTGGCTGTTGGTGTACCTCGGAGCAGGAGGCCGCACAGGATTAGGGGCTGCTTCAAGCCTGAACGCAAGTGGGGTTAAACGAGGTTCAGGCGAAGGAGAACGTGCATAGTTTGCAGTGCGACTCCAGTCATCCTCATATGAAGGCCGGGAATCCACCGCATTAGGATTGCCCCTGGTGTGTGAATCGGTATTACCCGTATATAGATGACGGGGTCGATTAGAGGGAGGTCCAACACCGTCCTGAATTTCACGACTTCTTTTTCTCCCAATCTGCGCGTCACCTTCAGGAGATGGAGAATATCGGACGTTGCGGTGTGAGCGATGCTGCGCTGGAGGACCAGGTGATGTGTCTCGGGTGTTGGACCCTTCGTCAGGATCCCGCTGCCTGTACCACGAGGGACCAGGAGAAGTTCTGCGAGGTTCTGGGGATCGACGAGGGGGTGAATAATGATCACCTCGATGAGGCCTGGCAAGAACACGGCTGTTATAGTTGAGAGGAGGAGGAGGGGAAGGTGAATAGTGGTCCACTCTTGGGGCCAATCGTTTTCGCTGTTGCCCCAATGTATCATCAACTTCCATCGGTCGTGGGTGGAAAGGGAGGATCTTATCATCAGCGTCCGGGCCCATTCGATTGTCATCAAAGTCATTTGCAAGGGCGTCATTGTTGGTGATATGACTTGGGTGGGCTTGGAATGATGGCTTTGTTGGAGGTGGTTTGGCTGGCAAGGAATGACTGTGCGCAGGGACAGTGGCAAATATATTTGGCGCCGGTGTGTCCATTGTTGGGGCCGTTTTCGGGACGATCTCATTATGACAGCGACCAGGCAGAGGTAGGCTTGCTCGAGGTGCAGAAGATGCTTTGTCAACAGGATCTAAAACATGTCGTTTGTTGGAGAGAAGCCTTTGCGGGGGATTTTCTCTGTCGGGCATCGGCAAAACCGGCAAGATTTCATTTGGAGTGGGATGCTGTGGTGGTGGCGGCGAGGGCATAGAGAGAGGAGGGATATGATGGTCACTCGGCGAATCGAACTTCAACTTCAACTTCTTGTCTGGAGTCTCTGTTTTGACTGTAGGTTTGTGATCAACCTCCTTGGCGAGTGATACCGGATCTGAGTGAATAAATTTGTTCTCTTCTGGATCAGGTTTGATAGTGGACTTTCGCAAATTCGTCTTGCGAGCAGCAGGAGAAATCGGAGTTGTCTGAGGATGAAAGGATGAAGAGAATTTCCCCGTTCCTGTATCAACAGATTTCATGTCCAAGTCACCAGCTTCCGAATGTCTGGAATGTCCAGATTGAGATTCTGGCTGGGTGGTACGCTGATAAGTCTGGGTTCCAGCGGCGGCTTCGTGAGAGCGTTTAACTTCTGAGGCCGGATCTGCAAAACTCTGGCCGCGATTGTTGGCTTGACCTTCCAAACTTTTCTTCTCCTCCAAAGGAGGTGAAGGAAGCCCCATAGACGGACGAGTTTTCGAGGAACTATGGAGGTCCTGGACACCAACGGCTCCTGATACGGAAGCTGCTTTTTGCAAGGGAGAGGTTACGGTAAGAGGTAAAGATTTGGCTTCAATGGTCGAAGTTGGATCTGATGCTGGTGGTTCGCTAGGGAGGGTGTTGGTGGAAACAAAAGTGTTACCAAATGCTGTTGGCCCTGCCTGAGAATCCTGATTACCGGAACAGTCTTGAGGTGGAATCCTCCGAGCCCTGTTAGCTTGGATCTTTTGAGCAGCTTCATTGTTAGCGCGAACTTTCTGGTCGCGGATTTCCGGACGTTTTGACTCCTGGAGACGCAATCGATCCATTTCATTGTCTTTTCCCTGCAAAGCTTTTGCATCTTGTTGGCGAATCAGCTTCTCTTTCTCGAGCCGTTCCCGCAGTGCGGCCTCCCTTTCCAATTTTTTCTGCTGTAAAACCTGTTCTTTTTGTAGTTCGAGTGCAGCGAGTTTATTCCGCTCCGCTATAGCCAATTGAGCGGCCTGTTCCTCCTTCAGTTTTTTCTCTTCCTCCTGCTGCCTCATGATTCGAATTTCTTCTTCTTGTCGCAGCCTCTCCTTGTGCTCGGCCGCCAACCGGGCGGTTTGAATTTGTTTAAACCTCTCTTCGAGAAGCTCGAGCTCAGCCTGTGCCCGTTGTCTTTGCTGCTCCAGAAGATTTTCGGCCTCGCGACGTTGCCTCAGGACCTCTTCAGCAGCCTGTTGGCGAGCCCTAGCTTCATCACGAGCACGGATCAACAATTCAGTGGCAATGGTAGCTTCACGTTCAATACGGGAGAGTTCTTGATCAGTGAGAGAGGTAGAATTATTCATGGGTGTATTTGTGCTTTCGACAGGGACTTCGGTGTTGACCTCTGACTCTGTTGCCCTTTGTTTGCGTTCTGTTAGGCGCCGGGCTTCAGCATTAGATCTTTCTTGATCTTTGACCTCCTCGATGAGTTGGGTCAGACGGGTTGTGAAAGGCGCAATCGCCTTCCTCCATTCTTCGTTCCGTTCAGAGTTTATGCGTGTCACAGAAGCCATCAACTCGTCTACTTGAGATTGAAGCGATTCTGCAACGGCCAGACCCTTGATAGATGCTTCAAGAGATTCTCGAGCAGACGCAATAGATTGTCGCGCTAAGCCGTGGGCATTTCGAGACGCAGATAATACGGTGGCGCATTGATCTTTGATAGTTTGTCCCAATTTAATTGCATCGGAAAAATCGGTGGCGAATGAGTTCAGATCCGCCGAAAGAAGAGATTGGAGGTCGCGAAGAGACTGAAGAGTCGACGATTCAGAAAATGTAGAGGCCTCCGATGGATGTGTCGCTGTTTGTTTAGCTGATGGCACATGTCGTACAGAAGAAAGACCAGAGAATGGTAATGGGCCACTGGATATCATCTCAGCCGATCTGAGACGATGCTCGTTAGTACTCTTCGACGATGTGGCATTTGTGATACTGGGAGGGAAAGTTGAAGGTAACGAGTCTTTGGGTACTGAGGGCTTGTGAGCCAGCTGGGACAATCCCAAGCCAATGCCAGAAGAGTCATGGTTCTGTATTTTGTTCGGGGTGTCGACATCCATGTTCTCGGTTTCTGGAATGGGTGGTTCAGACATTGCTATTCTTGCTCGCAAGGACGGTTGGGCATTGGTCAAAGGCAGGCCATTATTTAATGCATCAGAGTCTGATATAAGCAGCTCGTCTTCGAGGTCGGGCGATGGAGAGCGCGAATCGGGGCTGACAGGCTGAGTGCCTCCTGAGGCCAACATGCGTTGCAATAGCGCTGGGGGTTGACCGATTTTCTTGAACCGAAATGAGGCTAGACCAACACCCGGTTCATTGGGTAACGATGGATCTGTAGTGTATTTGGCAGATATACCGTCACTTGATCCGCCCAAAAGGTCGGACATGGTTCTACAAGAGATTAAACTTTGGTGAACACGACTTCCAATTGTTGAGGGAACGAAATACCTGGAGAAATTGTCGATTTTGTGGATTTTTCGTCTAAGGGTGGATCAGTAAAAAATTCTGCGGTGGCTTGAAGTGTTAAATAAAAGGTAAGAAAGAAGATATGTATAAAGAATGAGAGATGGATGAAAGGGAAGGCGGAAGTGGATGATAACGGCAATTCTTTGTTCCATGCTGGCACATATTGCTGAGTAATCATGATTGCCGTTGGCAGATCAATGTCACGGCGTCTAACATGATGTCGACTCAGGACCTCTCAGGACACTTGCAGGCAGCAGGACATACTTAGTCAATTCGGACCCATCTCGGACAAGTGAGGTATTTTGAATTTCGAAAATTATTATACAGCCTGCAGAAAATATTTGTCGATCAATAGACTATGTAAACGCTTGTTCTCCGAAGACTTGGGATTATTTGAGAGGCTTCATAACCCGGAAAATTGCATATATATCTGCAGTGACTCCCTGTTCCAAACCATAACATGTATACTGGCAAAGCGGATCTGTCGCTTGAACGTGGTCAATTAATTTATACAGATGAGAGGAGGCTATGAAAGATTTCAGGTAAGGAATGCCATTTACATCCAAGTCGAGGGTTGCGAGACAGAGGTTCTTACCTAAAAGTCAATCTATGGATGCGAAGATGGGGTCGTCCCTCTCCGCTTCCATGTACTCTCCTTCAAAGCAATCTACATGCCAGTCTGTCTTATCGGGATGTCTTGAAAATTGGTCCTGGATTGAACCTTTACACCCTTTACAAACGACGTATGGAATTGGCTTGGCTGAGCTTGCTTTGGAAGACACTTCGGTGGGGCACGCCTGATTCTTCGTTACTGATGAAGATTAGCCTACAGGCTTTTTCGATAAAGGAGATTATGTCACACCAGTGACCATATTTTCAGTCCCTTCAGACAACCTGGGAGATTTGCACCTTTGAAGGCGATTACTGTGTAAGCTATGCACAAAGTTAGCAGACATCATCTGTCTAAGATGCATGTTCTCACAGATATCTGGCTTTCGAGAGAGGTAGCGATGTGATAAAGTATATGCGTATGGTGGGTTGTTGAGAACCCTAGGCTGAGCCTTGGATGGGCTTCTTGAGACAAAGACTGGGTTGTCTCGAAAACAGAGTCTAAAAATAGGGTGACGACCTTGTCGAGGACATTGGTTCAGGATATAAGGCTATCTCTGAATTAAGGGTTAATGAAAAACGGAAAACATAGAGGACACACCAAACATTTTGATACGACCAACAATGATACGGGCGACGGACCACGCGAACTTGAAAGATGAAAAAAAGGTGTTGAGCTTTGATCACGCCGCGTACGGGGCAAAGGCAGTTGGTCTTTCCCTACCCCAAGTCAAAAGCGCGAATGGAAACCAAAATCATTGACTTCGTAATATCTTCGAGGATCCAGCACACTGACGACGAGGTCGAACGAAGCACGTGTAATCGTATTCTTCAAGCAATCTTCGAGTGATGCTATTTAATGATATTGGCAGGATATAGCAATGAAGTCATCATCAAAGTTTGTAAGGTCCTCTTAAGTCTCGCGAGCCATTGAAATAGCCGAAAGATGAGTAGGTCCGAAAACTGGTTGAGATGAACGAAACGCTCTGACACTGGTGTGACTAAAATTAATTGATGTCGCGCCTTGTCACGTCGCGTGACCAATACCTCTATATGGAAAGGGGACTAATTTGGGTTTAGTGCGCGTTACAACCTCCTTTTGTCTTCATCGTCATGGATCATGAATTCAAATTTTGGGATCCGGTTGAGCCACTGGACCCTAGTTGAGTGGCTTCGACACGATTGTTCACTTTCTATTGTTTTCCAGCAACCTACCTCACTTCACGTTTTACTACAAGAAGGACCCAGATTCTTTTGCAACGTGGTATGCACGTTGCTTCTCTTTTTTTACACGTCCAGCCCTCTTACTTTAGATAGTCAAGGTATAAATACTGCACCACCTCACCGTCCTTCAGATAATCGATATCAAGCAGCCCAGGATGAGATACGATGCGACTCAACCCATTGGCATCACCGACATCTCTTTTCAGAACACCAATATCCCAAAGCCTCATGGAATCAATCTGGATTTGAGGTGCGTGATGGTCTGAGCACCTCGCCCCATTGTCTAAACCGCATGGCAGCTCTAGAAAGAAAATTGTAATCCAGCCTTTCGCAGGTCGTAAAGAAAATGTTCTAAGTCGGCCAGCCGTTTCTATGAAAAATCTCGTTCTCAACAGCTCGATTTTCAACCGTGCGCTGTCAAAATTACAAGAGACCGTCGATGATTCTGAGATGGATCAGATACAAGGACCATCCAAAGCTGAAAGCACTATGAGGTCCTCACCTCAGAGCATTGATCCTCTTGTTTTTCCAATGACAGGCGAAAAGTTGGACATTGCCCATCCAGAAGTCATGGCACTAGACCTGGATAAACAACTGATCGAGGAAGATAGTGCCACTACTACCGGTTCACGAGATATCGTTCCGAGTGAAGCTTCGCCTCTCCTGTATTCTCAGGAATACACAACATGTCGATGTGGCATTGATACCAAACCAGTCTGTTCAAAATGTCAATTCCTGCAGTTGACAGAAAGGTAAGTTATGAACCACAATTCGCTTGGATGAAAAAACATTGATTAAAAAACATAAACAGATTCTGTCTAACCGTCGACAAGCAGCACCGCAAATGGAACGTCCCGACAACACCACCGTGATCGGTCGAATAAGAACGGACTCTAAGCTGACGACGATGTCTAGATTCTAACTCATGTTCATACCATGCATCTGCATCATCACTTATACCCGAAACTATACATATCTATGTCACTATATTTTGTAGCTTGTTTTTTTATGTACTATCTTGGTACTACTTACCCAAAGACAATTTGTCGACAATATAAATTCTTGTTCATTGTTTTCAAGAGTTGAGAAAGTCAAATCACGGGACGAATTGACCCTGAATTTCCTGAAATGGAAAGTGACTCTGACGAAAGAATTTCCATGACGTTCAGGTCCCTGACCTTGACCTTGACGCAAGGCAACACCTCTTTCCGTGATGTATATAGCTTGACCTCGCACTTCCGCTCAAATGTCCTCCATGCTTTCCAATCGACTATCATGCGTATCCCGTGCTTACGGAGGTACTCTCAGGAACCACCAAAAACTTGTCAATATCGCCAACATGGATAGGTACCGCGTTATACGAAATTTTTTCAGAGGACAAGACTCGCTCAACTCTGGAATCCACCAAGAACATCGTCCCAAAGCCCTTGTATCCGTGTTTCGCTCTAGATGTCAAATTTTTCCAACATATTCACCAACATATCTCCACAAAATTGGTTTTCGATGTCCTCAGCCTCTCCTACTGTCAAGAGCGTTCGCAACCCACCCAAACTCCCCAGAGAACTCCTCTCAAACACAAACCAAAGACCCAAAGCCTCCAGAAGATAAATATACGAAGGAAGACAGTTTAGGTCCTGGACATCAGTTTCCCCATGCACGCGACTACGAAAATTACTCCCGTTTCTTCCAACGACTTGCACTCTCATTGCCTCATCCACATAGACCAACACGAGACGACTTTCTGAACGTGGCGACCGGATTTTGGCAGCGACTACGCATTCGGTTCAAATGGTTCACTGTACGATCTTTTCGAAAGTTCAACGCAGACGATATCTCCGCATTCGTGACTTGGTTCGTCATGAGTCAGACGTTATGGATTCTAATCGGGACGTAAGTACCTTATTCTACGTTAACTTGATTTACGCGTCGTTAAAGTCCAAATTCGACAGCACAACTTTCTTTTCAGTGATATTCGCGGTGGTGAATAGCCTGCGACTCCAAAGTGCGTGGTGTGAGATCTTTTTATTATCAAAATTAAGCTGAGTTCCGTCAAATAGGCTATGTCGCTCGAGCGATAAGCGACTACCTGACCTCGGAAACCGGGATTACCATTATATTCGAGTCTGCCATTGTGCCCAAATGGAAGGACTCTCGGTTGTCCTTCAAAAACGTATATGTCTCTCGGCGGCCCTCTGAAAACCAAGTCGGTGAAGCTGCCGTTAAAAGATATCATCATATGGCAGCCGTTGGGTACGACATCAGCAACCATCCCGAACTTCACCGAGTTGGAGAGGATGAAGATGAATTTCTAAAGTCATCTTTGCATGATGAAGATTACAACTATACCATGTTCGATGTGACAATTGACTCTGTAGACGTGACGCTTTCTTTGAAAAGATGGTTAGATGGGAAGGGATTGGTCGAAGACGCGGTTGTCAGAGGGGTGAGAGGGGTCGTCGGTGCGTCGTAGTTTTGATTTTTCCTAACCTCTCACATTATTGAAGACCCTTTATACTTTAGATAGGCGAAACGTTTTTTGGGACCCAGATAACCCCCTCGATCCAGCTTTGTTTCGTCACGAGAGCAGACCTGGCGACTTTGAATTAGAAAGCCTTCAACTTGAGGACGTTTTGGTCACCGTCTATCAGCCTGGAAATTTCCGTCCATATACTTCCTCCATATTCCGAGCGGATATCCGATTGTTTAGAAAAAGATGGCTTTTTTATGATTTTCTATGTGCAGAAAATGTTGTCGGTCAGTTTGACAACTGCCTTTTCAGCTTGCATAAACCCCAAAGTATCGGTCGTACAAATGAAAAAGACCTGAAAGATGGAGATTGGGGGAGGATGGTAAGTGTCATTTCCGATATCGTATGGTTGCACTACTCAATGCCAGTCTTAGTCAAGGTTTCGTATCGATGGCGTCAATATCGATCACCTCCAAAACTCTACCACCATGGAAGGTCCCATCTCATGGATCACTTCGGGGAAGGTGGATGCAGTGCTCGACATCAAGTTTCCTCGTGATCCGGATGATATCCCGTTCAATGTCATCCTGGGTGAAATTGCCGATGCCATTTCAACATCGCTGTCTACAGATATAACACGGATACCTGGTCAAAGGGAACTGGCTAAACCCCCTCTGACTGTGCCAGAAAACGAGGACGAGGAAGAGGAAGAGAGAATAGGCGATAACAAACCGAAAGTTGTAATCGACATTGATTTGCGGTTTCGGGATTTGAAAGCGGCGGTCCCCATTTTCACTTCAGACCTCTCTTATGTGAACAACGCCCTCATTCGACCCATTGTCGCTTTTATGAAGTACCCCTATTTGTTCTCCTCTTCCAACTAAAGTTCTTATTTTTATTTTACAGCGCAAATCGCACACTGGTACCTATACACTGTCGAGTTGTAAAGGAGCTGAGCGAGTTTGACGGAGCCTGGACAGTATGTTATTCTGGATCTGCTGTGTACATATTTCGCTGACATTCTTCGCCAGATGTGGGAAAGTATGTCATTTTTTTCTTTTCTTTCTGCCTATCGGACCTCATCATGTTTCATACACAAAGCTGGACTCATGGACGAGATTTCATTGAAGGTCAGTACAGTTTTCTACTCTATCAACACTCTAATTTACAATTCCTTTTTCACTGTTCATCAGACCTATGATGCCATGGCTTATCACGTATCTCAATCCCACATGAATCGACAGCGAATGAAAGCTGTTAGTCTGTGGAGTCTCCAACGAACGGCAAGCACAGTCATGTTCGCACTCAAAAACATGACGGACCCAACGTCGGTGCAAATGCGAGAATATATCCATGGTCAGCTGCAGCCTGGCGTTTTCGATGTGCTCTCCGTGGGTCCTGAATTCTAGTTCGACAGCGACAGAAGCACATCACCGTCCTCGGCATTATTACTAAATATGGAACGGGGCGCGATCGAACACGTCAAGACAACGGTAACTCGCATTCTTTGCCGTTCAACCAACCAACAACTCCTGTTACCCACAATTACCCATAGTATCGCTTATTATTCATATATAATCACCCTTCCCCCGCTTTACCCTTATTTGCATCCCCCAAAGTGATCATTTTCTGTTGTCTTTCTTGAACCCATCCTTCGTCATGGACTCCATTCTTGAAGTTGGCTACAATCTTCTTGACAGGGTATTTGTTATACATGTTTAGGGAATACACACAGAAGTCTCATCTTCATATGTTATTAGGGCATTGTACCCGATTTCCTTCTTCGTATAGCGATACGTCTCCTTTTGCGCCAACGCCTTCGCGAGATAGACGCAGGCTCCTTTGAAGCGAACCATGCAGCCAAAATGAAATGGATTGAAGATGTCCGTAAGCGAACTACTATTGCCGACGTTCCAGAGAAAGCGAACGAACAACATTATGAAGTATGTGTCTCGCATTGGAGGCGTTGTGACGCATCAGAATGACACTGAGCTGCCGTTTAGGTCTCCACGGAGTTCATTCTGTCGACGTTGGGTCCTTATGGAAAATACTCTTCGTGTCTCTACCCGACTGGCAGGGAGACTCTAGCAGAAGCCGAAACACTCATGCTTGAAAGTTACTGTACAAAAGCTCAACTGCGTGATGGTATCGACATTTTGGATCTTGGATGTGGTATGTTCTCAACGACTATCCCAAGTCAAAGTCTGATGTTGAGTGTTGATTGTTCTCTGTTGTCGACTCAGGCTGGGGAAGTTTGTCCCTTTTTCTAGCACAGGTACGTTGGAATCCAAAGTATATGCGTGTTGGTCGAGCTCAGTTTCTCGTATTCTAGAAATACCCCAAATCCCGTATTACTGGACTCTCCAACTCGGCGACGCAGAAACAGCACATCGACTCCACTGCGAAAATACGAGGGTTGATTAACCTCCAGGTAAAATTCATCTGCTATGAATAAATAATTATTCGACTCTTTACCGAGTGCCTATATTAGATCATCACAGCAGATGTGAATACCTTTGAGTTCGACAGTTCTAAACGGTATGATAATCTCACACTCTGTCCTATTGCCAAACTCTAAATGGATTCTGCGCTAGATTCGACAGAATTCTCTCCATCGAGGTAACGACCGAATCACTTCGGTCTTTGTGGGCCACCCATGCTGATACAACATCCCCTCATAGATGCTCGAACACATGAAGAATTACGAAGCTCTTTTAAAGAAAATATCAACCTGGCTTCGGTCCAAGAACAAGAGCGTCGAGAATGCCAGTGCGCAAGAATCCGACGAGTCTCTTCTATTCATCCATATATTCTGTCACCGAACTACACCATACCACTTTGTCGAGGATGACGGATGGATGGCCAAAAATTTCTTTTCGGGAGGAACGATGCCGTCGCACGACCTTTTGGTGATCTTGCTTTTGTCCTATTGTTCTACTACTCCATCGGACTCATTTGCGATCCACTATAGCTGTACTTCCAATCAGACCTGAGCCTCATCAGGAGCTGGTATTTGCCTGGGACGCATTACTCTCGAACCCTTGAACACTGGCTACAGTTGCAAGACAGGAATGGGAAGGGTGAGTTTTGCGCATGGTTCAGTCGACCGTCCATGATTTCTCACTTGCACATGTTTAGATGGCCTTAAGTCTTTGGAAAAAGATGCAGTGTCAAAGGGCAAGGAGTCTATTGAAGGACGGAAGGCCTATCATAGGTCAGTCGCATCAATCCGATTTATTAAGCACAAGGCCATGAACCATCTTTTCAAAGGTTCCGAGTGTTTTATATGGCATGTTCGGAATTATTCAACATGGATGGAGGCGAACAGTGAGTGACTTGTGTACTTGTGTATGTTCAAAACTGAGAATCCTACCCCTAAAGATGGGGTGTTGGGCACTATCTTTTCAAGGCCAAATAACGAACGACAAGCTACAATTTATATGATTCAACTTGTGGCACAATCATTTCATACAAAACACCCAATAGTACTGTATAACGTTACAAATTACAAAATTACTTCGAAAGATTTGACCAGGCTGGACGACACAAAGATCGGGTAACATTAGTTGTCTTGAAGGTCATTGAGAAGCCGCAAGATATTGAGGACTGTGATTGAAAGTGTTTCAGCACTTGCCGACGAGATAACATTGTTATGAAACTTACAAAGATTGATGAAACTTTGAAGAAAAGGATAAATTTACTTGTTGAGTGTTATTCAAATCAATAAGAGTATCCGAACTCACTCGAGATAGAGACTAATCGAGCCCATGATAAATTCATCAGGAGAGAGGCGCTTGTTGATGAGGTGAGTATCATAGACAACGTAACCACTGAAGATCAAGCAGCCTCCAATCGCCATGATGAGATCGAAGGTACGGCTAAATGGAATGAAAATGCCGACGAGGCCCGTTACGCCTGCAAGATGATATCAGTTTTCCTGAGTGTAAAGATATTAGGGGAGGGCGTACAAAGGGCCATCAAGCCACCGAAAAGGAAGGGCCCCATTCCGTCGAATTCATACTGATAGTAAATCAAAGTATTGAGACACTTGCACAGTAGGCGACGACAAAACAGCGCACCTTTGACTGGAAAGTGAACAACGTCAAACCAAGGAATACACCAATAGTTATCAGCCTGCAATGAATCATAAATATATAGGCACCTTAACAAGTCGTGAGAGTATAATGACTTACAATGCTTGAAGAATAAGGGTAGTCTGGTAGAAAGAAATAGCGACCCCAAGAGTACCAGCTTCCAAGATGGTGAATGTGGACAGGAGGACAAGGTTCCAGGGATGAGTATGGCGTTTCCAGTACAGGACTCCAAGATTAACGAAGGTGGAAATCAAGGTAATGTAGAAGATCCAGACGCTAACGCAAACCAACTGTGAGGGACAGATCCTCAAGGATTTAACATCATGGATGACGCACTTGTTCTGTACCCATACTATGGCAGAAGGCGATTGAGAGATGGTTCCACCTATCAAAGTTGTTGCACCCTAAGATAGGATCGGCATGACAGATATACAGCTGGAGTACAAGTCGCTTACGATTTGACACACTGAGATAGGCGCAATATAAGCTGCATGATCAGTATGTAGATGGATTGAGCGCAGACTTACAAAGGATGGTGTAGACTTTGCGGATGAAGGCGTTACGGATCTCCGGAGCACTTTCAGAGACAGAGACGCCATACTAGTGAAAGTCAGATAGGTGAAATTTTTGGATAGACTGGGATGGAGATACCTTGAAGTCGTCGGGAAGTTCAGCTGGGTGAGGTTGATCGTAATAACCGTTTCGACTGGAACCCGCGAGCAGAGGCTCACGGCTTTCTTCCTGTATCAAATTGGGATTGGGGTTCTTGGCTGGCTCTGATGAGCGGTAGGAGGGAGGGGGGACTGAATAGCTCATGATGGGTGTAGAGAGAAGAAAGACTGGCCTGGAACTGGTACGACTGTGCAGCGCTTTCCCGCGCCGATGGCTCCTAGAACGGCACCGCCAAAGTAACGTCACAACTGCTAAAAATAGACAACCCTCTTTCTTCAACAAACACTCTCATACCGCCCAGCCTGTTTTTCGTATCTCGCCTTGCTTGTTTTCTACATCGCCAAGTGTCTAATGTTGAGAATATTTGCACTGTTTCATTTGCTCTCTGGGCGCTGTATCCTCCTTCGAGGCGTGTTAAGTACTTGCGCAGAGGCTATTTCTGGATGGAATGGCCAAAATCTATGTGAGCCACCGCTCGATCTTCACTAGTCAGCCAGCCTATAGTCAGCCGCCCTACGAAAACATATATATTCTTGCCAGGAAGAAGATCTCCTCCAACACAACTTGATCCTCAATCACAACCATCCAATTCAATATTACAACCATGCCCCCGCCCTCCACCGAACTTGTTCTTTATGAACATGGCCCATTCTGTGATAAGATAGTTGAACCCTCTGTCTACGACATTCCTCGGTCACCTAATCCCCCTCGAGGAGGCCACCTAGTCAAGGGCGATATCCTTGGAGCTCTCCTCACCTCATGGGGACCCAACCTTATTTCCACATCTCTTCTCGGTCATTTACGTACCCGCCCCCAGAATATTTCTGGCTTTACCATCGCCATTAACGTGATCAAGGCTCAGTTTACTCTCTTCAAGCGTCGCATAGATGCCCTCGAAGCTCAGAACGACGATCTTAGACATGACAACATGATGTGCCATTCCGACGTGGGTGCTCTCGAGAGCGAGCTCACATATCTTCGCGCCGACTACTACAGCGAGTTGTTCGAACGCCGCCAGGAAACCCGTCGGGCGACGGAAGACAAAGAAGAAATCAAGTCTCTCAGGGCCGAGATCATCATGCAGAGGACCGAAATCATGATACTCAATGAGAAAACCGCCCAGGCCGACATTTTCATGCAAGCCATCCTGGACTTGAACCTCCACGATCCCGTTCTACAGGCTGCCTGGAGGTCCGTCAAGGACGGTGGCGACGCTGAAGAAGCACTTGTCAATGCTGTCCTCAAAGCCTCTTCTCGCAAAGATTCAGCGTGGTCTCGAATCATTCCCGCCGTCGTTGGGCCACGCAGCCCCGAGCACTACCTTTCTGCTCTCGACCTCGCCCTCAAAGCCAGGAGGGATTTGCAAGAACGTAAAAAGATCTCTGGGTTCTGGAAACTCAAGGCTATGACAGATCCTTCCAATGCTGGTACCCTCACCCCATCCACATCTCAAATCTCAGACATCTGCGAGGAGTTGATGCAACAGCAGGAACTCTCCACACACCCAGTTCCCCCGATTATCCAGGGAATCGAGATGTCGGATGCAGTGCCTGAGATTTTTGTCGCCGACGACGAGCTCCCGTCCGAAGAAACTGTTACCCAAATGCAACATATTGCAGCGGTTAGTCCCGTCCTTCTTTACCCGTCCATAATGATATTCTAAACCATCACAACTTCCAGGAGCCTCAAGAAATCAAATCCAATGTGTCCTTCCCTCGAAGCATCGACAGCGTCGATACTCAAATGACTGTTACGGAGGCCCTTGACACCGCCCATGAATCTAGTTCTTCCCCAGTGGTTCAAGATACGGACGACGCTTATCTTTTGTCTGAACCCGAGTCTATGACGTCGACGGTGACCGTCAAGCCAATGAATATTGTAAAGAGCGAGCCCGTCACCGATGACACCCGGGTCGTTGAAGGTTCCGAACCCGCCCACGTCGACGCCACCTTTAACGCCTTCCAGGACTCCCAATTAGTCAACAAAGATATCACCGCGTCACGGCCCTCAACCCCAACTCCTCTTCATGATGATGTATCATTCTCTGTGGATCCCTCCACCCCCATCAAATCGCCCAAGTCATCCAAAGTTTCTTCCTACTTGCCTGTAACACCACTACGAAGCATTCCACGAACTCGCCCAACAGTTTCTCCTCAATCTTCTTCCACTGCCAAACTTTCAAACAAATCTCGCCCAATTAAAGAAAACGCCAATGCCCAAGCCAAATCTGTTCCACCCTCAGCCAAAGTGGTGGGCACAACTTCGCCTATTCGTTCAAGATTGTCCACACCCAAAAATTATGTTTCTAAGCGCCCCGTTCTGCAGGGTCTCGATCTCAACGTCACCGCCGCCCCGAGCGACTCCAAGGAAAGTTGCGACACGAGCGACGATGACGACATTAAATCACCGGTCCACAACATTCGCAGGTCGTCCACTAAAAACCTTAGAAAGCGACGAGGGGTCATTTTGGTGGAGAGAATGAATGCGGGCGAGTCTGCCAAAGTGTGTATCATGGTTGATCCTATTCTTTTCGTATCATTTACTCACTAATCGATTCTTCATCAAGGTGAAATCAGACCTCGCCGATCGCCTCGAATCCCCCCAAGTCTCCATGGCTTCCCCTAATAGCGTTACCGATCGCAAGACTCTCGCACAACATGTCGCAGAGGATGACTTTGGTGGGCATCTCGCACGGGATTCCAGTGATTTGGAAGAAAGCCCTGTCATTGGTACAGTTGCTAACGATGCCCTCTCGGAACGCCAGCATTTGAGATCGCATTCTTCAAACGTCGTCGAAGTCCAACGTCCTGCCGTCCCTTCGCCCACCTCAGCCATCATATCTCGCTTCATAGAGAACTTCAGCGACAGCGACTTGGGGTCACTGGAGATGACAGAAGATGAAGATGAAGAGTCCGATTGTGAAAACACCCGCGGTGTCCAGAACAATGTGACTCCTGTCAGACCCAAGCGTACGATTCGGTACAGTGATGAGGGCGAAGATGACACAAACGGGGCTGGTAATTTGTCAACCTCTATCTCCAACACCGCCGTCGTATCTGCTCTAACCAGCTCTGAGTCGACCTCTCCATCTGTTGCTTCTACCTCTCGCTCAAGACCGGCCACACCCTTCTCGAAGTCTTTGTCGTGGCTGTCCAAGACCAAAAAAGACGGGCCTTCTTTGTCGGCGTCCAGCTCAGGTTCTTCCTACACCATGTCTACTGCCTCTGGATCTGATGGCCAAATCAAGAAGAAGAAGACTAAACTTCCTTTGTTCGGTCTTGCCCGTCGGTTGGGACGAAAGAGCACCACACCTCCCCCTCCAAACGAGATCGACACCTCGTCGTCAGATCTGCCTGCCCACACCCACGCTTCGCCACCTGTTTTACCCATCAAAGAACATGAATCCTCTCCCTCACCAGCCAACCCATCTAAGCCCAACTTCTGGAATAAGAAAAACCCTTCCAATGATGCCGATAAAGACAACAACCCCGTTACCCCCAAGAAAATAATTTCGCCATCCAAGATACCCAAGTCCGATTCTACGCAGAAACGATCTCCAGTAGCTGGTCTCAGACCTTCTGTTGGACAAAGCTTTATTCGTCGTCTTTCCAATGTTCCCACCCCAAAGTCTAAGCCTGCCCCACAAGCTACTTCACAGTCTATCCCCCGCCCCGTGGATTCGGAATCAACCTATCTAGCTCCTCCATCGCCACAATATACCAAACCGCGATCTCATACCATCAACACTGTATCACCATTGCCTCCTTCTCTATCTACACCCAGTCCGCAGTCATTGATGGCAGGTTCCACAAAACCTAGATCTCATACTGTCAACACATACTCACCAACTACTCGCTCACCGCTATCCCGCCTTGCTGGCGACAGTTCTACTAATGTCCATTCTACTCCAACAAAAGCAACTCGTATCCCACCTGCCAGTGGATCTTCTTTGCCAAGATCTCTCGTGCCCAAACCTACAACCTCATCTCCTAAGAACGTTAAGAACACCACCACCGTTCCTCCTCGTATCCACAAATCGTCCACAAAGAACCAATCGACATCGCATGAGGTGGAGCCTAAGCCACCTACTGCAGCTTTCATGCGTCCGGCAGCAAATCCTGCGTCTAGTAGTACACGACGAATGACCAACTCCATTGCTCCTTTGATTCCCAACTGGACGCCTTCTGCTTCGAACGGTCTCACGCCCAAGCAATGCAGGAGCATGTTCAGGAATAGTTTGAGCATGGTCGTTCGGTAATTCGCTGGTCGGATGGTTGGAAAGGGACACATGAACATTTTTACACCATCTTACACACTAATGTCTATATCATACTATATCTACTAGTCAATATTTTGTACAACATCTAGATCCTTGAATGAGATAATTTTTACTCCTCGTACGGAGGCAACCCCCATTCTTCAGGCTTAAATTCCTCGAGAGAACCAAGGACTTGGTCGGGCGTAAAGATTCTAGGAATCCTCACTATGTCGAGAAGATTTGGATCAGGGACCCATACCACTGCGACGCAAGATGTCAGGCTCTATTTCAGTAAGAAGGTAAGGGCTGAAAGCTACCTGACATGCCAGCGCGTTTCCCAGCCTGCAATCCTGGGTAAGCGTCTTCAAACACAAGACCTTTCGAGCGTGCCTCGAGTTGGTGGGTTCTTGGAATTTCGTCAGGGTGTCCGACATCCTGTCCCAAAAATGTTGTGGCCGTAACGAGGTATATGTCTGCTTCGGGCTTCCCTTTCATCTGATATTGCGGATCATCGCCACAGACAATTTTTCCATCGAACAGACTGAACACTTCTTGTAAATGCGCTGTCTTCATCTCGAAATTACGTCGGCGAGAACTTGTCGCGACGGCCATTGGAATACCATGTTTCTTGAGATGAAAGACGAGTTTCTTGACACCAGGCAAGAGAGATACAGTCGGCCAAAGGGAGTCCTGTACACGGTTTCTTTCGGCGAGAAATTCGTCCACAGTGATGGGTATATCCGGAAAGAAGGATAGAGTATGAATGCCAGCCTGCCTTTCAGCTGTGCAACATATATAATTGTTTGAACGAGGCGTAGATGAACGCGACACCAGTCACTGACGTTTGCCCATACAGCCAACTTTCATCTCCCAAGTCATTTCTTTGCCGTATTTTCCGAGTACTTGGTCTATCATTGCTATCATAAAGAAATGGCACTCGATCTGATTGAAAGTCGTTGACTAACTAGTTGCGATGGTATAGATCCTTTCAGAATCGATCATGAGGCCTGGCGTTGAAGCACAGTGGATAGGAGGACCGGGAGGAGGAGAATCTAAGATCGCGTACCATCCATGTCGAAGAGGACGTATTCTGCATTGACGCGTTCGACAGGAGATACAGACATTATTCTGAGAAGATTGTGGTCAAGAGTAGTGGCTTTTAATTTTAGAGAATTTGATTTGATCAACTTGTTTGTAAGCGCCCCTTTACTCAGTTCTTGTCATGTCCAGTAGCACAATCCTCCCACAATCCTCCACCCACCCCTTCAACCACACCCATTGGAGACGGTCTAAACCTACGCGACCGTTGCCCATCCATTCGACATGTCGGGCCAATATGCATCCAAGCATGGCAAAGGATTAGCTTCCCCAATTCGCAGGCGTCGCTTTATGCTTGGAGCACTTCTGCTGGTCGGCATGCTTTGCTTCTTCTTCTTCCCTTGGGAGATCCCCTTGTCTCTTAGAAGCACTTCTCTCTCCGGACTGTCTCGTGCAAGTGTGGCTCGACTCACCAAATCCAAGAAGGGCGAAGTTGGAGAGATATATGGTCTGCTCCACATTGTGACTGGCGACCACGAACAGGAACACGTCTTGAGCAATGCCGTTCAGCTAGACCCAACCCTTCCCGTCGAACTTTCTTTCTACGCAGGAGATTCCGCCCTTGACTGGTACAAGGAAAGAGAGCGCATTGATCTCCACTATCCGGTGATTGTGTTTAGCAAGGTAAACACTTAATTTCACTCTCGACTCTTCCAATCCAATGATAGATCTTCTAGACGTATTGCCGGTTAGTCCGAGTTTGAAAAAAGGGTTTTATTTGTATTGATGGCTGACCGTCGTCCAGCTTTTCTAAGTCTGCCAAAGAGTTGATCGCTACATACGATCTTGAACCACCTCCGAAAATCATAGAAGTGGACATGAGAGGTCGGTCTACATATGTTCTGTATATCCTGGTATAACCTACTGAATTGATGATTCAGACGATGGGAATGTTGTCAAACACCTCTTGACAAGACTAACAAACCACTCAACTTTCCCAAATATCCTTCTTCAAGGGAAATCTATTGGCGGTTCGGATAGTCTTCATGAATTCCATGCTCAAAAGGTCCTCAAGAAGATGTTTGAAGACGCTGGTGCCACTCCACAATCAAATTGACTGGCTGCTGAAGGAATCCCATAAGTAAACAACCAAACCTTGTAACTTTAGCTATGGATTGAGCACATCACGGATGTATGTATAGTTTTGATATTTATATATTTTCATAACAGAGATAGCTGTTTCTACAATTATGAGAATTATTATGTTGGGACAGACAGTGATTTATTTAGAGAGCGGAAGCAATTTATTCGAGGTTCAAATTAAATTTAGTGATGGAGGCTGAGCGAGTTCCTGACCTGAAGATCGAGAGCCATACATGGATAACATAAATGGCTGACATGTTTGAAATGTCAGTAAACCCTTCTCGTTCAAAATCCACCACTGTCACTTGCGGGGCAGCGCCCAACATCCACCCATGATGTCCCGCTTCAAGTCGCTTGTCTTCTCAACAATATTACTCGCGGCTGCCTTCTCTCTGGCATATTCCGCCATATCACTCCTTTTTGTTCCTCCCACTCGGAATGCCTATTACTCCTCCGCCTCAACGCCATCCGCCCAATCTGACCGTTGCGTTCAAGCTCATTTCCCGAAGCCCAAAGCTGTTGCAAAAAAGCCACCGCCATTGAAAGATTGGGATTCGGCCAGGTTCCTGAAAGGCCCTCCAACTGAGCATTTCAGAGGTAGGCAAAATTGTTCTTGGGCGTGTTCTTCTTAACTCAAGGCGATACAGACAATCTCCTCGAGGACCAGTTCTACATAACGGCGTGGTCGAATGCAGGATTTAGTACGTCAGCGTTCTTCTATATCGTTGGCTAATTCAATTTCTGACCGCCTCACTAAAAGCCAATCAATTCATGAGCTATGTACGTCACTTTAAACTTGTCTCCTTGGCCAATTACCTATTGTACAACAGGTCAATATGATATACCTCGCCATGCTCTCAAACCGCATTCCTATCATACCACCATTCGCTCCTGATCACCATATTTGTGAGTTGACGTGACTCTAGGTCGACTGACGCGTGCTGACACCCTCCAAGCACACGACGCAGGCGTCGTTCCTTTCGGACAAATTTTCAACATGAGTCGGGCAAGGGATGATATACGTTACCCTCTTCTCGAATGGCGCGATGTTAAACACCTTCCTTCAACGAGTACAACAGAAGTCCCTGAACCGTCAGAGCGCGAACAGACTGGCTGCTGGTCGACTAGACACGGCAATGACCCATTACCAGTGCGAGTCACATCAATGATGGACCACTTGAAGCTTGATGTCGCGTACACTCGGGCTCCAACAGAAGCTCGCAACAACCCCAGTGACGGAGAAGACGACTTCTTGATATTCTCGAAACTCGTTCAATTCATTTTCCCAAAAAAGCCTCGACCTCCACCGAATGGACATTATACTCTAATGTCAGCCTCACCTCTTGGATATCGCGAACTTCCAGACGAACATATGTCGTGCTTTGACTACCTTTACTATGTCACTACAAGCGAAGTTTATGAGTGGAGATTTTCCTGGTCACCAGCATGGACTCGAATAGCAACCCATCTGCACTTTACCGACGATTTGACCAGGATGGTCGAAGGATATCTTGCCAGAGCATTTGGGACTTTCGAGGACAATATTCCGCAGGTATTTATCCTTGTTCAATCATCTTCGAACTTGACTCATCGTTCTAATTTCTATCAGTTCATTGCCGTCCATGTCCGGCGAGGGGATTTTGCCAACCAATGTTGGGAAACTCCTGGAAATTGTTTGGTCCCTCTCTCCGTTTATGAAAAACAAGTCGAAAAGATACGCAAAGAACTGTTCACAAAACACAATAAACGGGTGAAGCGCGTTCTATTGATGTCCGGTATGTTCATCATCCATCCTGCCAAAGCAGCTTATTGAAAAATGCAACCGAAAAATTCTAGATGAAAAGGATGCGTCGTTTTGGGAACAAGTCCAGGAACTTGGATGGGTCCACTTTGATCATGAAGAAGAAAGGACACTTGAAAAATATGGGGAATGGTATCCTCCCATCGTGGACTTCGTTGCTCAAAGTATGGCCGCTGGCTTTGTTGGAACCGATGATTCCACCTTCAGCCTCGTCAGCGCCCGGCGGGTGGAAGACTGGAACAACGGACCGACGTATCAAGTCTCGCGAGCGGATCGAGAATAGGGACTCGTTGTATGATTCTGTAAAACTGTAACATTCAAACTAATTCCCCAACGCACACACAAAGTATACTAGACGACGAAGTTCTTCCACTCCCCTCATTCGATTCATCCAAAGGCGTATTTTACAGGGATTCTGCGACGGACAGACAGTAATAATATATGTATGTACGTAGATACTTAGAGAGGTAGATTGGCCCAAGATTGGCAAATGAAATTGATGAATGGGACTTTCTTGTGGGTCTTGCACATAGGCACCTATCAGAAAAAAGGGGCACGCAAAATATTTGCCGAGTTTCCGAGACAGGGCGGGTCAACATCTTGAAGAGCTATCTTTTGACCTAAAAATATGACTGCACCACGGCTGCACTATTACTCTTACTTTCTGTTGCCCACTACAGAGTGATCAAGCAAGTCGAGCCTCAATCGACGAACGCGGCTCGTTTTATCGCTGGTTCTTCCATTCAAGGCGAATCGCGATGATGAACACGCGACCTTTCGTTTCCGACCGGCGCTTCAGACCTCGATCTGCTTCAGACTCAAAACCACTGAGACACCACAGACATGGTCATCCTCTCCAGCGACTCCTTCAGCGCCTGCGCACTTGGTTCATGACGCAAAAACGCCCGAGAAAAAGCTTTCTTGCTGTTGTTCTCGTCTTTTTCGGACTGCTTTGCATATGCATCTTGGAGCCCCGACATGTAAAAAGGCGACTGGCGTCCCGTACGTATGGCTATCCTGGATGGAGGCACAAGACGAAAGAGGAGTTTGAGGCCGTCAAGGGCTTCCCGACTGTATTATATAGAGGTGAGTATTTCTATGGATATCGTATGCTCAATCACTGAGGTTTACGCAGATAATCTACGGAATGATACTAGTTATATAACGAGCTGGTCGAATGCAGGATTCAGTACGTTCTGCTGTCGTTGTTAGCAGACAAGTTTTCTCATTGAAGTTTAATTTATAGCCAACCAATTTATGGGTTATGTAGGTGTAATTTTGATCGAGTTTTCTATGGATTTCCAGACTTTTGAATGAATAGGTTAACATGATTTATCTCGCCACACTTACTGATAGAGTGCCCATCCTACCACCCTTCGCCCCTGATCATCATATCTGTGGGTGCATTTTTTGAATTCGTATGAAGCACTGTTTTCCAATGATCTTTTCTGCTAGCATCGACGGCTGGAATCATCCCATTCGGCGACCTTTTCAATCTAGATCACCTGAGGAAGGTCTTAGGGATACCGATTCTCGAGTGGCGCGACGTTAAAGCCGTACGATCGCGATATGCTGCAAATCCCTATTCAGGGGTCAAAACCGAGAAATTAGGCTGTTGGACGACGCGTAAAGAAAACGAAGGCAACCCCATACGCGCTGAAAACGTGGTCCATCACCTCGGCCTTGACGTTTCATACACTAGAGTCCCGAACTATGCACGACTCAACCCATCGAATTCGGACGATCCGCACGTTGTGTTCTCTCAGCTGGCAGCTCTAATCTATCCCCAAGACCCGATTGCTTCTCCTGAGAGCTTCCGCACTTTAGCCCCATCCCCCTTAGGACACTGGGACACCCCAGAAACTCAATTATCCTGTTTCGATACTTTATATTATGTTTCATCGGGAGCCAAACCATTCGAGTGGCAATATTCTTGGTCGCCTGTATGGCGGACAGTTGGCCAGCACTTGCATTTCAGTCAAGCCATTGAAACCCTTGGCTTAGAGTATCTCGGAAAGGTGTTCGGACTGACCGAATCAGAAGAAATACCCACAGTGAGTAGTCCTGTCGCCTTTGATCAAGCTATATTGTTGACTCTGGTTCGTGCAGTTCATCATCGTCCATATCCGCCGGGGTGATTTTGCGGCGTACTGCCAGCACCGGGAAAGTGGAGATTGCTTTCCTCCACTTTCGGCCTACAAAAGGCACGTTGACCAGATGAAGCTGGAGTTGATGCAGACGCGCAATATCCCCGTTACGGATGTTCTCGTCGAATCAGGTATGAGGAAGTTTTTCTTACTGCGAAGCTGATACCCACGTTCCTTCCTCTGCCAGACGAAACGTCGCCTCGCTTTTGGGAGAACGTAAAGCGGCAGGAGTGGCTCTATATCAATCACACCGCAGAACGAACCTTTGAACGCTTCGGTGAGTGGTACCCACCGATCATTGACATCGTGGTGCAGAGTTACGCGATTGGATTTGTGGGGACCACGGATTCAACATTTAGCTTGGTTGGCCAACGGAGAGTGGAGGATTGGAATGGAGGCCTTGTAGGCAACGTGAATGTGCAGCTTGGGCACTAGAAAGTTGAGATATATACTACGCAGAATAATGGATAGTAGTTACTACTTATTTTAGAGAGTACATAATAGGATAATTTTAGTTCAGGACATGACAGGACGAATGGGCCTGACTAGTGGACAACAAGGAAGAATGAGAGTCAGAGGAAGGTAGAGGATGCTTGTAGAATGGTGAAGGAGGGGTTGAAATGGATGAAAAAAATAATTAGGAATAGAGGCTAGCGGGTGTCGGATGAAAGTCTAGGATGTGACCTTGTTGTGACGTGTTTGTAGCGGAGAGACAACGCAGACGGCGGCGGAGGGTCCTTGTCAACTTTGTAAATCCATTCCACATTCCTTTTTATTTTTTATTATCGCTCTTTTTGTTTCTTGCTCTATCTATTGCATGTCGCTCCCCCGTGTCAACAGTTCTCCATCCCTCCCTCTCACCTCCACCCCAGACGATAAATCGGGTTCAATGTCCCTACCCATTCACCTCTCTCATCTCCTTGCCTTCCATCCTCGGAAACCCAAGCAACGGACTACATTTATCGCCCTTCTCATCCTCATATGTCTGTCCAGCTATGTCTTTATAGCCAACAGCGCCTCCTTCTCTCCAGCCCAGGCGTTGCGCCGTTCGGACTCCGCAACAGCTGAACAGCTTGCTCTCGCGTTAGAGACCATACAGAATTCACGTCTGACCAGTATATCATATAAACACGGCCAGAAGGGCACTCACCATCGCAAACTCCCTCTTAAACTCGACCAAGCTCAGGAGCTTGCCGCTGTCACCAGCTTCCTGGCCAGTCTACCCCAAAATGTTATTCCACCTTTCGTCGACCCATCGATACCGATAGACCCTTCCTTGGTCCTGGATTTCGATACTCGAGGGCCTCGTGCAAAGGAGGAAGTCCGAGCCATGGTGGAGGATGTTTGGCAACGGAACCCTGTCTTGCTGTATTCGAAGGTTGGTGTCAAGCCTTTTCACCCATCTTAGTACTAAATAATGTGCCACTAGATGTATTCGCAATCGTCTCGAGAGGTCAAAACCGTACTCGCAGAACTGTTTCTTAAGCCTGCACCCACCATCATCGACGTCGACGTCCGTGACGACGTGGATGTTCTGATGCCAATGCTCGCTCGGCTTACATCTTCTTCCGAGCTACCCGTACTACTCATCGGAGGAAACCCGATCAACTCTTCGATCGAAAATATCAAAGAACTTCGGCAAAGCGGTGAACTGGAGACAATGATCACAGCTGCCGGTTCTCTCATTAATGGCGCAAAGAAGAAGAAGAGCAAGAAGTAAATCTTCTGTTCTCTTTCTTGCTTTCATGCGTCATGACCTCGACGATATACGAAACCTCGACGATATTTATGGTGGCGAAACCCGCACATTCTTTCTGACCCACACAACATTCCGGCCGTACTATTCAACACACTCTTTCAACCACTAACCACATGCTTGGAGACCTATCTTATCTTGGATGGAAGGATAAGGAATACTCACTTCCGCCTCATCACCCCTCGACATGCGCTCAGTCGCCATTTTCTCTCTTCATATCATCTTCATATATCTTTTCTCCGCAATAGAGAGGTCGATCCTCCTCTCTGCCAATCATAAACATTGTTTGCATTATCCGAACCTCTGAGCTGTACCTTGTGTGCAACTGCATTCTCTCCTGATGACGTGCAGCCTAAGACGGCTCAACTGGCGTGACGCCATTTTGCTTGGGCCATGTTCGGATTGCAAAAAATGAAAATGAACTGTCCCTCCGTTCTCCCCTAACCATCGTTCTCCATTCTGTCTCCTTGTCCTTCCGATTCGCGGAGATCGATCGAGACCTTCGTCGTTGTTGTTCATCATAGACTTTTTTTTCTCCTTCCGCAATGCCCATACCACAATTTCTTTGTGCTCTCTATACTTACATACCCCTGCATCTGCACTCGTACCAACTACCCTACATATTCTGTAAATATTAAATAGGACAGCTCCTAAGGCAAATCATTTCTTTTGTAAAGAATAGATTGACAGTGTATATTTCACGGCATATAAAGCGGTCAAAACGCACCGACATAGGCATATTCTATCTACCGCTCGCATGCTGAGACTTGGCATAATGCTGAGATTTGACATATCAACAAAACATGCTCAACGATTGATTTATGTAAATGACCATGCTTTCCAACGCATTGATAACAGTTGAAACGCCGATACATAACTGATGAGCGCTTGAGCCCGCAGCATCGTTGTTGTCCTCGTCAGATACCTCCCAAGTCGGAAATATTTCTGTCCCATCATTATAACTGGTTATTCCAGGTTATTCCATGTGGTACTGTCGACACATGTCCAGGTCTTAAGGTCGTTGTTCGTAAGTATGCGACAGCTTGGCTTCGACCGTTATATGTAACAGGGGTGTAAGTATTTCACTAGCTCCAACAGTTCGCAGTCCTTTCAGATTGATTTCTGGATGTTTTCCTTTGGGTGTTACTAAAAACCTACCTTCGAATCACGCCACTTGGTTATAACTAACAATACTTGTGGCTTAACTAGAGACTCGGAGGCGCCTATACTACTAATCGTATCTGTCTACAGAATCCTTGAGAGGAGTCACCGATGGCCCAGATCCTCCAACACTACTGTCGGTGTCGATTTCTCGCCCTTGAAGCATACCGAAATACTTTGCGAATTCGAGACCTAAAAGTTACCTAAAAGTAGGTATTACTGGTCTATCGGTCATAGTGTTCAGGCTAAGAATACTAAGCTCAGCTTGAGGTAAAATCTAGGTTTAGGTCCAAGCGTTGGCGATCGTGCTTCTCGGCTTCTGGGATACAATGCCCATAATCAGGCTGGCATAAACAATGGTCTATTTTTAGCCCTGCTAATGGTGTCAATCATCCTTCAGATTCAAATTTCAAACTTATGCTTGGGGAAGGCTTTTCAGCCACCTATTCTCCATCGCTGGCTGACGTGGGGTCCATGTACTAGGCTGCCGATTTCGCTACGCTACTGTACTACTTCTAAGTCTCCTCTTTTTTTATGAGGGCTCTGATACGGCAGACAGGTCTCATCATTTCTCAGAGATAACACTGAGGGGGTAATTGACCTCATAGACTGGACACCAATTTCCAGGGATATCTGTCTAAATAGGGCTATGAAAATCAGGTCGTGTGTGGACCATGACGTCTGTCCCATTGAGGAGAAACAGTGTGCCTGTGGTCTCAAATTTAATTAACCAGGTCCATTGGACATGGGAATGTGAAAATGTGAAAATAAATTGTCTTCCCCGAGGGGACGAATGTTCAGTTTTTTAGATACATATTCTTTGAGGAGAAATGCCTAGGTGGTTGACGTCCGAGGTAAGTAACTCAATGACAGGTGTGGCAACCTACAAGATTTTTGAATTGCGTTGAAGACAAGTTTCTCCATGCGTTTAGGATGTCCTGCCAGTGGTCACTACTACTCTCGATACCCCTGCTCTGGCGGGTCTTGATAACCTTCTGGAACGGGTTTAGCGCTTATGGGTCACCACCAGACTGCAGGCCGCGAAGTCTGGATAACTTCAAAATCAAAAATCAAACTTAAACAAAGTCCTCTCAGATTGCGAACGCTGTTTTCTACACCCCATGGTTGTGATAGTTTTATAAATAGACGTTGTAGATCGACAAAAGGCGCCTGACCGTTGCGTATAGCTGACGCAATACGGTAACTTATAATTTCACCTGATTTCTCAGTGTCATCGCACAATAGCGTCAGGCGACATACCCTAACATGGATGACTTGGAATCACGATCGTCACCTCTCAAAAAAGTGTGCCACTCCTTTGTCCTCTATTAAAACCAGGTGCATCGGATTTGCGTGACACACCGCCGTTTACTTTACAAGTAGGGATGGATCTCTTTCAACTGACTGAAGCTTTATTTGGTTGTACTAAATGTTTCTTCTCCAGTGACTTTGAAACTGCATTTGCGAGGGTTATTGCGATTGTATTCCCCAACATCGGACATCTGTCATCACCTCTACGCGAGGGGTTTTCCGAATGATTAGAATGGGGAGCATCCAGTGGATCTGAGTTGCAGATAGCGAGGGTCAGAACGGTTCAACGATAATGCCAATGGTGATAAATTAACAATTCCACTTGGTAAGCGAGTTACTGCTCACTACATAAGCTCAAGCAACATAGCAGCAGACCATGATACCAGCACGCGATGACGGGGTCGCGCCTCAATGTGTGAGTGAGTGATGGAGTGCAACCTCGTGCAAAACGAGTTCATTCATTTAAGGCATACTTTAGACCAATTCCCATGGCGTTCTTGATTTATCTTTGAGCTGAGTCGTGCGCCACAGTAGCGCCGACTTCCGATGACATGTAGTCGCCCAACCGACAAACCCGGCACTAGCGTCTAACGATTGCCATCATCATTCGTTTCGATATCCTCGAATCTGGCGTAACGTTGCCTGAGTGGAAAGAACAAAGCAAGTCATGAATTTTCCTCGATCCCTCTTTTAATCCGGACCGCTGCTGCTGCGCAATTATAATTCAGATCTACTTGCACTCACGAAGGAACGAACGGTCCGGAAGTCTCCTAGTAAGTACTGACATTGTCGTGACTCCCGATAACCAGGGTCCAAGTGAAGATTGATGACAAGCAGCCATCCCAGATCGCGACCTATGAGATAGTGCTCAGTAACCACCCTTTTTTACCTCCCCCTTCAAAACGTCGATGAAGAGTGGCTTTTTGTTTGATAAAAAGAGCATTTTTGAGTCTTTATAGTCAGGAAATGTCAGATTATCTCCGTTAAGCATCAACAAGGACCAAAAGATTCTGAACCATGACCTGAATGGGTGAAAAGCCACTGGTAGACGCTTACTACTCAACGGTGGGCTCTGAAATCGATGAACTTGTGCTCATTTTATGGCCCACGGGCGCTTAATTGAAAAACACGTGCTCTCTGTTATGAACGCGACTCGCACAATTGCAAACACTTCAGAGTTGGAGAAAGATATGTGGTTTCCGGCTCAACGAGTGTATGTCTTATCAAGGAACACCTATGATGATTGAGTCCCATAATGATGCAATCAAATATTCATGAATCATGACATGGAAAGTAACAGGTTGTGGAATAGACCCCTGGGCATGGGTCTAGTCCCTTTTCCTGTTGCACTTTTCAGGGTTCATTCCAACAGAAGGCATCCCATTGTAGCTAATAGGGTGGTATAGAACGGAGTACATAAAGAGTAACATTACCTAGGGACCGTCGGAAGTCGGACAGCTGGCCGAACTTGCCTTTCAAACGAATAGGCTGTTTGATAAACATTCATGATATGTATCCATTGCCATCATCTATAGGTGGTTGGGAAGATCGTCGCCGGTCGGACAACCTTTCTGAGTCACAATCTGCAATCTTGAATAGATGAATGTAATTTCATGACCTGATCTATTGAAGATTGCAGATTTTGGCCAACTCGTTACTCTACACTAGTGTAACTGACTCAGGACTCCTCTCAGTACGCCCCTTGGCTGGCTTGGACATGTGAGATGGCGTGAGATATCTCAAGTAACATCGTGCAATCTTGCCGCCTTTTTGATATCTAACAGACATGCATCCTGATTCCTTGGGATTCCCAGAGGCCCAGACTCTGACTCTTGAAGTCCGAACTAATATGTGGTTTTACCAGGAGTAGAGATACACAGAAAACACCCCGACGATGACAGTCAACTACGCCAAGAATAACGGGCCATTTAGTATGGATCCGTGATCTATACTCAGAATTGAGATGTTGATCACCTCTTCTTCTGAGATCCGTTCAGGACTGAGCCATAGAAATGCCTAATACCTAAACAAACTCTTCAAAATTGCTGAGCAATGGCCTATTTCTTTGTTGTGCCTCAAACCCATAATCTACACAGGAGATGCCTGGCCAAATCGGACCGGACAAACGGGGTGATAATAACTTCGGCAATGAGCGAGGAGAAAACCAAGAAAGTCCATAATTGAATTTTTGGTATTATAGGTATGTCCGTCTTGTACCTCTACCCCCAAGAGTTCAATTTAGTTCTTCCAATTTTACGACTTACGGAAGCATACTGTATGTACCAAGGTATTCAATTCTTAAACCTTTCTGTTCGTTGGAGTCTTCCATGTTCTCATTTTTGGTATCCTCGTTGTTATACGAGGTACATTCAACTGAGGACTGCAGTTCAGGTACGCGACATTATTAGATTCTATTTCTTCTCATCCGCGCTGGCCCCTGATCTCCAAGGGATTTCTAAAACTCTAAAACCGGACGGGAATTTTCGAAGTCAGGTTGGGATATGTCGTAAAGGCCAACTACCCCATCAGTCTTGATTTCTTCTGAGGTCCTGTGAAAACTTGATGGCGCTTGCGATCCATCCAGTTAAAGGCAGGCCTATTTCTGCCTATTCCTATGTCATAAGCCTCTTTCTTGTCCCCCTTCTTCGATGCAGCGTGCTACAATAACCGGTATTCGCATTCGCTCTCCTGCTGATGCTCGTGTCATATTCCACTCCGTCTTCCTCAACATCTTTCCTATGGTCTCTCGTCGACTCGATACTGAGGAAAGGAGCTTGATATCAACAGGTTCTGTGTATGTTTGGGAGGAAAGGGGCCCACAAGCTGAACTCACTGGGGTATCGTCTTCCCTTGTCTGCTCTGGTTCCTAACCAAGTCGTTGACCCTCCGAGTGTAGGTGGGTATTGAAAGATGGACAGACGGTAGGGTCGAAACTTCATTCGCCAAACATATAGCTCACCAAATTGATTGCAGGTATACGCTGGGGACCATCACGAGTCAGAGAAGTAATGCTTCTTTCCTCCAGTCCTTCGGCATAACGCTGACCTGCACAAATCGACTCTCAGGGGTTCCTCTTCTATCATGAGAAACCTTCCTCCCAGCAATTGTACGCAGATAGCTTGTAAGGCTCTCTCCTATCGTATATATTTCACGACATCTCATTCATTCATTTGATAGTATATCCAACACCAGCTATGACCCATCGCGGTCCGTCCTAATCAAACAAACATATACTGTTTACGTTGATACAGCTCATGGTCGACGAAAGTGGCATCTGAGTACGTACGCCGCTCGTTTGTATTCCCCTCATTCTTGTATTGAAGTGTCTGTTATCAGTTGCCTACTTTACCGAGGACACCGTCAGTCGGCTCAGATCGATTGATGACATCCCTCAATTGGCCAACTTAGCGGTTCCTCATGGAAAATACAAAAGCGCACGGTCTGCCAAAGGGAGACCTGATCATATATTTAATCCTGATGCCGAATCCTCTACATTCAATCCTCTTGAATATGTGCCATATGCCCCAAGGACTTCCACGCCGCCTTCAACGTCACCCACGTACGCTCACGGAGACACATGGCCTCCCGAAACACCCACCCAAGAACAACACACTCCTCGTCGTCCAGGATCGGCTAGCACGACCTCTTCCTCTGACGATGGGATCCGATCGCTGCAACCGCTGCATTACTTGGAGACGACTGCGCCTCCTCGAAGAGATCCAGCTGACGAACGGATTCTAATGATGTTAACGGCCCGGCTAGGCAACAACCCTATACATGGGGTACAACTTGGCCGATGAAGGTCTTTTCATGGTTCTGGTAGGTACCAGTTCCAAGAACCCTGTCGTCATCGTTGCAAATTTGACATCTGTCTGGGATCGTCTGTACAATAAGATTATGGGCTGAATTTTCAGCCTACTTCTATCTAATAGAAGGGATCATTCCCTAACCGTTTCTCCCCTTTCGTTCATCTCTTTGATACCACCTTATCAACTTATACCTCAATGTTTTCCTAGCATTTTAAATTTGTACATTCACTACTACATAATGAATTCATGAATCCCATGGAACGGAACAAGCGATTAACCAATAAGAGCGCAGCCGATTCCGTCGTGAATGAATGGGGATGATCTTTAAGATCATCGTGAGAGAAGGCCCAAGTGAAGCTAGATCTGTGAGAGTCCATTAGGACGCAAAGCGTAACATGCCATTGCATCCAAAGCGAGGTGCCTTCATTATGGAGTGGCGTGCTATACATACCCTCTTTTTTTTGACGTCGATGGACAGAAATCAGAACGAGACGGAGAATCTCAAATCCAGAGGTCCTGGGACTCTGCGTTACGAAGTTTTACGGAAGATGGAAATGATTGGCATCTTCATCGAACAGACCGATTTGACTTGATCAAGCCTGAACGGACAAGAGACAGGCTTTCGCAACTAAGTATGTAACGAAACAGAAGTTTAAGCGATCCCAGTTTTCAACTCTATCGGGTCCGTATACGCGCACAAACCGCAGAAAGCTCGTCAGCTGGATACCGTATGTTTCCCTCTAAATGTCAAGCTGATCACGTCCAATTTGTTGTCATGGCTCAAGTACTCACGGCGCAGTTCGGGCTACTGTGTGCTCTCATTTGGTAAACGCTACTGAAGGGTCAGCGGCAAAGGACCCCTATGGTCGCCCGTGACGTGGGAGAGGCGGGGTGTGGGGACTAGGTTAAGATGGGAGCTTGAAAGGAGCCATATGAGCTCCAGGATCAACCAAGATAGCTAACCGGCGGCTTACATTCAGTGCTCCTCCAGCACAATAAGTCACGTCAAAAACAAAACAGAGAAGGAGACCCAGGCATTGGCCATATGACCCAGCGGAGCAACGAATGTGCTCAAGAAAAAATGCAGGCGCAACAATTATGTTGACATTCAAGGGGACAATCGTTTGTACCTCCTATAACAGTACACGGTTAGCCCGACATCTAAATGTCAAACAAATGGAAATTTGCCAATCAATACGTATTCAGTTGCACTTTTGCGATTTCCTTTCGGTTCAATGAAGGTTGATTAGGGTTGGCGTTTGAACAGTTGATTCTGATCCACAGCATCCCCAAGTTGAGGTAAACCATAGTGGAAACATATGTCGCCGTCTGAAGTGGGCGTATTCAGTTGAGAATGGCGTTACGGAAAGAATTCGGTTTTCTGGATCGGTGCTGAAATTTTGAAAAGGGATATTACAACACCGCGAATCAGTCAACTTGATTGTAAATTTGACCCCTTTCATTCAGCTGGGATGTTCAGGTTTGCAGTTGATAGATCGGGATCATCACAAACAGAAACACGGAAAAGTCCATCTGGGACAAACTGTATCTGAGGAGGGAGGGGATGGCATGAGTAAAAGGGTCGGTATTTTGACGCAAAAACGGAGTGAATTCGTCACCGAGACGTTCGCCGAGTGCACTATGAGTTGAAGTCTAAGAATTCATGAATTCGTGAGAAGGCGAACTGCATTAATAATAATATTTGTGGAACTGGTGATACTACATGGAACACCACACCAGATGAAGACAGTGGCGTTCGAGATGGGTGGATATGTATGGGCTCTGTAACCGATATTCGCGGAGTTACAAATCCAAAATTAGTTCCTACGCCTCGGTTTCTCCAACGTTGTTTAGTCCTTTTTGCCTGGCACTGCGGTTGCGAGTAAGGTGCTTGGTAGAGGTTGATCCCCTACTGTATAAAGGAGAGATATGGAACCGACGATGAGCAGGATGATGACAATGACAGTGCCTGTAAGCAGAACAAATGGACTGAAGCACGTATCAGCCGCCAACGGTCAATTAACCTTCAAAGTATAGGATCACCTACCCGCTGATATCTTTACGTTCGCAACTTTCGCCAGCCCAGTAATCAGTCTTGACTTTATCACCCTCCCCAGTCTGTGTGATTCCACAGCTGCATACAAAGCATGTCCGCCCAGCCTTTGAGGCTTCAAGGCACTGTCCTCTTCCCGAACAAGTGGCGGTGCCATTATTGCAGGCTTCGAGAGAAGTGAAGCAGGTGGAAATAGAACCGATTGGTTCTTGGGGTGGAGGCGTAGCTGGAGGGAGAGGAACCTGCGTTTCTTGAGGGGATTCTCGCTTGGAAAATTGAGAAGAACTGGAGAAGCTCAGCAACGCGACGCTGAATTGGTCGTCCTGTACCAATTGGTCCAAAAGGGCACGAAGATCATTGGCCACTTCCAAATACTGTTCACTAGTACGCCCGTATGTTTCTCCGATCTTGTTCAATTTTGACAGCTCAAAGGCTGCAAAGGAAGGCTCGTCTGATTTCTCAATGAACGAGACGAGTGATGAAACGTTATCCGAGTCCCCAAAGTTGTAAGAGGAATATATGGAGTCAAAGTTGTCACCGGCACGATGCAGATATGTGGAGATGACAGAGGAAAGTGAATTTATGGGAGTCGAGGATGGTGTATTCAAAGAGAACGCGTGCTTGAGTGACAAAGGTCGAATAGCTGTGGATCCCAGTCAGGTCCTTCGAACACAAAATCTGTGAGTCGTTATTATCGTACCGGGTAGATCTTTCTCTTCAACGGTTACGACCAATGCGTTTTTGAAGCCTTGTCCGACAAATGCTTCTTCGCTATGGGTCAGATCTGAGGCTCCCCACAGCGGTTCGAAAGCTTCGAGACCTAGATGACGAGAAAGTGCTGCGCTTGCTTCCTCCGGCGACAATGTTGAACGAAGCGAAGAAGGCGAGGGAGAAAGATAGATATTGACAGCTCGAGCAAGCTGTAGACTGGCCGAAAGCACGACGGCCAGGGAGCGAGAGAGCAGCATACTGAACCAGACTTGGTTGTCGGCAGAAACGCGGGAGCAGTTCTGACCCTTCCCGATGTTATTTGTCTTTGTTTGGCAACCGCGGAATGAGTCAAACGCGTTGTCCCCTATAAGTGGTAACACCGCCAATTTCCATCTTCCTTCTTTCCCAATGCTTGCTGTTTTTCAACGATTTTATCAGTTTATACTTCCCTTTATCTGGTAAAGTTGGATCCAATAATCATCTATCATCACCCTTACTTTTACCCAGTCGATATACCACCCGAACCAACCTCCTGAGCTTGAAATTAACCCCTGAACAAAATCATTGCGTTCGAAGACACATCGAACTCCCAATAGAAATATGGCTAGAGATTTTTGAATTTGCAACCTACGTTCATCGTGACGCCACCATCGTACCCCTCGATCCTTTCATCCCAAGACAAACGGTGTCAAATGCGATTGGCACAAACACCCCCTCGATGGCCAAGCGTACTAAACTTTCACTTGTTCTTGTTTCGAGGGCCTGGAGAGATATATCCATTAGATTGCTATATAGGCATCTTGAAATTCGCAGCTTGGCCCGGGGAAACCATATCCTTACAGTCCTGAGAAATAGCATCGCTCAGCAACAGCAAGATGAACAATCCTCCAAATGTGCCACATATACAACGGCGAGCGGGTATGGACAGTGGACACGGCATGTAGAGGTTTACACCTGTGCACGCGGAACAAACAGCCTGAGATATCTCCAAACTTTGTACGAAATCCTCAAGCTCTGTCCTAACATTTCGACGTTCAGTGGGAATTGGGTCCACCCTCTGCCCATTGAATTCTTGAACGGGATTTCAACTATTCTGGGATCTTCTCTTGATTCCCTCCTATGGAGCGAGACCATAAACAAACCCTCCCCCAGACTCCGAAATCTATCTTTCTTCGGTTCATTTCAGTCCCTTCGGACACTGGACCTTCGTTTTCTTGCCAATGGTTTGTCGACAACATCGATGCCGTCGTCCCTTCCCCTACTACGAAATCTCATCTTATCAACCAGCAAAGCAAGCTTAGAAACTGCGACTGTTCTATCGATGCCGTCGTTGCGGAATCTGACATTACGAGCTTCCGATTGGAATACCGAGAGTGAGACTCTTCTGAAGTCATTCCTCCAGGTTCATGGATCATTTTTGCGCACAATCGACTTGCCCATGATATTGCAAGGTTGCGACCTTGATACCGATAACGTAGCGCCAGGCAGGACGACACCTCAGGTCCCACTCAGCCTGTTCCTTGCTGAAGACGTGTGCCCGAATCTCGAAGTGTTTACCTTCCCAGTGACATCTCCCGTCGCCCTGGATTGCTCTCATCCTTCTCTCCGACAGATAGGTCTACGAGGTGGGAACATGGAAGGACTATATCCTGACAAACCTTCACCAATTCGAGATTGTCTCCTGGGCATCAAAATTGACAAGTTTCCCGAGCTGGAGCTCATTCAAACCGTTGGTTTTCTTGTAGAGGCGTATACGGACAGTATTATCAAAGATATATTTATCTGGTGGGTCGAGCATTTCGAGAAAATGGGAGTTACATTTCTCGACGGGGAGGGTGTGCTATGGAAATATCATGATGATCCTGTGGCCAATCCCTCGTATTCCACCGAAGCCTCAGTGCTGGATGATGGTATAATTAAAGATCGTTATTAACCCACTGGAAACTATCTACAAATGCAACACGATGACCAGTCAGAAATTTACAAACGAAAGCACGATTGTTCTGGATGATGTGAATAACTCTATATATGTCCCTCTAAAGAGAAGGCGAGTGAGAATGACCTATAAACTTTCAGGTGTAAATTTGGAGGGTATAGATAACCTGAGAGCACAATTAAAGGGAAATGGTAGCACCGTTCCCACTTCTGGTAATATTTTCATGATCAGTCATATCTGTCTGTTATCATAGCTTGTCCAAAGCACGCATGGCTACTTCAAAGCCGACAAATGTAGCACCATTTGCGAAGGGAGATCTACACACCTGGTCAGGTAGTTCAGAGAAAGGAACAATCGACAACATACCTGATGAGGGTTGGAACTATTCCACGGGTAAAGGCACCAGCGCCCTCAGTTCGCCACACAGTGCGAACACAATCTAAAGTAGATTTGTATTTTTGACCTGTTGAAGGTGAGAATCCGTCGGTTTGCATTCGTGACTTGATCATATCGATGGGGTATATAATAGCCCACAGCTAAAATGACTCGATGAACACATGTCTTCTTCATTAAAAACCTGAGGATGACTCACCGCATATCCAGCAGCTGCACCGTAACCAACAGCATTGATGAGAGGGATTTGGTCACGGCGAATGTTTTTCTTCGCCATTTCACGTTGCACCAACTTTTCATAAGTGAGGAAGTAAACACCATATCCTGAGGCTTCGCGAAGAAGAGTCACGGCTTGTCCTTTGTAGATACCCGCAATTCCTCGTTGCGCGTAAATCTTCTTGATAGCGTCCCAGGGTCCGTTATATAGAGGATTTGTGTTTGATTGGGTTTGCAGGCCTGGAGGGAAAAAAGTTAGGTGACAACCCGAATACGTTCAGGAGGGTTATGAAGACACACGGATACGAATGTGTTCCACAGGCCCGGATACAACACCGTTTGCTAAACCAGCAAACACACCCGCCCCGAAGAGTTGGTCGCCAGATAACGTTGCTCCTCCGGGTCCTCCTCGTCCCAGGGCAAGGTTTTGAGAGGCAAATATTCGCTTTGCGTATTCCAATGCCCCGAATTGGATGGATACGCAGACACCGATACCAAGCAACGGTGTTAAAGTCCCCTGATACATTGTTAAGAAAAAAAAACATAATTATGCGCACGAGGACCTACTTTATAGAACGCCAGGGGGCCCTCGTTCCTGAGAATTCCGCCAGCACAATGAACCATGCCATTGTATGTTCCTTTGGGAGCTGTTTGCATCCGCTAAGAGACCATGATGTCAGAAGGTGGTTATCTGGGAACAAGAAACGAACGACTCACCACTTTGACGATGTCAAACGGCTGACCCACGAGCACCTGGAACAACCATGTGAATAGGATCATTCTGTCAAATCATGGAATTTTCTGACCTGGGCAATCCCCCCAGCCGTTCCAGCGGTCAAATCCTTTGCTGTCTTGGACATAGTCAGTTGCTAAGAGAGGTCTAAACGTGCCCGGGGCTCTGCCAGAATGTTATTTTAAAAAACTTTTCATGCGGATAAGGAGACAGAGGACTTGATCAACCTGACGCGACAAATGTGTACAAATCCAACTGATAAGATAAAAGGAGTGATCCCGAGGCCTTTAGATCCAAGCACGTGCAACCCAACAATCGCTGCTTTACCCTAACAAGGAATTTATGTAAATGAACCTCTGTTTTATTAAATTTTGGCAGCTTCATCTAAAGTCTTTCCCTTTATTCCGTCTCCCAACCACTCTTTGTACATTGTTCTTGGAATCATCCAACCAAGCGCCTGCGATACGTCTTTTTTAAAATCCGGCCCATTTTTCCAACGCTTCCCTATCAATGGAAGAAACACCAAATGATAACGTAGAAATGGAAAATGGCGAGCAAGAGGAATGGGATGACGACGAGGACTACGATGATGAAGATGATGCCGATATTGATGCTGAGGCTTTAGAGATTGCCAGGAGACTAGGGGAGCAACTGTGGGCGGTCGCTTCGGAGGGCAACACCGCAACAGCTGAAGCGCCTGCAGTTTCACTTGATCCAGGACAGAACCATGCGGCAGCAGCCAGTGGAAGTGGGCCAATGGTTGCACATCCAGTAGTGCATCCACCCCATAAAGAGGAGGCCATTATTGGGACTATGAGGGCGATCCTTGACCTTGTGGAGAAAGACCCTCTCGCTAAATCAACACTTGCTTCGACCCATCTTCCCAATGGCCCTAATATTTTTGAAATCCTATTGCAATGCACCACAATGGGGACCATTGCCACAGGTCTTTCAGGTCCATTGAGCCAGGTTATTGTGACCCTTGCTCGATCCGACGCCTTGTTTGGTAAGCTGAAGCAATCCAACGCGTCAGCTATTCAACTCGACAAAGGGAAGCGAAAAAGGGATGAGTTTGATGACGGTCACTATCAACCTACCTATGCTTTCAAACGTCCTTATGTTCCTGACTTGGATCTACAAAACCAGGTCGTTGATGCTGTACGAGTTATCTCACAAGCACTTGGGACGTCTGTTCCATCCCAAGCTCTGGATCCCTCATTGGTGTCTTCTATCCGTCTCCAGCTACACCAGGTTTTCCTCTTCGCTGTAACGTCTGCAGTGGTGGCAGGACCGAGCATGCTTGCTCTGCAAGAGATCGGAGGCTTGATTCAAGTCATTGGTGTGCTTAGCGGGATCCAAATCGGATACTCACCAGAAAATATCAATCAACCCCCAGGCCAACAACAATTTGGACAAAATCCCTCTTATTCATGGAATCAAAATCAATCGCCTATGGCGACCGACATCGGAACCGCAGTTTATCCCTGTCTCGTCGTGGGCTGCCACAAAACCTTTTCTCGACTGTATAGTCTACGCGCCCATCAGCGGAGTCACTCCACACATCGTCCTTTCCGTTGCAATGCCTGTCCCGCCTCTTTTGCCAGAAATCATGATTTGAAACGACATTTGAAACTGCATGACAAAAAGGCATGGAAATGTGAAGGTTGCCACAAGATATTTTCTAGACGAGATGCCATCAAGCGACACAAGAATGGGACCAAAAATCGGGGTCCCAAAAGCGAGATTTGCCTTGTGGCAGAGGTAATTGAGGTTCAACTGGATGGTGAAGAGGGAGAGGACGCACTGAGGGAGGAGAGGAGAGCCAAATTATGGAATGGAATCGTAGTTAATGAGGCCTCCGTTGGTGCCAACGCAAATCCTCAAAACATGTACCGAGACCTCAAAACCGTCGATGAGGGTGAGATTAACCCGGTGGTCATAGCTGGCATGCAGGCTTCCGTCATTGGCCTTCACGGCCTCCTACAGGTTTTGGTCGGTAACGCACTCGGTAACCCTGTCGGTCATCCATCATCCGTGCCTGTGGATCCGCCAGGAGGTCAAGCAACATTGGCAAGCGTCATTGCTCGTGCCCAGTCCCAATCACTTCCATCATCATCATTCATGCCTTCACCCCTTTCCGCCCAGGGACCTTTCGACCAATCTTCGAACAATACGGATAGCAATGTTCCGACTGCAGATGAAGGTCTGTTGCAACCTCAAGCAGCAGGAGAAAGCCTTGAGAGTCATCAAACCCTTCCTTCCTTATCCATGTATGGGCTTTCCGATGAGCAAGCCCAACAATTAGAACTTGCAATTGCCAGCGCCGCCTCTGCAGCTCAAGCCCAGGCTGAAGCTGAGGCAGCTCTGGAAGAGGAAGAAGAAGAAGATTACGACGATGAAAATGAATACGATGACAGTGAGATGGAACAAGATAAGGAACCGGCACCTGCTCCCCAGTGAACAGTTTATCACACTAACCAGAAAAGATTATACATGATGCAGGTTCGTTCTTTCATTTTATTTCTTTAATACAGCAGACTTTGACGGGATAAATAATCTCAACGCCAGAAAACATACAAATCTCCCCAAACCTAAAACCCATCAGGTGGACGTAGATGCTCGAAATCGAAAAAATGAGCAAATACGGTTGCTTCGTAACTGTATTTCCAATGTCAAGACAACGCACAGGCTATTTGGATCTGCTCTTACCTGACATACGGCCCGCAGGCCCAGCTACATCTTCGTCTTTGGATCTTTTTTTCTCGGAGCGTTGAAACGATTTTTCATGTCCGCGTCAATCCTCCTCCATTTCTCTTGGTTTTCCGGCGTCTCTCGTCTCCATGCGTCCAAAATTGCCTGAGCAGGTGAAATATGGGGACTGGTTGGGGGGGTTTGTTTCCCAACGGTGTTGGACGACGGTGGATCGGCAGTCATCTGTGCAACGATGGAGGCATGCAATAGTTCAGAGTCGAAGAAGATTGCTCAGAGGGCGAAGAAAGCGTACAACGATATCGAGCGCTTCCTCAAAAATGCGACTGTGAAACAATGCCTGTCCATTCTTATATCAGAAACTCGGCCAAGGGGTGAGGCAGAATGCAAGAACTTGTGCTGGGAGCTCGTTGAACGGCAACTGGCAGGAGTTATCGTTCACACCAACACAGCAGAACAAAGGGTGACCTATATCAGGCAAGTTCAAAGGGTGTTACAAGGACAGAACGCGATCGTAACCAAATTGTAACATGCCTTTTTGGGTTTCGGGATCAAGCGCTTTGTGAGCACAGCGGACGTCGATGGGGAGGGAGGGATTTAATTTTGTTGATAGAAGATGAGACGGAGCAAGCTTAAACTCCCAAATATCAGGAAATTGGTTTGGCGGGGATTACGGATTTGAGGGCCTGAGATATATTTGATGGCTTTGACATGGAATTTGATGATTAAACCTCACCAGAGACTCATGTTAAACGCGAGGCCGTGCCCTATTCTCGAATCGTGTTAGGCAGACCATGCGCGTCGCAACTTCGGACTAACTTGCACAAAGATGGGAAGTAGTCGAGAGAATGGGTATTCTCGTATTCTGGTTCCTGATAGCACCTAGCACATCTGAGTCCGTTACAGCATTTCCTGTTGACTGGGTGGATCAGATTCCATCTGGAACCTTTTCGCAGGTCTAAACAGATGACCGGTTGCCCATGGAGGATCCTCTGAGAGGTGTCACACAACCCCGCGCTGTGGAGAATTTGTGGACTCTCAAAATGATAGTATGGTCCGTAAATATCTCCAAAAAAACAACAATGCCCATATTCAAAAGTCCCCAGCAATCGAACGCTAAGATCCGCAAGCCCGGACAGAGTATATACATGCACGCAAATGCGCGGAAAAGAATATTTGGGAGCAATTTGGGAGGCTTATGATCTTCCTCATCATCATCGTAATGAGGATGCCGGAGCCTGAAGAACATGTTCCGTTTTTGCGTAACCGAGGACTATGTTGAACCGATGGTAATTAAGAGAGCATCGGATGACGCTGACCCTGTGCTCGGAGTCTAGAATCGATGACACGGGTGGGTCCAAGAGCACATATCGGGGCGTTGTACATAACGTTATAGCGTCATTTACTTTGTCCTGGCAGGCGATGTTGCACGATGATACGTTTCGTGGGCGAACACACCCTGCCAACGTTGACGCCACGGAACATCTAATCGACCAGCCCTCCAGGCCTCGTGAAGATGAGTTTTGAGTGTGTCACATCATGGCAGCAGCTCCGCCGTCTGTGAAATGGAGAGGGGCACTCAGGCGATGGCGGATGGTCAGGTGGGGATCCCGTTCGACTCTGGTATCCATTGAAAACAGCGCCCAATAACAGTAGAATATAATCTGCTGCTTTGATGGTCCGACTCGGAGAGCCTAAAAAATGGAGAACAATGCCGGAATAGTATCTGGCAAAGCTCCATCCGAAAAAAAAACATTGAGCCGGGAAGAGAGAGAGAGGTGATTATCGTCGAGGCTGAGGGTCTGTTGGATATGAACGTCGGTGACCGGGTGACCTGATAAGGTAGTGAGCAATTGCAGTGCGGCGGCAGAATCTTGTAATCAAATGCCCTGAAGAAATCGATGATAGCGTGACATTCACGAAAAGCTGAAAATTATATTTTGGTACAAGGCCTTGCGGGACACGAGGTGATACGCCAACCACAACTCCGCGTATTTAAGGGAATTATTCATTACGATGTGTCAGGAAACAGCCTGAAATAACATATATGTTAATGCACGTTGTGTACGACGCGTTTAAAATCCACATAATGTCCGTTTAATCTCGGCAAGCCATGTGCCCTTATACTAGCAAGGCATAAAGAGTAATAGTGACCATGGATAGTAAAGTACGCCACACCGACTGGACGTCCTCGAGGCGCAGAGAGAAGCCAAGGGAAGGGACGAGATTACCTCCCGACGACTTGCCTGTGAGTCCGGACAAGTTCGGCCCACCATTTTGGGTCGCATTCACTAAACACAAAGTGATCAAAAATTATGGGGATGGATCGAGGCGAGACCAGGGACTTACAGATAGAATTGAGTAAAGTGTCATTATGGTCTCCACCTGCTTCCCATATAGCAAATCCTTTCAGACCGGCTGAATGGATGAATCCGCCTTTGATGGCAAAGGACTGAGCGTTGTCGTAGGAAACATAGATTCCAGCGGTCGCGTTATACAGGAAGGGCTTTTAGGAAGGTTTTCAATACACATACCATATTCTCGAGGTTGAGGAAAAAAACTCACTGTTTGACTGCAATTATCAAATCCAGATAAGATACCATTGAGAGGTAATCCACTCTGATCCAGGAAACCCTCTTGCATCAAGCCCCAATATGTGTAAACCCCACCAGGTCCTTGTACGGCACCACAAACATCCAAACCGCCGTCGCCGTCCCATTTATCACCGTGGTGTTCAACATTGGCAAAATAAGGGGGATACAGAAGAGAAGAAGCATTCTGAGCAGCTGAATTAGAAAATCCAGAAGGTAAATTCGTCACAAATGAGTGGCCATATGCTGGTACGCCGAGCACGATTTGGCGTGCCGGTATTCCTGCAGCAGTCCAGGCTTTCACAGCTGACATGGCAGATCCAAAACGCGCGCCAGGCGGAGCACAAGAATCATCCAAAGGCGCATTTGGTCCCGCTCCCACAGAAAAATTGGATTTAACGTCATAGTTCATGATGGCGATGTAGTCCAGAACTTGACTAAATCCAGAGATGTTTGCGGAAGGATGCCCGCTGGTGTCAACCCATGGTGTATCGAAAACTGCAGCTGATAATATCAGCTTCTTGCCAGTGGTGGAGTTCCGAAGTTCTTGGAGAAATGAAAGAAAGTTGTTGGTGTCATTAGGATCGACGATATTACAGCCTATTCCTTGAATGCCAGGAAACTCCCAGCTAATGAATGTGAGAATGATTCTCAGAAGAGAGCGAGAAGGTCGGCTTACTCAAAATCGATACCATCGAGTTTATATTTTTCGGCAAGCCCAGTGACTGTCTTCACAAAGGTCGTCCTATTCGCCGCGCTCCCCACATTACTTGAAAACCATCGAGAGCCGGTCCAGCCACCTATCGATAGGGATGCTTTTACACTCTATGAAACATTGGAGATCAACGGCCAACTTAGCCAAGGCAGACAGATTGGAACTTACATGATTATGAGCCGAAGAGACGAATTGTGGTAGAAGCGTAACATCTGAATCTTGCAGGGAAAGAATATTTACGTCTGGAGTTGTGGTCCTAAGGGAATGACAAGATGATTAGAAGTTGTATACCCAAGTAGGGGAGCAAACTCACGCGAATGCATAGGTAAGATGCGTATACTTGGACCAGCTAACTCGAGACAAAGGAAAATCGGTAGCATGCCAACCAGCATACCACGCCGCAGAAATAGTTGAATTGCTCCGAGAAATGGAAGAGGAAGTGAGCGAAGTTGACTCGGATTGTCTTGCTTCAAGAGCAATGACGGTGGTTGTTAAGAGACACAAGGATAAAAATCTGGAGATGGTGGACATTTTATTGAAGGAATGTATCGAAATGAGATGTTGTTGTCGAAATCATGAATCTTCAAAAAGAGAAAGGCGGCGGTGTGGTTGCTGGTTGGAGCTTTATGGGGCCATTCAGCGGATGGCTGTAGTGGGGCAGGCGAGGGAGTCAAGGTGCTTGGACACAAATGGCATCAGTTCTACCACGGTGTTACGGTGATGCTGTCATCTCATCGCATTTGCGGTTGATTTTTGTCGGGAGGCCAAACACAGAAGGATATTTCTGGTGTTGTTGGTGGTTCATGTTCAGATCAGGGATTTTCTTTTCAATTTCAAATTTGAAATACCAGGGCAAGGGACTGACAACTTGAAGGGACAAGCCACAGTGCACAATCACTGGACGCCTCGTTATCAGATAAGATCCATTTCTCATTTCATTTTTCATCTAAGTAGTGTCTACATTTCGATTTCTACAACAGACTGCGTTTTATCGCATCCCCCTCCACAAGAAGGCAGGCCCCTCCATAGATCACTTTGTCTGTAAGGTTGTTCTCCTCGATATACCGGATGACTTGATCATCTTCAGCTCCTGGTTGGAGCCATAGAGCACGAATGTCAAGATCCTTGGCTTGTTGTAAGATCCCGAGTGTGACCTGAGATACCTTGGTCAATCTTATCTGGTCAAACAATGGCCAATGGAAGTATGCTCACCTTTGGCGGGGTCACAATAGAAATACTCGTTTCTTTGGGCGATGGCAGTTCAGAAATGTTGGCGAGGGCAGCAACGCCCTCTAGCTCTTTTTCTTTCTGCTCAAAGGTTTGTCAATCCGTTGCTTGCATGGATAGACAATGTTCTTACAGGATGAACTGGTGTGATGTCAAGGTCTCGAGCTTGATACCATTTGAGGATCTTTTTATGCTGCTTCAGCTATCAGAATTTCAAGGACATGGAGTCTAGCGCTCACTCTTGTGCCATACTTGGTGGGATCTTTGGAAGCACCAACGACCGCGAAATGGGGAGCACTGAGGAATGCTTTCTTGACGGAAGAGACGGTCATGTTGAGGCGATTTGTGGGTAGAGTTGGGTTTCTTGGAAATCAGAAAGCTCAAGATGTTGTTGCTGGCAATCCCATCCCATCTCTTGTCTTTATATGAACGCAAATGCTCCCCGAGTCAAGTGACGGATGGTGAAATTTTTAGTCAGACCATCGCGTCACCAGCAAACCATGCGACTTTGGAAGGATGGACTCGGATCCATTTCAGCAGAATCATGAGCTGACGCTGTAAGAGACATATGGGAAGTAAAGGTGCGAGTGCTTCGATGAATTGCGACCAGAAAGCCCCTAATGAACTGAACCCAAGCCAGCAGAGTAGGTCAACGGATCTGCCGGCCCGTCTATGACTGGTTTTGGAATGACGACCTCGACGCATTTTCGGCAAACGATGTCCTGGACATCCACCATCCTTGGCTCGGTCTCCTCCTGGTTTCATTGGCCATCGCGCTCCGAGCTCAGGCATATCATAATTGGTGTATTTCTTGGTGTCTCCTTCTCTCTGACTTCGAATTCCATCGTCTTCTATTACCAACAACGGAAAAGAGAACGGCAACTAGCCCATTTTGCTCCTCGTCCAATAGAGCTACGGAGTGATGAAATCGTTAAAGGGGTAGTGGGTCTCATTGGTACTTATCCTATCCGTCAACGTCGTTTCAGATCTTTACGAGATCTTCTATACAGGCAACACCCCATTGGTTAGAATCAACTCCCTGAGCGATGCTCTCGGGGTCGAGATCTTGGGTAAAGCAGAGGTACCTTGTCAACAACTGTTCAATGGAAATCTTCAACCCACATTGCCTTTAAGTTTTTAAACATAGGAGGGAGCGTCAAGGATCGCGTGGCATTGCAAAGTAGGTTCTCTGTCGAAATGTTATGACGATATCTAATTCTTCTAGTGATCAACGACGCCGAAAGAGAAGGGTTCATTCGTCCTTACACCGGTTCCCGCATATTTGAAGGTACTGTCGGGTCGACTGGTATCTCCATAGCCACTATTGCGCGTGCAAGGTAAATTTTTCTATCTCCGGACCGGAGTGCTTTTCATTAAAATTTGTCTAGAGGTTATGAAACAAGTACGTATGCATTTCCTTGTGAATGCATGGAGTGCAAGTGGGATATAACATATTCATAGCTATCATCATGCCCGACGATGTCGCCGAGGAAAAAGTTAAAGCTTTGGAAGCCCTCGGCGCCGAAGTGCAGAAGGTCAGACCCGCCAGTATCGTCGACAAAAAACAGGTTCGTATTTGGAATTTCTTCGCTTCAGCATGAAACTGAATCAACAACTCAACAGTATGTTGTAAGACGCCATCTGTCCTTTTACTTTGCACATTTTTTGAGATATACCAGAACCTAGCACGCCAAAGAGCAATGAAGTTTGGCCAACCCGATGTCTTCGACGAAACTGAATTCAACAGAAATGGCAAGAATCCATCACACGTATTCGAATCTCCTTCTACCTCAGTATTGGTTTCCGAGCCCCCTCGTCATGTGGAATTTGAGACAGGTGATTGGAGTGTAGCCAGCGGTGAATTAGATCAACCAAGAGGATACTTTGCTGATCAATTCGAGGTGAGCGATGATGCATGTATTCTAATGTGCTGTGTATTTGGCTCAATATCCATGATTTAGAATAAAAGTAATTTTGCAGCTCATTACAACGGAACGGGCCCGGAGATCTGGAGACAAACGAACGGACGGATCGACGCTTTTGTTGCCGGAGCAGGTACGAATAAAATTCTCGATCTTACCCCGAGCCACAGAATAATTATGCGTTATAGGAACTGGCGGTACCGTTGCAGGGACTGGTCAGTATCTAAAATCAATGAAGGAAGATATCCTTGTTGCGATAGCGGACCCCGAAGGCAGTGGACTGTACAATAAGGTTGGGCATGAATACTCTCTTCTCATACCGCAATGACGTATTTGCCTAGGTGAAATATGGGGTCATGTTTGATCGCAAGGAAAGCGAGGGCACCAAAAGACGGCATCAAGTAGACACAGTGGTCGAGGGCATGTGTGTCACCTTTTCCTTCGTTTCTCTGTCCCGCCATTCCTGACTGGCATTCCCCGCTACTAGTGGTATTAACAGGCTAACACACAACATAGAATTAGCTCTGCCCATCCTCGATGATGCCTTCCGGTACAAACTTCGTCGAATCCTCTTTTTTGTCCATTTTGACCAAAAGTCACCTCTTTCCAGGATAACGGACGCTGAGGCAGTAGCGATGTCCCGCTATCTTGTCAAACATGATGGCCTGTTCTTGGGATCAAGTAGCGCTTGTAACCTTGTTGCATGCGTAAAACTCGCGAAGCAGATGCGTTGGTCGCAAGGCCAGACTTTAACAACCATATTGTCAGAGAATGAATTTAGATATTCATTTGTGGGTTGCTGATTATCTTCCAATTTTGCAGATGTGACTCGGGAACACGACATTATTCAAAGGTACGCTTTGTATAGCCCTTCCTCAATGAGCCCGTATTCACAAACCAACAATTGGACGTTCAGTTTTGGTGAATATCTCCATTTTATTTGATGATGCAGTACCACAGCTCATGCCTTTATCCAGGAATGATGAATACCTTCGAAAAGCCAACATTCCGATTGACCCTCAAATCATGGACGATTTGCTGCAAACATCTTCCTCCGAGTCATAGAAGTAAAATATTATAAAGAAGCAATCTGAGTATGAGTCTTAATTGCTGTATACCGAGATAGCACATAGTTTCTATTACACACCCTACTCCTGTACAATGGAATATCCATCAACATGAGGCCCGACTGCTATTCTGATTCCAGGCCAAATGCAATCAACCAGGGCAGCTCCGTTAGCACATCCGAAGACCAGCGTTGAGGCGTAAAAGAAGTTAGCGTTTCCTGTGCCCTGACCCAACCATAAATGATGAAACAAAGGCATGAGAAGAAAGGCGTGAAGGTGCAACAGAGCTGTGACAAATGGGTATCGCATATCTGGGATCAAAGAAAGTCAGTTGCATCATGGTAAGAAGCAGGTCCGCTTCTTACAGGGATATATCTCAGGGAACACGGCAAACATGGTCAAAAACAGTCCAGGATCTGAGAGTGTCGTGTATGGCTTGAAGGTTCCCAGAATACCGAGCAGGACGAAAACAGCGTAGAGTGGGTCATGCCTAGCCATGCTTTGTTGTCATACCACTGACGAAGAGAGCAAGAAAATGACATACTGGAATTTGAGGCATACAGGAACCACGTAGATGCATAGATGGACCTGCAGAAACGTTCAAGGGACTCGTACAATTTGGGAAATGTTCAAACAACATACACTGAACACCATCAAGAAAAAAGGACGGAAGTGATCGAACATTTCGGTAAAGAAATACCACCAAAGACCCGTGTTCGGTGTCAGGTCAGGGAGCGTCAGCCTATGTGAAACGAACCATGAGCGAGGGCAATTCATTGCGGAATACGGGGTAGATAGCTCACGTCGCGCCCCAAGTTTGAGGTATCCAGGCCCAACTTCCAGATACTAATATTGAAATCAGGCTCAAAGCGGCGGTGTACACCACGAATTCTCCGAAAGGTGAAATCAGCTTTTTCAGAGGAACTGACATGGGTTTCGGTGACGCGATGTGAGACTGTGGATCGTTGATGAGAAGCAGCATGATGGGGAGCAGCATGATCCCTGAGGATAATGATAAATGGAGGCCGAATGATAATAGGAATAATGACGCTGAAGCTTTGCCTGAGAAGGGGGGATATTGGTCAATTAAAGGTCACCAACAAAAAATATAAGTGGATGGTACCTCTACACGCAAACATTATGGAGAGAAGAAGAAGGGTATTCTCGATAGATGACGTTGATAAGGCGAGAGACGGAAGGAATATGTATGGGTTCAGGAGGTACCTTGGAAGAAATATTATAGTTATTCTTTGTGAAATGATGTGGATGCTCACGACGCAACAACCAAAGCATCTCGAGGACTCTGCCTGACGTTCTGACGCGCCCTCCAGATTTGGACTAGAGCCCATGCGCCCACAGCATCATTGAATGTCCATAAAACTGACGCAAATGTTCTTGATACTGGGAGCACTGTAGCAAAGAAGGCCAACAACAGTGGTGACTGGATCAAAGTGTGAGAGTTCGGTAGCAAACTGGTCGGTACGGACTCGTACATGACGAAATGAGCCTCCTGAGTAGGGATCTATGTCATGATTAAAGAGAAATATCCCTTCTTTTACTAGAGCTCAGCATGAGTGAAATGTCATTTCAGGGCGGATTATGACGCGCTTACATTGGGAAAACGAAGTGAGGGGAGAAGAGAGCTGCTGATCGTGCTTGAGGAAGCCGGATAGATTACTAAAGGAGAGCCATAGTCTTGCAGCAACAATAATTAAGAAGGTTGAGGAGAGGTTGGGAGTGTCTTTGCTTCTTGACGATGTTGTTGACGAAGAGGACATATTACAGCCATCAACGCGTTTCCGGTCGACATAGAGTCTGCTGACTAATATCAATGGCTCTTTCACCTCAACCATGTTGGTTATCGCATCTCTCTAGACTGGAGAGCCCTTCCAATGTATGCGTTGCGATCACAGAAGGTCCTCGCCACCGTAGGGTGACCGAATCCCACTCTTGATTGGCTCTTCACCTGTGCTTGTCTCTCTGAAAGTTTATAACCCTCCTGCTCCACGTATAGAAGGCCTTCAACGACTGTATCATTTTCTGTGATCCACAGTCGATGATTCGCTTGCTCATGAACGAATATGGCCTCGAGGTTTCCCTTGATACTCAGGACTCTAGAGCAGTTTTGCTGAGCTAATATGACTTTTCTTAAACAAAGTCGGATCTTGCTGACTCCGTTCGTCATTAGATACACCTGATCATGTCCCCGAGTCGCAGAAGAGAAGGAGGCGACTGCGCTCTTACTCGGTGAAATCAACGATGCAAGTGGCGCTTGGCTAGTGCTCACTGCTGGATTTTCATTTTGGAATCTTGTCCTTGTGAAGGTGCCATTCTGCCTCCACGTTGGAACAAAGTCCTCCTAACGGAAAGCTGTGGGTTATTTTATTTACATCTCCAGGGACCAGCTTCATCCAAGCATCTAGATGGTCATGGTCGACGTTGGGTCGACGTGTTTCACGAGGGCAGTACAACCCATCTTGGCCACTTTTGGGCTATCGTTTTCAGTAACCAGTATTGAATCAATGAAATCCTGGACTTCTCCTGGTTGATCGCCTTCCAGTCCTGCTGAGCATCAAGTAAATCAATAAATTTATTGCACCCAATGCTTGCCCAATGCATTACCATTGCTGTCAAAGACGGTTGAAATTCACGGAATGACTTTGCTATTCATATTACGCAACGAATCCTAGAGGTGATGTCAGGTAGTGAAACCAGTGACTTTGCCTTCAATCGAGGCATACTTACACTGTGTTACCCCTCAAGTTCAAGGCAAGTCTCAAGACAGAGAGAATAAGCGCCGGATATCCCCAAACACGCAGTTCCCTAGAATCTCAATGGCCGTTAGCTTAGACTTCATAGCCCAAGAAAGTTGGCCTTTACAAGGAAAACAAATCCGAGATATATCTGGAAGCTACTCCAACACTCAAACCAACTTCTAATGCTGTCAAAGTTGGAGGTAGCAGATATTCCCAGGTGCGGTAGCGAGAGTTGTAAGTCTATTCATCCTTACTTGGTATTATTGGACATACATTCGGGATTTGGCGCGTCAAGTATGTATATGCACTCCCGAGACGTTGGGGAGACTACAAACATATTACATGTATCCACTCCACGACTCTGATGGAAAATCACAATGTGGCGGGATTGAAACTTCAAAAGGGCATCACGCGCCCAATTCCAAAAAGAGCTATTGACGCGAAAGGCGGGGTCGGGGACGGTTTGAGGACCCTATACCTACAAGTTGACTCGGGAACTCCAATACACTCGGTGCAGGGACTGATTGCGAATATGCGCTAATTGCGGCCTGTGGGTCGTTGGAGGGGGGCGATATGTATTTATGCTGATTCCCTATCAGGGAGATTGAAGGAACTTGATAATGCTTGTACAGAGTTGATCTTTGGGTGCAACTCGAGCAGCCTGTTCGCTAAGGCCCTTTGGTCGAGCGATTTAACCGAAATGCAATAGAAGCTGGGACCTAGATCCGAGTTCTGTGGATATCATTCATCCTTTGGAGGCAAATAATTGTCGAGGCTTGAAACTTGAAGCTTGACGCTTGACGCGTGACGGAGTGCAATGTCGGTATTCGAGAATCGACAGTGGTAGCTATAAAACGGGACAAGGGACTTCCATCGTGAAGGTTTGTCACTGAAAACTTTGAAGTAACGTTGTTATTGCACTTTGAGGGCTTTTCGTTATAACCACGCACTTGAGAGCAATGACGTTGATGGTATTGATGGCAACAGGTTCCCAACTGGTTCCCATCTTTTGTGCTGAGGGGACAACAGGGGCAAACGATGAAGCGTGTTTACTTTTTTCGCGATTCTGACATCAAAAATCCAATTTTACTTGGGAACATCATATCGTCAAACCCGCATTTGCAACAGCCAGATTGCAGTAGCAAACATCCGAATCAGAATTCCCGAGTCAACGCGATCTTTAGATGAAAGGTTACGATACGACGAAGAAGAGTCTCCTGTGGATCTGGGTGGACCTCAGTACCTGTCTTGCTGTTGTGAACTGTTGCCGCATGCACACCTTGGAAATGACCATGACACCATTTTTAAATCTTGAGTATGAACGAGGCGAGTAACCACAGAGGTATTTTCGAAGAAAGGCAAAAGTGGATAGTCTTGATACTCCTGAGCGTATGTACAGTTGACGAAGGTTGTATATCCAGTGGAGAGCTGGTCGGTTGAAGAGGAATGCCTAACCTAATGGTGTACACCTTTTAGAGATGAGTGACCTTTGATGCTACAGATTTTGATGCATATAAAACAGATATATCGTTGCACAAAACTTTCATAAGCGCTTGGCGGTCAAGATATCGAGGGTTCAGGCAAACATATCGTGACAGCCATTCGAACGTAGCAATGTCGTTGATTCCGGAATGTCCACACCCTAATCATCGAAGATCACTTCATAGCGAGTCCTATCCTCGATTGAATCTAAGCTACTGAAATTAAGACAAGGAGAATAGTTGTGAGCGACTCAAGGTTATTATATCTGTCCATCCATAACATTAAACATCTCCGAGGACCCTGTCTAAGATAGCTACTTTGCGCCGCCGTATCGTGTTTTACGGCCGATATCGAAGGGTATATACTTGTATTTGATCATATGCCTAAGGGTGTTATTTAGCTGGAGAAAGTGTTCATTCGGTCATGAAGACTCACTGTATTTGCCTGCGCATAGTCAATGCGAAGAGGGTAAAGAAATATATGACGAGAATCGGCCAGTACACCGGAACGTTGAAAACTTCCGAAAAGGTGCAAAACAGAGCAATGATAGTGGCACGAGTAGCGGATAACCTGTCAAAGAAACGCTAGAATGAGCGCCAGGATATACAAAAGGAAAACAACACAATTACCAAAACTGCCATTCAGGAAGACGCCTCACAAATGGTCTGAACTCGTCGTCCCGTTGTGAAGGGAGAGGGCTGACAGGGTCACCACCTTCCTCTATTTCGTCTGCCATAAGGTCATCTTCCAAAGATGGGTCAAATTTTGGTTGAAGGAAGGCAAGGAGAAGGTTGAGAAGGTAGATGGCGTGGGCGTCTAAGACCAGGAAAGCGTATGAGCAAATGATAAAAGGGTAGGACATCAAGAACACGTACAACAGACTGGAATTGAGGGATGGGACATCAGAGGATAGCATAATAGACACATAACCACGAAACCCACCAATATACCACTAGACAAACACAAAAAGCATCAGCAACGTTGAAGTTCTCGATTAAAAGCAGACAGTGCTCCAAATTCCTGACTTACCCCTTCAGCAAGAACGATTCGTAACATAAAAACAGTCAAGAGACCGGCTGTTGAAAGCCAGCGGTAAAGCATATGGGGTGTCCAACGATCCAGAACTTGCTGATATTGTCGTTGTAACTTGGCATATTGGGCACTTATGTTTTGTACGGGGGAAGGATCGACTCCGGAGCCTGAGTCGGACATCATAATGGGCGTAAAGGAGGAGGAGTTGGTTGCACTGCACAGCGACGACAAGAAGACGTGTAATTTTGCCAGGAACGGAAGGCCATTCAAGCGGAGTTTGAATTGTAATTCAGGGACAGGACAGGAACGACCTGAGTCGCCCTCTCGTTTTCTGATCACCACGATGACTGCACTCAACCTTGTCGCCCGCTATATTCTAGAAAATTTGACTAAAAAGAGACCCCTCTTTGTTGCACTTCAAGGTCCTCAAGGATCTGGAAAATCGTATCTTTCAGCGCATCTTCAGAAATATCTCCAAGAACCGCCACACTCTTTGCGGGTCGCCGTCCTATCAATTGACGACCTCTATCTTCCTCATGAAGAGTTGGCTTCTCTTGCTTTATCCTACCCCCTAAATCCACTTTGGAAGGGTCGAGGGCAGCCCGGTACTCATGACGTTGGTCTGGGAGTGCAGATTTTGTCTGCCTTACAGGCTGGGGATGGAATTGTTGAGTTACCACACTTTGATAAAAGCCTTTTTATGGGGGAAGGCGATCGTCTACCTATGGACGGAACCGGGCCAACTGTGGTCCAGCCTCCTCGCCTTGACGTTGTTATTCTCGAGGGTTGGTGTGTAGGCTTTAGTTCCATATCCGATGAGGATCTTTTAGTCCGGTGGAATGGTGTCTGGAAGTCTGAGAGGGAAAAGCTGGGCCTGGGTTTGGATGAAGTCGGGCGGTTGGTAGATGTGAAAGCTATAAACGACAAATTGAAGAGTTATCGACAATTATGGGCATTTTTTGACATCTTCGTCAAGGTGAATCTTTAAGACTTCTTCACAGCTTTCTCAGCAAACATGCAGTTCACCACTATCAGCTTGAACCAGAAACACCACCATCTAGTGACCTGTCGAGATATGCCGTGGTTTATAAATGGCGTTTAGAACAAGAACATTACATGAAGGCTCATAATGGTGGAAAAGGCATGTCGGATGCAGCCGTCAAATCGTCAGTCTGCTTCTTCATCACGCGTTCACTGTATTCACTGGTGAAAGATTTGTGGACCGATATATCCCTGGATACGTTTTCTTTGGAGGATATTTACAATCGGCGAATGAGCCTCAAAATTCGGCGAACTCTGCAAGACCATGTTTGACCCTGGTTCTGGACGAGACGAGGACAGTTATAGGAACAAGTCGCTCCTAATTCTGTACCTCAATCGATATGAAAGGTCTGGGACACTCCATGCATCGTCTATAACTTGCTCATCTGCCCATAGCAAGATTACACTCTATCCTGATATACACCTCGGTAGACTCACACAGCCGCAGAACTCGGGGAATGCAACACGATGTGCCAAACTCACTACCACTCGGAGTAAAGACAACCTTATCAGTTTTTCCGTTTTTAGGGTGCAAATTCCAATGAAAAGGACGTGAAGCGGCAAGTCAGTTCAAGCTCGTCTTTCATTCATCTTCATGGAGTTTTCCTTTCTTCTGTGGCCCGGCACGACTGACTGGAGTACATTCTGGATCTCACAGATCGATATTAAAGAAACAACGATAACGTCTCCCAGAGCTGCATTCTGGAAAGTCTTTCCGCGTCTGAAATACTTCGGCTGAAGAACGACTAAGGATCAATAACCAATCTGAAAGCAGCTTTGTTACGCGTTGTAAAACACACCCATACCGGGAAGATAAATCAAGGAACAGAGAAGTCTTCAAATCCTAGCTAAGGTGTTGTTGTTCATTGTTGCGAGATCGAGACGGTCTGCACTGTCATGTCATCAATGGCACCTGGCTCCACCGTCGAGTGCCACATTGACTTGGATAACCCACTCTTCTGCCTGGGTGTTCTCAAGATTTAGATTGAGGGTGCGGTTCTGCTCCTAGTACCTGTGGATGAACGCACTGAAGGCTTCGTTACGGTCTTGGACTACATTACATCACGCATTAGCTTCTAAAGTATGTACTACACACTATGGAAGCCTACAAGATAACTACCGTTCCAAATTTTAGCTCACAGAGGTGAGTCAGTGCGTCGTGGTGAAGGGCCTGCTACTTGGATCTCTCAAGTCCTCGCTAAGAATATGTGCTCCGTTGGGCTTTGCGAGTTTGGTATGTCAAGTCCGGACTGCTCTTCTGCCAACTCAAATACCATCGTTTGTCCGCGTTATTCTACTCACCGTTGACACAGCCTGGTTATTGCCTTCCCGTTCAAAAATGAATTGCAACAGCTCCACCTCCATGTTTCCATCCCCTTCATCGGCATTATGGAGCGAGCAGATTCCGGTTCCATTTTTGCTTGTCGTTCACCTGCAACATATCAGAAGCTGACTGATGCTACAACTTAGGTTTCAAGTTTCTAAAATGCTTCCTTTTGGTTCTGCAGCATTGAGCTCAAAAATGCAGGCGTATTACTATACACGAAAACGGAAGAATTGACGGTATCGTTTCTGAGCTCAGTTAGTTTTCTGATTTCTCTTTTCTACCCGCAAAGCTTGACGGAGACACCATTACTTACAGGAGTGTTATCTATAGTACCAAAATATATTCATGGACGTTGTACTGTAAATTCGAGGAGCGTTTAGGTCTACCTTGGGCTACACCTGGACAGTTTACTTTCGTTCCCATCGTCCCGAGGTCCAGAACATGCCCACCGCCTCTTTCGACATCATCAACCTTCACTATGACGAGCAAGTACTCGCAGTCGCTCATTTGCGACGCCAATAACTTTCCCGAAAACGACTAGTGGTTGCTCCGTTGTTGAAGTCGCAGTAGAGCGGCGTCGAACAAAGAATGTTCACAACAATGGCAGAGAGTATGACCAAATGGAATACTACATCTACTATCCCCTGTTAACAATCATTCTCCGGACTAGTTGCGGCCGTGGCGATAGTGTGCCCTTATCGTGCTGCGGCGGGCAGCTGTGGGCAACCTGGAAGATGCTGGAGCCACAACCGGGCTGCCGCACCCATAGGTCGCGCAGAGGCTGTGCAAGAATTCTTGTAACCTTTCCTATAACGGGAAATTCATCTCCTAGGATTTGGGCTAACCCAAGCGCACCCACAGTCGTGACTGCGCAACAAAAAGCCTGCGAGAGTTTTCCTGGGAGACCTTTGCCCAACCTTTGCCGAGACTGGTCTGCAGATCATTCTCGTAACTGTGTGCAGAGTGCATTGTGGGTGGTCAAGTCGAAGGTATATTCCGATAGACCGGGATATCGACCCGAGCACAGAAATGGAGTGGATATTTTATCCTTGATTTACAGCAGTGTGTGTGTGGTTCGTTCTCTAGAGAGTTTGGGAAGTGGCGTCTGATCCCCATAGATTCTGATTCTGATTTTTTTTTTTGAGACATTTTATGATGGACAAAATTTTCGCCAATGTGCCGTCACAAACTTCTCCCAGTCAAACTTCAACTCAGTTATACATAACCCGAGCTTTTCGTACCTGTTGGGGCGGTCTGACAAGTTTATTTTTTGTACCTGTACTAGCGAATCAGGCCCAGTACAGCCCTCCGAAATGGAGATGCTACAACGATTCTAATGACTCAAAAAATGATTGCTCGTTTTGGTAAGGTTTGGAAGAATTAACTTTCGTACGCAGGATGGATATGATCATCGACATTATGATTTTAACTTGATGTTTTTGGTGGAGTGGCATGTGGTCTCCGTCTATTAGTATCTGGGGTGTATACTGTAGAGTGCACATTTGTGGATGATAGTACCGCGTTTCATTTCTCCATGCATCCAGTAAGTATTTTCAACAGTAATGAACACATGTCCAGGGTTTATGCATTATGGATCAGTGGTTAAAACCTGTTCGTGACTCAGTACTCTCTTTGTTCAAGAACTTCATCTGAATGTCGGTCGATATAGGCTTGGATGGCGAATGATTAAGAGGACTCGTGACGTCTCTGATGATAGAGCCCCTGTTTATAAATACACCTTCAAACCGTACCAACAAATTCTGCAAGATGAGTCACTGCGTTCCCGAGTTGTGACGGGGGTAAACGGCATCAATCCCTTGAGGAACGGTGGTACAAGCATGTAGATTTTCCGACATCCAGTGGGAATTCGGACTTGTGGACATCGCATCTTCAGCCGATCTGAAAGCTCAAAATCTCAGGCTTCAGTGATCTCAAGTATGACTCGGTGACCAAGGGCAACTTCAGGCTATTTTAACGAGACCCTAAACCTTTATCAACCCTCTACTCTGTCTTCTGGGCAGCAAGAGGCAGCAAGTCATCATAAGCGCTGTAATTAAATGTTTTGATGGGTTTGCCCACACGTGGTGGTGGTGATATTGGCGCCTAGGTTAGCTTATCTGATAAGGAGATCCCCTTTGAGTTCCCACGGTGATATATCTTGAATTGCCGGCATCGAGTCAGACTGGGGAATCGATCTTTTTCTCTCCTCCCATTCATAATGTCTGCTTATGGCGATATCAAGCGTGTACGGGACGGAACATCACTCCCTTCCACCTTCTGGTTACCTGAACATTCCAGAGAGGAAAATGTTAAGCCTGATCAATGCATCACTATCCATCATCTGACTCTGGAGACCGCAAGAGCATTGCCCGGTCTACTCGAGTACCTCGGCACAGTATTTGCCAAGGAAATAGAAGATGGATTGACATATCCACAGGAGGGAGAGATGGCTCAGAATACATTCGAAGCATATTTTTTTGCTGCAGATGTTTTCGTCGGGATCGTCGGGCACTCGTCGCCGAGAACAGCCACAGCGAGCATTGGCAATGCCATCGGTGCCCCAACGATCATCGACATCTCCAGCGCAGGAAACAATCAACCACCGTATGACATTTCAACAGAGAGGGGTGAGAGGACCTGGCAGGACTCCGTCGCAGGATATTACTATGTGAGTAAGCATACCCGTACGCTCCGTACTCTTCAAGATACCGAGTTCCTTACATCCTGGTATTCCCAGATTAAACCCAATTACCCTGGCCGGTCGTCTCATGTGCGTAGACACGCGTTTTATGCATCTATTTCCACACAACCACGACTCGGGGAATGTCGCTGGCTCTTCCATGTCACCGCCCAGGCTCCTTCTTTCTTAACCATGTTGCTGATCAGGCCACTTTGTTTGTGATTTTTGTCTGTTTTTTCACGAGTAGATCTGCAATGCGGGATTTGTTGTTCCGCCCATACAGCGAAACAAGGGCTATGGATCTTTGCTCTCAAGGTCATATGTCCATTACGCACCCCTCCTGGGATATCAAGCGAGCGTATTTAACCTGGTATACGTGAACAACACCGCTTCAGTTAGGTAAATTCTCTCCAACTCCGCAAGACATATCCATTCCATTGTTCTGGCTCATTTTATCATCTGTGCATTCAGGTTATGGGAAAAACTAGGATTTACAAAGGCAGGCCGCATCCCAAAAGCAGGCCGCCTGAGGACTAAGGATGGGAAAGGCGAAGAATACGTGGATGCATGGGTTATTTACAAAAGCTTTGTGGAGTAAAATAGAAACCGCAAGCTTTGATTATGGAGCCGGTTGGTCTATCTGCTCTTTCTTATTGCCATGTCCGGATTACAGACTAATCCCCGTTCCAGATAGGATTGATATACACAAAGGTGCTAACAGCGAGGGTCTTCTTCTTTGGTATTACTATTTGACTCGGAGAACACCCACTCGATTCAATATCATGCCGCAAAAGAGTCCTGATCCTTGCTTCGAAGCCTCCCTTGTGATGAAAGGAAAGTGTGATTGTAAAAATCAACAGAGAGTTAGAATTTTCCAATCCATTCAATCGATCGTGTACACAGACGCTGCGCATCACAAACACGTCCAGTAATCAATCCACATAACAGGCCGCTGTTCCCCTTTCGAAACTCATTGACGCCGTGACTGAGTTGGTTTGGAGTTGCGGGGCGCTCTGCCATGCAGGGTGCGGCGTGCTAGGGTCGTGACTGAGGCGGGGCTTCGAGCCCGAGTGGCGGGTTTTTTGATTTGATCGGAGGTGAGCGCTTAAGGGTCTACTAAGAGTCATGACATATACGGAAATGATGGAACGCGCCCATATGATTGAACGTGAGCACTTCCCAATTACTGTACTCATCACAAGCCTCCTGCCTGAGGGCTCCTTGTTGAGTGGACTTTTATCTAGTTATATTTAGGAGAGATGTGGACCTGGGACAAGCTGACAGGGGAAGCGCGCCGCTGGTGAGTCCCATGTCCAGTACAAAATAGGCTTTTTGCGCAGTGAAGCGGGATGGGGGCACAGCCTTGGCGTTGCCGGGGATTCCAGATAAAAGAAAACCCTATTGGGCGCTCGTTTTCAGTGTCCCACTCGCACTAAATCGCAGTCTATTTTAGGATGAAAGGCAAACAAAAAACACCGATGGCGACATGGGAGTGTCATCGCCCACGACTCGGGCTTCGAAATTCTGGTTATGTTCGATGTAGATAGAATGAAGCTGTTGAAGTTGGCGGGTGATGTGCGTTTAATTTTGCCCAAGTCACGAAACCTCTTGACTCGGGAGTCGGGAAACAAAAGGGGCCCATTGTGTACCTAGGGTGTTGGGCAAAACAACAAGCTACATGCCGAATACTGGACAAGGGCTCAGTTGCATTCGGTTTAGCACTTGTTCAAAACATGAGCCTGAGTCACGGTGCGGTGGAACACTGCTGTACAGGGTCCTGCCACTGTGTTCCCTCAGTCAGAATAATTTAATCACGAGAATTCCTACAGTCGCATGTACCGCGATCCAACAGCAAATTCTTTTTGTTGGTTAATCATCCAGCTTGTACCGAAATTACCACATGGAGCGTGTCAACGAGCGCCGGTGCCCACATTTCGTCAGTTCTTTTCCCGGAAGTGCCGGTGACATCAGTCTTGGATCAGCGCTGCTTTGAGTCATGTACTGATCAGGGCGTGTCAATTTACTCACAAACGTCGAGTTGCAATTTGTAAGGATGACTATAGGTGTGTTAGGCATGTGTAATGCATGAATGAATGGACTGCCAAGTGGATGTATGATCGTCATATCAGAATTCATCTCTCTGTCTAAGTATGTCCTTCCGACAGGACGCCCAGGGTATTAGAGAGTGACTGATCTTTACGCACTTGTATGACTCTATAATAACAGTAACAGTGCACCCTAATTACGATTTTCCATGTAGAGGAACTGTCAGATTACGCGTCAACGCACGAGGACCTGTGATCTGTATAAGTGACATCGAATGATAATAATAATTAGACTTGCACGTAGAGTACATCTCGACGATCAAGGCGCAACAGCACATGGCAATGGAATCGAGTCAAGCGGCACGATACCTGATGTCATTGTGTCGTCCGATTATTATAGGGACGCGCTGTGCGACGGTGAAACAACTAACAAGTTGGGCAGAACGAGCCTGCATGTATCAGCGCAACTGTTGCCAATTTCCAACCGATGAATGACTCTTGCAAGTGAACAAGCATCTGATGTGGACATAAACCTGAGACGGGCATCAAAACTGGACCCATAATATCGATGTGCACGTCATCACGAGCTGCGGACGTCGGGGTGTGAAGACCGAGATATAGACAGGGAAAGCACAGGTTGAACACATGCACATTCGCCAAAAGGTTCGGTGTTGTTTCAAAAGAAGAAAGGAAAAAGGACACACAAAACAGAAGGTATTGAATTGATAACACACACCCTCGCAAACCACCGTCACGGTTGTTAGTCGGATCTGGATGAAATCATCCACTTTAATGTTATCCTTAACAAGATACGTCAAGGCGAAATTAGCCAGGAGAAGGAAAGAAAACGGGAAGCACACACAGACAGCCGCACGCGAAGGTACACATGCACCAACATAATCAGAAATCATCAAGTATCGGCCTAATTACCAAGTAGCATGTCAACAACACGAGAAAGAAGTGGAGAGAGGTATGGTACCCACATGCCGCCGTGTATTTTTTTTTTCGTTGTCCGAAGACGTAATGAAGACTCCCAACGGGAAAAGGAAACATTGCTTGACGCAGAGGGCAGCTTTCTCTCCTCCGGGTTTTCACCGCAAAAGCTGGATTCAAGCCTCAAGGCTGGCTAAGGCATCCCCACAAGACCGATAAAAACGTGGGCTGTTGGACTATTAGGTTTGCCTGAGGACCATATCAGGCGTCGGTCGTTTTGTGATCTTTTTTGAAAAGAAAAATCCGATAATCGATGATATTTGAGTGCAAGGTGGCAGGTGGAATACAGGTGAAGGGTGTGTCCTTGTTCGAGTTGGCATGGGTAATCAGGCCTTTTCCACAGTTAATGGTTTGTGGTGCGGTTCATTACCTACACACCTCAGAACATAAGCGGACAAGGCAAGGCCGGGGTGATGCTACATGCATTTGTTCTGTTCTGTCGTGTGTCCGTCGTGGTTCCGTCTATCAAGCACACGCAAACGACCCTTTCTTTTCGGTTTCGGTTTGGCACATGTTTGCAGGTAAGGAGTGCTCGTAAAGTTGAGATCGGACGGACTCGTGTATGACACTGTGGGATGAATTATTGGAGAGAAGGTTGGCGTTGAGAGACAGTTGTACTTGAACACGTTTGACCACGACAAAGGCCAATTCTAACCATAACCATATGCTAGGGTTTGATTTGTTTATTATTACCACCAACGTGACGGACTCGGGTTTGGCCCATCCCTGTGAGACGATGGATGACGATGGTTTATGGATACGGATGTTTCCTCAGCCGCTTTCTCTCAGCCTTACGACAACTCGTCCGCGTCCTGTCCTCAAGGTTCAAAGCTTCAAGACCCGACTAGTCCTAGACTTCTCCGCGGGGACTTCTGTAAATTACACGTTCTTCTGTCAGAGTATCATACAGACTATCTGTCCAAGAAACACCATCTCTGATTCTAAGGCAGAACTAGTTTGATTATCAGTAAAAACATCCAATCGTCACGTTCGTCACTCGAGTGGGTGTTAACTCGACCATCCACACCGACATGACACTCCCTCTTCTTCCAACAGACTATCAGAGTAAATCTGTTTGAATAGGCGATCCGCCAATTGGTTTGATCCACGTTGAAAGGAGAAGGGGGGAGGAGGAGCGATTAAGAGCAAGGGCCTGTCAAGGTGAGCAGTGATCTGGTTATATCTTTCTTATTCTGTTGCTCTTCTGAAACGGCCGTGCGGAAAGGGGTCCGAGAGTTGGATGCGTCAGGAGTGGATAGGATTGGGCTGTAGTCCATAGTACATAAGTAAATCGGTCGGGACATACTTATGGCTGGACGGATGAGCACGGATGCCGATCCCGAAGAAATGCCTGGAAATGGATGGATGTATCATGTCTGTGCCTCTGGGCTGTTCGAAATAGGGCTGTTCGCTGCGTCTATCAGTGGAGAAGCGTATGGGCCTGGACGAGGAAAGAGATGGGCCCCGTGGCGGTGATAGTGATTAGAGAGAAGCACTGACAATGGCGGGCCAGGACTCCAGTGGCTGGCTGCTGGCTGGCAGTGGATGGACAAGAAAGTGTTTGTGATTGTGTGACGTTGTGTGACACGGAAGAACATTAATTTGGGGAAGCTGTGGTTGTTTTGGCAGCCAAATGGAGATGAAGAGAAAAAGTTTTTTTGGGCGAGATCTTGATGTCGTGCCGAGAGAAATTGGGCAAATAACCGATGCCTGAATTTTAGCCAGATACCCGATGCCTTTTATACCGTCTATACTTACTCTTCCATGCCCTGACAAACCCTCTGTGCTCTGTCGAACCAAATGGCCTCGCACAATCCTGCATCAGGTGCTCCTAGGCGTTCGTTCGCTGTACCTACTGTCAGTCTCCTTTGTTTCTTTTTTTATTTGCCCCCCTCTCATATAACTAGGCGCCCCCACCCTCCAAAGGAGATCCCTACTACGGCCATGAAGTTCTGGCAAAGGTCGCCGCTCGTTTCATCACGCATCTATTCGCCTGTCCCGAATACCCATCCACCGCAACACAGGCGCAAGCCAAGCTTCCGTATTTTATTGCATATGCTCTGCATCGAACAAAACTTCATCCCTCCGTGACCTTCGCCGCTCTCGTCCTTCTTCAACGTCTCAAAGCTCGTTTTCCCGCTGCTCGTGGCTCCTCGGGCCACAGGCTCTTTATCTCCGCCTACATGATCTCGTCAAAAGTGATGTGTGACGACACCTATTCCAACAAATCGTGGTGTATAGTGGCCCAGGGTATGTTCACTCTCCGGGAGGTGAACCAGATGGAGAGGGAGATGTGCACCTATCTGGACTGGGAGCTCACCGTCGACGATCCTGTCCTCACCAATTTCGAAAATGCTGTCAAGAACGACTTCCGGGAAACAAAAGCCACATACCCGAACTATCCAACCACTTTCGTGTCGAAGCGGGCCGTGAGAGCCGAGAATGGTACCTCCAACACTCCTTTCGACGAAAAATCCACGACGACGGATCCCGTCCCAGGCTTTTCCAGTCGTGCAGGCAACAAAAACCCAGCTCAACCTGGCACCCCCACCAATGGCCCTTGGGCCGATCCCAACACCCCCGATACCCCTTCTCCCACCTTCTCCAATACCGACTCTCCGACATCCTCAGGTTCCCCCGCCACTCCTGTCGGTGGTCCCGATCCAAATCCCAAGATTCGTGGCATCGACACCTCTCCGAATTTTGGTCGCATCGAAGTCGCTCCTACCTCCCATCCTCTCAAAACCAAAATGTTCGCCTTTGCGATACCATCTGGTTGGTAGCCCCTGTGTCGTCCCTATCTCTTGTCAGCATGCGGAATATCGAAACAATTTCGAGACCCGCCCGTCGCTCCTTTCTGCTCCATTTTTATCTCCTCATTGCCATTTTTCTTATCATCAGCATCTTGTCTCCCAACGCAATTTTTTTTTATCTCATTTCCAAACAGCAACGACCTGTAGCATAACCACTCAACGCTCATACCCAACATTATATTTTTTTCTACCCATTTCTTGGCACTCACGACTGCAATAACTTCATCCACTGCGTCATTTTTTGCATACTCATTGAACTCTTTTTTATCCTTTCCCCACCCCTGCATTGCATCGGTTGTTGTTTCAATAGCATCATTATCTTTATTCATACCACTTCATTTGCATCGGCTACTTACTTACACGCATCGATACATACATGTAACGCCTACATAAACTACATACAATTGAATAAAAAAAGATTTTGAATAACTCTACCTCATCGGACGATGCTTTTCTTGAGCATAACAAGATCATGCTCTCAATGAAATGAAATTGACAAGTTTTCATTGACAGAAGGATCTGCAGTCTGGCAGACAGCCCGAGAAATCATCTCGGCCGATCCGGAGGAACTCGTACCATTGGTGCGGGGTACGGGAGAAGATAGTCTAAGATAATGCGTGTTGTAATACGTATCGACACGAGGCGTTGCCTGGTGTTCCTTCTCCTTGTACCCGTGAACACTGAGAGTACTCAGTACTGAAAAAAAGACTTTTAACTCCGAATCCAGGTCAGGGCCACATCCACGTCTTCTTCTCAATCTGACAAGTATCATAATCGCCTCTTGTCCCTTTCAGTTGCTCCTCCAAGTCGCAGTTTAACATGATGTGGCTAAATAAAAACACCCCCGGAACGTGTTCACCACGCCCCCTTTGCCCTCATATGGACAAGCACGCCTTTTTTGTCGGGTTCTTATCTCTTTTTTATATTCAAGAAGTTCTTATGCGAATTTTTCCAAATGACATGTCGTTTCGAAATTCGGATTATCCCAAGGGACTCAGAACCTTTTTCCCAATCAGCGGCGCCGCCAGGCAACTTAGCCGTTCTTGTTGTTGTTTTTTACCTTTTGTGGTCTCGTTGCTGTTGCGTTGAGTGCCCACGCCTGGTTGTCGACCGTCACTAGCACTCGGTTGGACCCATGGATCATCGACGCGTTGGGCCTTTCTGATGAGAATTTTCTAATTTTCTCTGTACTCCCTTTGACTGTTTTTGTCTTGTCCTGTTTCGTTTCTGCTTTTGCACCTGAAGGTTCTGATAGCACATATGGACTATCTTCATACATATATACATCAATCCAACAGTGGAATCCAAAACACGTTTTTGTTGAATATCAGTCGATGATATGATATTTGTCCCACACCTGGCATTCAGTCATTCCACCGGCGTGAATTGATAACAATATGGCCAGCCTCCTAGGGCCCTTACAAGGTGATCTGAATAGTACGGCCCATTTGTACACTGATAGACGACAATGAAAATAACACAAGGTCTCTCTGCGTGAATGGTGCCGGTGACCGTGGCCCATTCGTGCCAGCGAACACACCTTTTCGTCAAATATTTCTTAGCGACCTCGCGTCGTCAAACCCCTTGGAAATAACATAAGCTTTTTCATAAGATGTGGGGGCAGTTTAACTGGCTCGGAGTCTGCATCAACACGCGTCGCGATCCCTCCCTGAGCGTTGCGTGACATGTAAAACTTTGAAGCTTCTTTTCTCTCTTCATGGATTCCAGAAACCTAGCAAGTGAGTGATTGTGAGAAATTCTACACACATATGTACGTCCGAGACCCATCATTTCCACTGGGTTACTTACAGCATATATGCATCATGATATAAGGTGTCCATGTCACCCACGAACTGCCAGTGGCAAGCGGCGGCGGCAGTCGCTCTTGCGGGCGCGTGTTGACGGAGTCAACGGTCAGCGGGGGTCAGCGGAATTCAATGCGGGGAAAAGGGTCTTCGAAATCGCACAGGAGTGACAATTACTGAGGTCCTGTTTTCTCCTTGCGATTATCATCCATTTCAATTGTGATCAATGGGGCCATTTGGTTCATTGATGGATGTTCATTACTTGGCCTGGGGCGAGTGGACTGACCGCGTTTCCTCTGAATCAAAGAGCTGAGGGCAACGGGGACACAGCACCTGTATCACAGTTACTGGACACAATTTCCCTATTCAGGCAGGTTCCCCAGACATAGTATCATGCTCCGGGAGAAGGAAACATGGATATATTTGGCGTTTTTTCTTCCTACGAAGCGGTCCAAGAGGTCTCTCTCCAAGAAAGTTCATATTCTTGACTTGACTTGTAAGGGAACGGGTGTGGATGAAGGTCCACAGGTGCGCGTGAGATCCCCCTCTTCCGACTCCGGTGTTCGGCCCTGAACGCGCCGCTGTCGCCTATCTATGTACTATGTATGTATGGTTGGACACCGAATGTGGTTATTCAAGTTTATCGCAAAAGAGATGGGAAAATGACCTTGTTGGGTACTTGACTCGGGGAATCGTTGGTCTTCAATTATCAGCTGACCGTATGGCGATTAAAACCTCCAGACGTCCTCTAATATCTATCTGGTAGTAGTGATCCAGCAACACATGTATGCACGAATGCAGAACCGCGATTAGGCACCTGTTTGCCTATTCATGATATCGTGAATGTACTGCACAAACTCTGTCTGATGGCTTTGAATCAGTTATCTGATATCAACAGTCTGTCTCTTTTGGATACCTAGATTGCGTAAGGGCGGCCCTTGAGTTGATCATCTTCTCGATGTCTTGGAATTGTGGGCACTGTGAGTATATACGTACTTTTGGCTAAGATTCAAGTGTGCAGTGTGCAATCTTCTTGTATTTTTCTCACCTTCCAAGTATTCCCGTTTTGTTATTCCGACCCCCGGTCAGAAGAATGTCACGCAAAGCAACCAGGAATACACTGGACCCACTAGTGAAGTAGTACCTGCGGCCTGCAGGCAAAGAATGTCAACATCAATATCAACATTTCGGACGTGGAAAACCGAAGGCAGTCAAAACCAAACACGAGGCAGAGGAAAGACCCTAGGAGACCTTCATATAGCAATCCGAAGGGGGGGGGCAGGCGGTTCCTTTACTCAGAGAGGCTAATAGGATGAGCGGCAAGTTGCTATCGTATTCTTACCAAGTACTGCCAGTCAATTCGTTGGGACCTCTCGTCATGGGTCAAAAGGCGCCGGTCAGTATTCACGGTCACGCGCACGAGCGAAACTGAATATGCAATATGTAGCATTACTCCCAAGTCGAGGAGGAATTTGAATCTTTGATTAAATTCACAGCCGGACTTAGCTACTCTATCAGGGTCCAATTTCAAGGCATGAGAAGTGGACCTTGCTAATTTTACCTGAAAAGACCCTAGATGCTCAGTTCTTGATGTGAAAGACTTGCCATTTGTTTGATTCAATTTCTGATACTTCTTTTCCTCACATGAACACATATGCCATGTCAAGTCAGGTATTTCCGCCTTTGACACGCGGTATTATGTATATGATGGATCATCGACATCGTGGATAGAACGGCGTTTTTAAAACAGGTGGTGGCATTAATTAGCAATCCAAGTCATGGCGTTTGTGTGGGTATATGGAAGATTGGATGTAGTGGCAGTGGGCAATGATCAAAGGAATCTTATCAGTTCCGCTGACTCTTCGAATCTGGTGTGAATCCTCAAGGCCTCAGGAATCAGGCCTCAGGAATCAAATGGCTTGGAAAGAAGGAACTCCTAACCCAAGGGAGGTGCACGGTGAAACCGTTGTCGTGCGTTTAGCGCGCGAGCCAACGTGGTCAAAGTCTTTGATAAGATCGATCGAACGGGCGCTTAACGATTTAAACTTTGACTGGGATGTCCGATAACCTTAATTTAAGGTACACGTGAGTGCCCACAGACCTGAGTCATTCCGCTTAGTCGATCTCGTTCTAGAATTTGGACACCCAGCAAAAGGTCGGGCGCAAAGGGCTTCTATTTTAATGGTGGGCGAAGTCTTGTCAGCTTTGAGGTCCGTGGAGGTAGCTTACATTTGTCAGGGCCGAGCCTAGGTATCCTTTGAGTATCCTTTGTATCAGTTGTCACAATTTGGAGTGGGTTTGTGGTAGAATCGGACCTCATGACCGACATGCTCCCCACCTTCGTGTTCCAGGTTATTGCTGCTTGAGTGAGCAATTTGAAAGCAAACCTATCATCATAGGGCAAACGTCAATGCCCAGCGGCAGGGAAACAATCGATATTCATTTATTTCACTGAAACCCAGCCGATCCCCATTAAAGGATGCTCCCTTCTGTTCAAAGGCTGGACACTGTTCCTGATTATGAGGCTTCACTTGGATGATATGTATCTACCTCAGAGTTCGTGGCACTGCTCAAATAACGAATCACCTGTAACCAGTAAAAGAGCTAATGGATCCGAAGGGGTTGTAAAGGGGATGATGGTTCTATTCCATCCCTCAGCTTTAGGACTCCGAATACTTCAACCATGGCTCGGGGAAACGTTTCTCAGCCACCTTAACGTCGGGGACTGCGTCATGTTGTATCATTGGGGATCATCCAACACCACCACTCCATTGGAGTCTTGATAGGCATGACTCAAGACACGCCGATTGGAAGCATTGTTGTAGAGGTCCAAGTAGGGATTCTGAGAAAGCCGTTAATGCCTGGAGAGTGGTTCTGGCCGGACCTGAAGTAGTTGAGGCGTCCGAAGTGTTTAGAGTTTTGCGTGATCAACTGCACATGCTGAGTCAAGAAATCTTGGAGATCACTTCAACCATGACTGGTATGTCCTAAAATCATGTCGATATTTCCACGAATCATTGGTCCCCTACTGTTTTGGTAAGCCCAACTACCAGATACTCGAAGGACTCTTAATTGGACCGGGCCGTTAGATCATCGTGATATCTCCTCGTATTTTATTGGGACCCACTGGGGAATATTGATTCTGAAGAAGGATAGAGATATGTATCAAAAAATAAATAATTTGCTCAGATTGAAACGACCTGTTACCAGTAGGTGATCCTGCCAGGGAACGAAAGCGGGGAAGAGCCTTTCCAGAAAAAGACAAAATATTAACTGATGCATTAAGAGAGAATCGAACTCCCGGCGGGTCGAAACAATGTGCTCGAGGTTGGCAACGACCCAGGTTACCACTACCCCATTAATGCTTGAGGATATGGCTTTGGAGAGGCAATTAGAGCCTGGAGGAGATGTGGACAACAGTCTGGAGGTCCGAGTCACCACCTTTGGAGAGAACATAAGCTGAGTCAGCAAGCTGGACATGTTTGGCACGAGCCACACAATGAACGTCGGAGTTGGAATCACAACGAAAGGCTTGCTCGTCGCCAGAATCACCGTCGTTGCTCTAACTCTCCTTAGACGCCCACATCATGTCGTTTGGTATTACGATTGGCACAGACCGTGCAAAGGCCCTTCAGGTGCGTGGTCCCATGTTTGACGAGATTCCTGGCTCTTATCGCCTTGCACAGGACTCTATTCAAAATGAACTTATGAAAAGGGGATTAAGTGTCGATGCTGGTTTGTCTTTTTTCCTATCTGCAAATGTGTTGTTCTTCATTCTCCATTAGATCATGTTATGGCTGAATATATCACCATAATGCTCATTAATAACAAAACGCCTGGTACGTCCTAGTCTACTTCATCTTTGCAACTCTTGCCAACAACGTGCCTCTAGCTCAAGTGACGAGTGAACTCGAAGATCGTGAGTTTCTTTGCATTTTCTTCTAGAACACGTTCCTGATACAACCATCCTGTTCAGTGATTGGCGCAGACTTCAGTACGTTCTCCACACCCGTTGACCCATTTATCGCCGGCTAACCAGCTTTTCTAGACCCCGAATTTACAGATTGGATATTCGCAGAGGCCGCCAAGGGTGCAGCAGAATCCGCCGTCCCTCCCGAATCTACGCCGCCCAAAGGCGAAACTCCTATCAGCCCCGTTACAGTACGAGATGCGCCTCCCCATGTCTCAAGTGACTCATCATCACGGCCCAACGCACCCCGCAATGTGATTTATCAACAAGCGCTATCCCAAGCCCTCCCCTCTGGTTCGAACCATGGCCAAAAGCGAACATCTTCAGCTCGTTCACCTTCCCCCAGCCACCCTAACAAATCCAGACGAACAGACCTTCCCACCGGTCCTCGCGCAATGTACCGTGAAGGTTCTGGTCCCAACGGTAACCCCCACCCCAACACTCGCAGTTTGATTGAACGTGTTGGAGGTCCTGCCGGTCGAAATTCCAAAAACTTCCAAAGAGACGACATACAGGCCAGGATTGACAATATTGTTGGAAATGCACAAGAACCAAATATGATGATGCCTCCGGGATTTCCGATGGGTATGGATATGAATGCGATGGCGGCGGCTAATATGGCGAACCCTCTTATGCTGCAAGAGATGATGATGAATCAAATGGCACTCATGGCTCAGATGGCATCGACGATGGGTATCATCAACCCTGGTCAATTCGCTGGGCAAGGTTTCCCGATGCAAGGTATGCAAGGAGATATGGGGATGTTCCCGAACAACATGAACAATGGCTTTACCCAACCACAACAAGTGCAGCCCCAACCAGGCAACAACAATGCTGGTGGGACACGAGGCCGTGGTGGAATTCGAGGAGGACGTGGTACAGGGCGAGGGAGAGGGGGTTCCAATGTCGGTGCTACGGAAAGACCAACCGGATCCAACAACGCCACGAATACTCAACCCAGCACCGCTTCTTCGTCGTCTGTTACCGCTGTCCCCATAGTATCGCCAACACCTATCACACCTACACCATCGACAGTTGCACCATTCGCTGCCGCTCGAGCCGCTGCACCTGTTCCTCAAACCCAACCTGCCTATGCACTTCCTGAACGTCCTCAGTCACCAACCCTTTGCAAATTCAGTTTGAAATGTACCAACGCTCACTGTCGATACTCTCATCCGTCACCAGTGGCGACCGCTGAGAGTGGAGTGGTATTAAGCAATGAAGCTTGCGAACAAGGCAAAAATTGTCAAAACAAGGACTGTATAAAGGCTCACATAAGCCCTGCAGCCTTGAATCCCCAAGGTAAATAAACGGTCTTTTTTCAACAAATGTCATGCTGACGAACTTCTTCAGCGGAGCACTCTATACCTAATGCCACAGTCGCACCCGCTCCCCAAGTTCATCATGCTCCAATCCCATGTCGCTTTGGAGCTGGATGTACTCGGCCGGGATGCACCTTTAGTCATCCTCCTCGTCAAGCTCAATTTGCTACGCAGTGTAGATTTGGGGCTGCCTGCACACGCGCGCAGTGTGCCTTTCAACACCCGGAAGGCCGGGTTCTCCCGTCTTCTTTCCATCGTGGATTAGCCACGACTGGGCCAATGGTCAACGTTGCTACCCCTGAGCCTGGCTCGATGGGTGCTGTAAGCCAGAACAGGAGCATGACCTTCAACAATCCCGCCGCGACTACGAAACAGAGGTTAGAACAACAAATGAAGGAAGTCCAGGAACGGAAAACTCAGGCCGAGCAAGCGGTCAAAGACGCAGAGGCTGCAGCTGCGAATAGCAAAAAAACCGACACCAACCCTGTCTCCATTGCTGCTTAAATCAACGGACAAGATACCTGCGGCGGTCCTGGTTCTTCTATGTTTCTTTCCCCTCAAGTTTACATCAACTCGATTAATGTATAGTTTTTACAACGTCAGCTGGACAGCCATCAACGCCATTTTTCAATTTTCATGAACCGATTGTTATGTACCCGACTTCATCGTATTCCCTTTCTGTGTTGTCATATTTTTTATTTACACGCTACATCTCTCCCTTCTCTCCCCTATCATCGATACTCAGTTTCATACTCAGGTTCTGTAGCCTACTATATAAATCGCCCACATTACAGTGGGCGAATGACTGAGAGGGTGCAATAAAATCGACTGCTGCGTTCGATGTCCTTGCCACAAAGATTGGCAAGGGCATGAACTGCCCCTCCTCTCTATTTTCCATTTTCAATGAGCGAGCGAGAAGATGGTAAGATATGACATTTTGGTACATCCTCCAAAACATGATGGCAACAATTACGTATATGAGTAGGAAGAAAGGTAAATCTACGAGCAATAAATAATGTCCAAGCAACGTAAAATCGGATATCAGATAGTTACAGCGAAAAAAACAGCACTGGTGTTTAAATCAGTGTTAGTAAATGAGTGGAAGGAGCATGTCGAATGCTTCAAAAGAAATCATCAATACGAAAATCAGTCGTCGTCTTCAAGGGTCTTCAAGAGCTCCTCCCCGCGTTTATCGACGGCTAGTCTGACCATATCGCCTTTGCCCAGATCCTTGAACTAGAACCGAAATATGAACACAGCTGACCAACATTCTCAAAAATAAAAACGAACCGTGAGCTCGCGGGTCCTGTGAAGACTTTCAATTTCGTCGATTCTGTCTCTAACGTTCTGGAGAAGTTCCTCAAAGCCCTCTTCTCCAGTCACTTCTTGTGCAGCGTGGAGGATGAGGTTCGAATCAGGCCGGACATTATGTTGGATCTGTCAAGGTCACATTTTGGATCAATGAACGTAATTCTTAATAACGAGGGCAAACACTTACATCGATCGATATTATGTTCAACCTATCGAGTTCTGCAGAAATCAGACGTGGTTAGTCCACAGATCGGCGGTGTGACCAGATTATAGATTACCTTCAATAAAGTCAGTCCGCGTCATGATTTGACGACATTTATACTAGACAAAGAAAAGAAAAGAAAAGATCGTCAATGCGGATGGCTGCAATTCAGTGACGATCAAACACACAAAGGGTATCGCAGGAAGCGGAAGATTTTCTGTACTTTCGCCAGCCGCCTCGCAGGCAGCGACCTGTTCTGCTCGCTGTTTGACAAACTCGTGAAGCAAGAGCCAAGAGCAGGAACTCCATTTTTGCTGACCGGAACTTTGAGTTCAAGGCCATAATGTTGATGTTTCTAATACTTACCTCGTCCATGACATCGTCGTCACAGTCAGGAATAAGTCCTATGCAACGTGTGTAAGGCAATTCCTTGGGATTAAAGAAGCTGCCGACTGACCAATTTGACTGAGAAGCCATGCTCTTTCGACTTCCAACAAATGTTTTGACATAGATGCCATATCTTTTGCTTTTGCGACCTGTGATTTTGGGGAGAGGAGTTGACTTGAGTTGTGGCTCAGCTGAGGAGGGAAAAAACGAACCTTGTTCAGATAAGCCAATCGTCCACCAACGAAAGAAACAGCCTCTTTGAATTCTTCGGGGTCAGCTAGTGGCCGCCCTGCACCCCTCCTCATCCGATTCGCAGCATGGAGAGCTTCGTGTGGATCCAGGTCGTATATAGATACTACCTGTAGAGCCCATCAACTTAGAGATAGGAGCATGTGTATGAAAACGTACATGCATCCGGCTGGCACTTTTTCCTGCAGACTGGAATGAGCGAATAGGAACGTAATTGTAGGTGTTCATGTAACTTACTCATCACAAGGAATGGCCAGAAGTCGTCGCTGTGAGGAAGATGTTAGCCTTAAAGATGGTTTCTGAACTGAAAACCTCACGAGCTGAAGACCATCGTCAATATGCCTAGATGTTTGGATTAAAATGCATTTCGTTCGGTATCGCAAAAAAGCATACCACTTGCGGCCCAGGCTTCTGCCTTTTGCTGAAGTTGGAGAAGCATATTTCTGCCGGCTTCATCGTTTTGGAAAAAATGAACGTTGTTGATGACAAGGACCAGTGGTTTGTTGCGATTTGGCGCACAGCGCAAAGCCACCTTCTCAAGTTTATTCATAGCTACAACAGTACCCGTCAGCTCGATAAAACCACAGGAATCACAATGTTGACTCACCCCTTTCGATGTCCAATGCAGGTCCGCCTGTTAATAAACTTTAAGAAAATAAAAGTTTCTCATTTGATTCGTGGGCATACCTTCTCTTGGATCTCTTCTTTGGAACAAACCAGTTTGAGTGTCTTCATTATATTCAAAATTGAGCGCCTTGCCAAGTCGAAGCCTGAAGACTTCCAGGTCGGGGTGTGCGTCACAGACAGACACGCCATCGGCATTGCAGGCAGCCATTGAGTCGAAAATCATTGTCCCTTTCCCCGAGCCCTGGATGTGCACATTAGCGGCAGCAAGCAAGTCGCTTGCATAGGACGTACTTTGGGACCCAGAAGCATAAAATAATGGCCAGTTTCCTCTCCATGTATTATGTGGTCGATAATGTCTTGCTCCTTCCTCCGTAGGTTTTCAGTCCATGGATCTTCGTCAGAGAACGGCGACGTGTCGCCAGGTGCCTTCTTGGGTATGTGGGATTTCGCAAGTTCCAACGCTGGATCATACCCAGCTGAAAAAGCGTTTTCTATCTGATTGAGATGTATTGATCAATTATGATGGAAAGATGAATGTCGAACTTGACAGACCTTGTTGAGAACGTTGATTTTATACCATTTGACGTAAATAATCCCTCCCAAGAAGACTGGTAATAGTTCAGAGCTTAGCTTCGCTTCCCATAACAGACATCGCAAGACAACATGACTTACCAGCACCAATTCCGATAGCAGTTGTCAGGATAGCATCGAGAACGGGAGAATTGGTAAACGTAAAGCCCCCTCCGCCTCCAGGTACACCAGCTGCACCTCCTCCAGGGGGATTAAAGGGCATACTAATGGCGGCAGAGCCCTCCTGAACCTCATGGCGGGTGTGCGGAATAGGAGAAGTCGGGGAATGGATGTGCGATGGTGCGACGCGCGCTGCTTTGTGGGCCGGCTGAGCTGGTTGTTTCGCAGTTGTCGGTGTACCTTTAGGATGAGGTGGGGTTGGAGTGGTGTAATAACGGCTGAGTATAATTGTGGCATGGGTGTGTGATCCGGGGAGAAGAGAAGGATTCACGCCAGCAAAACTTGAACCAGAAATAGAGAGAAGTCTGAGAGGCGAGCCCCTCAACGCAGAAGGGATTCTGCTCATGCCCATGACCGCCACAAACAACCGACGGCCTCTCAAGAAAATGGAGTGCCTACTTGCTGCCAAGGGTCTCGCTCTGGAGTCTGAACTCAAACCGTTCACACGTGTACGTGAATGAAATAAACTTGAAATCTCTCAAAGAATACAAATACAATAAACAAAAACTATCCACTATCCCTTCATCAATCGTATATGTCGTCGTAGTTGACTTCCTCCATCGCTTGCGTCGGCGTTGGCTGCAAAGCTTGCCCATCCTCCTCTTTGTCTGACATTTCATTGTCACCGTCTCTGCCTTGCTCCTCTCTCAAGGCCTCCAACTCACTCATCCTCTCCGCATGTCTCGTTCGTCTCGGTAGTTCCCAGTTGGCGTCAACGAACTCCTCCCATGCTTTCCGATCCCTGGGTGCCAGGTGAGGAGTCCCGTCCCATAAAGACCGCTTCGACTTCATTTGGGCTAAAATGTCCCTTTCATACAGCTCTCGCCTCCAAGAAATCGCCTTGACATCGTTCGTCGCAACGTCTAATGCTCGCTGCGCAGCAGCAAGGATGGACTTCGTCTCTTCCACGTCTCTTTGCATACCGACTCTCTCAGCGTTCAGAGTCACTAGGAGCCTTCGAACTCTCCGGACATCCTTGACTGTTGGTTGTGCAACGGTTTCTTCTTTGGGGGGTTCTGCCGCCCCCGCAGGCGCCTTCTTCGGGGATTTTTTCAAGGTCTCTCTTTCCTTCGCAGCGGGGTATGGTGCCGCTCGTCCTCGCCTCGGGCGTGATCTTGTGGCTGTCGGAGCATTAAGCAAATGTCGGCTTGGAAAGCAAGGCTAGACTCACCTTCAGTCGCGGCGGTGCCATTGTCGTTCGGTGCTGAGGCCTCATTGGTATCTGGTGCTCCTGCTTCTGGTACGACGTCTACGACTTGCGCTGAACCTTCGCCGCCGTTTGGTTGAGGTCCTTCGGATTCATGTTGGATATTTTTGTTTCCAGCGGCCTTTTGCGCCGCTTTCCCTTTCTTGACAGTGGGCACAGCGATATTTGGTTCGTTTTGCTCTTCCTTGACCACAAGCTGCTTGATGATTTCATCAGTCTTCAGGTTGGCTCGGACACCATATCGCTACGTCGTTTTGTTAGTATCATACTGTGTGGAGATAATATGAATCCAACGTACTTTGGCAAGTTCTTGAATTTGTGCGCGTTGAAGCCCTTGAAGGTACTCAAGAGTGAGTTTGGTTGGGTAGCCATCAAGTTCAAGTTTGGCCAGGTTCTCTTTCTTCGCGACTCGAGGCATGTCGACTGGAAGTTGTTCGAACGGATCACAAGTGATTAATGATAGAGTCGGGATGTTCTGGATATTGCGTCGGAAACGTTGGTTGGGGTTATTCGATGTCGGAGCAGCAAAGGTGGATGGTAGTAAGGTTGAAGGAGGTATAGTCAAACAACCTTGTTCGACAATTGGGTTGTGAAGTTAATACGAACAATACCAGATAACAAGGACTCTGAAATTGTGCCACTCACCGAATGTGGGCGGCCCGTTTGATCATCAATTGATGTTCTGACCAGCTATTCTGACCACCGTGACCCGGGCACTAGCGCTCATTCAACTGCCGGACAAGGCGCGTATACGAAAATTGTCGATAAATTCTAGGTCGAACAATAAGAAAATCGATGGTTTTATTCTTTTTTGTCGCTCAGGCCATGCTTGCTCCATTTCTCGTTAACTCGTCATATTGAGCTCGCAGCCCACACCGTCACCATGCCAAGCGAATGTGTGTTGTTCCCTTATTGTTGTCGGTTGTTGCCTAAATTTGGTCGATCTGCGATCTTCTGCGATCCTAATTGATGCAAGCCAGATTCGGGTGCAATTCTCATTGTTCTTTCCGTGTCTTGTTTTCTAAAAGTTATTCATCTTATACTTTCATCATCAAGAACCACAAGCTTTTAGAGGACAAACCCGAGCAACATCCAACTTCTTCCACATACTTCCACTCGTACTCTACAGCTTTGGGAGCATAACATAGCCGAAGGTAAGATTGCATACGTGACAACTTGAAGCGTGCCATTGAACTAATTCGATAACTCTTCCATAATAGTCTTCTTCTTCACAATCCACTCCGTCATTTCCTATTTAGAACAATATCTCTTCGAACTGTGCCACAACCCAACTCATACTCAAACCACCACCATCATATCTTGTGATGGCTTCCCAACCTGCTCAAGAACTACTAGATTGGAGGACTCTGAAAGCAAGCGACATTCCTTCACTCTCATTACCGCAGCTCAAAGCTCTCTCTGAAGTAAATATTCGTTTCGTTTCGTATCATACATTTTGCTGAACGTCTGCTGAACGTTTCCAATAGGCTCGAAAGCGTGACATGCTGCTTGCAAAATCCTCACCCGCGGTGGCTGCAGCGGATAACCCCCCCTCTGGCCCTTCCGAAGCAGGCCCTTCTCGTACGACGAGGCAAGCATCGCAGAGGTTGACTCCTTATGGTACGTTTTTGCTCCTCATGGCTTCGTTCATGGCCTGGAAACCTGTCTAACCTTCACTCTTCAGCCCGTACGGAAAGAGATCCCAAGAGCTTGGAGGTGAGGCGCAACCCACGAAGGAGCGCCCGAAATGCACCGCAAACAAGCAAGAGCATCAATGCTTCGTCTCCTCAAAGCAGCCCAGAACCCGAGGAGGGAGATGTTGCCGCGTCTGAGGCAAACATCAGAGACACCGTTGAAATGATGCGAGCAATGCAAGAAGACAATGCTGCTCTCGAGAAAGAAAATGACGCCCTTGTTCTGCAAACACAGAAGATGCGCGCCCTCGCCAAAGACCTCCAGCTGACCTTGAACGCGGAAAGGTATAGGACCGAACGAATCGTCACATATCTCACGAACTGGCAGCGCACTTCGAATGACTGGACATTCGAGTCGATCTTCCCCAGAAAAGATGTTATATTAATGACGAAGATGGACGAGGAGGCGGGGACGACCGAAACCAGAGAAGTCGACCTCGAAGATGCGGATACTATCCCTGAATTGAAGCGTTTCCTTGAAGATTCTATCGAAACACCTGGAAATCTTACAGAGTAAGCATTCTCGATCGTAACTCGCAATTATTGTTTACTGAAACTTCCCTTCTTCTTCATAGCGCCATGCTCCAATCTATTCCACCAGATACCATCGTTGATTTTGGGACAGGAATTCAGTAAGTTTGTGCAACAGAGCCTTTCTTTTCAATCCTCTTACTCAACCTCCTTTTTTCAGCTCGAATGAAGCCCAACGTGAATCAGAAGTCGATAACGTTGGAAAGGGGAAAGGAAAGGCTAGAGAGTGGGTTTCATATCGTTGTTGTTTTTTAAATGTTCTCTTGCTTACCTCTCCGTTAGTACGTCTTTCCGCCCAACCGTCGGACAGTCTAGTGGTCAAGGATCCAAGAAGAGGTATATATTTAATTGCATCGTTTCAAAAGATCGTCCTCCTCAACTTCATCCCACAGGCCCCTAACTGAAGAAAATGTTCTGTGAGCCCTTCAATCCATCTGTATCTACTATTGTATCTAACTCATCGATGTTGGATAGTGAGATCCTAAATCGTCAAGTACTACTCGTAGCTTCGCAGAAATCTAAGTATGGGATTTTTTTGGCGATTATAGTTATCGTTTTTCATACAGAATTTTTAGGGAGAAACATTCCAACGAGACTCGGCACTTCACGAATTTGCAAGCCAGCGGGAGTGGTAGCTCGCCAAATCCAGCCAAACGTCGAAAGCTTGAACACCAAGGCATTTCGCGTGCGGACAGCATCGCTTCTTTCCCGTTGGAAAACGAAAGCCCTACAGGCGCGCCGGCATCGTCCAGTGCTTTACCTCAACGCGAAATTACCCCACCTATTCACGAAACAAATGGACGTACGGACACTCCTAGCCTTGAGAAGTCAGATCTATATGGCAATTTTGCTTGGAACAAATATGGTCACCCAGTCATTGATATTCCTCGACAAAGCGAAATGCTTCTCGGAGACTACGTAACCCTCATTCGACGAGCCGTTCAATTCATCGAGGCTGGGCCCCCTCCTGGATTTGTCTTAGAAGAGGAACCCCGAAGAGGGAAACCTTTGCGGCGCGATAACTACAGGAAGTTTGGATGGTCCAAAAAAGGAATTCCAGATATCGATATACCCAAATCGTACGATCCTGAGCATGTCAGCAGACTTTTGGAGGCGGTGAAATTCCTTGGAACTGAGGAGTTCGAGCCAATTCATGCCCCAGAAGCGGAAAAGGCCTGTGAGCCCCTCGACCACGAAGACTCAGTTAGAACTCTTTCAGTGAATGGCCTTCGATGCTCTTGGACTTCAAGTGGATTACCAGTCGTCACCTTCACCCACAAGACTACCGATGACCCTCAATATATCGACAACATACTGCTGGCCAGCGACTTCATCTTGCGAGGTCCCGGTCCAGACGAGAAATGGGAAGGAAAGGATCAACTTCCTGATCGGTTCCGTGGTCACCTCCCGAAAGACCCCATGGTCATTTGCACTCATAATTTTTGTCGAATGCCTGATGTGAAACTCCCCCCGCCTACGTCCCCGTGCTACTACGATAGAATTATCATCTCGGCCAAGTTCATCATGGCGGAAAGAGAGGCGACGGACAAGAAGAGCGCAATATCCGAGAATAAAGCACACAACACTGCCCTCGAACTGGCAAGGCAGCTCGCTGAAGAGGACGATGAAACACTTAATACTCTGTCTTATAATGACTCTGAGGCGCAACAGCGACAAATCCGTATCGATGGGACAATAGTCGACGAGGAGCCCACCGCAGAGGAACCCGTCGAACAGAACATTGAAGAGACCATTGCAGAGGAACCCGTCGAACAGAACATTGAAGAGACCATTGCAGAGAATGCGGTTGAAGATCCCGTCCACGAGACAACCGAAGAACCAGTAGCGGTCCAGGAGACCAAGAAGGCTGGCAGAAGCACCAAGGGAAAAACCACCACGAAATCTGGAAAGAAATAGTTTTTTTTTCTTGATCGAACTGCCTGTTTTTGTTTGCACGATATACCTTTTATTTTCCCTTTTCAATTATTTCCTTTTCTTTCCTTTCCTCTTTTTTTTTTGTAAATCAAGCCTCGCTTCCCTTCTGACGTCTCCACCCCTGTAATTGTCTCGTCCTCGGTATACCCACTACACATTTTCGTCAGAACGCCTTTGTCCTTTTTGTAATGGCGTTGTATATTTCCGATTTCTGTATTTACCAATGTGTTTTATCTCCCTTTCTCTCCTCATTTGTTAGCGTCCATCCCAGACAACTGATGTGGATTTTGGACTGTTCGTTGTCACGACCTTGATCTCGTGTTGGTTTCTGTATGTATATACTTGATTTATATACTGTTGTTTCTGTACTTTAAAATTTGATGATCTTTTTTTTTTGAGTGTTACAGATGGTCATGGGTGAAGTTGATGCTCTATCACCGCTCCACGTATAAATTTAGATGGGGCTGAGCATCGATATCATGTCATAAATCCGTGGTCGGGATTACCTGAGCGCCTTTTTGACCTGAATGGTGCATGGAAGTTGACTCGGAGGCAAGCTTGAAGACTGGGCCTTGGCCTTTGAAAGGAGAAGCTCTCTTCTCCTATAGAATGTTATTGTTCGACAATGAGCAGAAAAGAGACCGTCTTTGGATAACTGAATACTTATTATCGGATCGAAGGCTGTGGAGGTGAATTGGGCCTGCCTGCATTGTTCGAGAGTCAGGGTGACTGTTGACACGTTGGGCTTATGATTATGCAATGGAGTGACTGGGGTCACGGTGGGAGTTTTTTTGGAGACTCGGGGAGTTGACTGCTGTTGTCCTTGTCCACCGTCCTCACCTTCAGGACAGACATCTCCACATTGCCGGTTCGCTATCCCCAGCGTCCGCTGCATTTATTCTTCGAGTCTTTACTCTTCCAGCTGCATTCTCGCCTGCTGGCAGGTCATTTTTGACGACCGATCCACACGCGATTCTGTTCAACCACACGACAAAAAGCAACCTAAATTTTAAGCTCTCTTTTTGCGCAATTCGTATGTCTTCTTCCTCTCCATCTCTTCCCCCTTTCTTTTCCTTTTGCTCATTCGCTCTCTCCTTTCTTTTTGACCCCTTTCTTTAGAATGAGCAAATCTGCTACTGCATCTGCACCAAAGAATCCGACTCCGCTTCCAGCAAAGTCTGCTTGGGCAAGGGGCCCTCCACAGACAGCGCCTTCCCCACGCTCTCAATCGCCTGCACCCTCCACCCCCACCCATCAAACACACTCTCGTCGTCCCAGCACTTTAGGTCAGGGCATTCCTATCAAAGATGGCGTCAGCATCCCAAGAAATGTGGCCACTGTAAAACAAGGTTTGTCATCCCCCTTTTATTACTCTCTATCCCATCTCATCTCTTTTTGTTCATTTCAAGGTTCAGCCGTGACCTTTGGTTCAATAGACGATGTTTCAGCCCCAATATCCTCGTCACCAGTCGCCGCTCCGCCTATCAAATCCGAAGGTGTGAAATCCTTTGGATCAGTGCCTGCAACAGGCCATGTCAATGGCAAGGCATCCATCTCTTCGAGGTCGTCGGTAATCACCCCTGCCGCCTCGACATCATCATCATCGTCATCAACAGCAGCAACAACACCCCCTGCTGCTGCCCCCTCGGCCGCCTCCGTTCCCAAACCTAAAATTGACATCAAGAAAATGTTCCAAAATCCTACCTCTGCACCCTCCTCCGCACCCCCCTCTGAATCTTCCCCTTTGCAACGGAACATCAATTTGCCCATGCAGCAACCTTCGATGCATCAAGGCCAACCAAATCACGTCCCTCATACACCTCTAGCACACTCCTACACACCCTTTGTTCCCAGTGGGATGAGACCGCCGAATAGCGGCCCCAATGGCGGTCCTCCGCGATCTCCTCAATATTCTCGGCCTAATGGGAGCGGTCCAAGATCACAAGGCGGTCAAAATGGTGGACCGCCAGCAGGTTTATCTTCACCCCGCCTCGGACCTCATCCTCATAATGCCCCACCTCCACAGATGCCCCAGCCCCCTCCGCAAATGCAGTCACAAATACCTCCTCAAATGCACCAGATGAACATGGGCTGGCCAGGTTACTATGTACGTTGTTAATCCTTTCCCTTTTCTTTGATTGTTATCTGACTTTTTTTCTTCTATGGATAGCCCCCATACCCTCCTCCTGACCAACAGCATCCGCACTACTTGTATCAACAAGCGTGGTATCCACCCATGCCCATGCAACAACCCCATGGACAACCGACTCCTGGACAACATCATCCTCCTCATGTCGCAGGCATGCCCATGTCTCCAAGAAATCCTCCTTCTTCCTTACAAACCCCGGGCACACCTACACTATCCCATGCTCTTCCGAATCCCGCCCATCCCCCTCATCCTCCTCCTCCTATTTCGCACGCTTCAAATTCCATCGGTGGATTGACCTCCCCACCGCCAACTCCGTCCGCTACTACCACTAATCGCCTGAATGCCACTTCCAGTGCCTTTGTCCCAAGGCCGAAAGTTATCTTAAAAAACCCTGAGGATGGCAGTGAGGTCAAGCTAGAAAACCTCAACAAAAGTATATTTGCACCCACCGCTACGCCATCACCACAAGGCTCGTATAGACAAGGCAGTCCTGGGACGCCGACGAAGAGACCTGCGAGTATCCGAATAGAATCTGAAGAGGCGCGAAAGATCAGGCTTGCTCAGGAGGAGCAAAGCCAGAAAGAACAACAGAGGATCAAGGCCGAGGCGGAAGAGAAAGTCAGGAAGGAGCAGGAAGAGGCTGAACGCAATGTTAAAGAGGCTGCAGAAAAGAAGAGGAAGGAGGAGGAAGCCGAGAAGGACCGAATTAGGAAAGAGGAGGAAGAGAAAAAGGCCGAGCAGCTACGTAAGGAGGAAGAGGAACGAGCTCGCAAGGAAGCTGAAGAGCGCGAGGCACAGCGCCTGCGAGATGAGGAGGAGGAACGCATTCGCAAGGAAGCCGAAGCCGCGGAAGCTAAACGTGTTGCAGAAGAAAAGGCCAAGAAGGAGGAGGAAGAACGCCTTGAGCGAGAACGTTTAGAACAGGAGCGTCTGGAGAAAGAACGGCTGGAGAAAGAAAAGGCTGAGCAGGAGCTGTTGGCCAAGGAGGCTGAAGAAGCTCGAATCCGACTTGAGCATGAAGAGGCTGCGAAGCTGGCACAGCAAGAATCCGAACAGGATGGCAAGTCTGAATCGACGATGGAGGAAGGGGAGCTGGTCGACGACAGCAAGGAGACTGAGTCCGTTGCCCCTCTGAAAGACGATGGAAAGGATAAGCTAAGGGAAGGTCTTCGTATCAACACTGGCTCAGTTTCACCCACCACTGACCGAAGACAACGTCCCGGTCCTCTCGATTTGTCCATTGCGAAGAGTTCCAACATTCCTGGACCTCAAAGTGCATTAGCCACCGCTCGCATCATCGCTGATATCTCAACAGTACCATACCCCGAAGGTGTCAGCAGCCCTCGCCCTGACCTCAATCAAGGTGCGAAAGAAGGAAAATTCAGGTTAGTTCACTCAATATTGCCATAATTTTATTGTTTCTCAACCTCGGGCATCCTTTAGGTATGACCGTGAATTCCTTCTACAATTCATGTCGATTTGCAAAGAGAAGCCAGCAATGTTGCCCCCTCTTGAGGCAATCGGCCTTGAGCCCGCTGATCAAGCGTCGCTCTCCATGACCCGTGGAGGATCTGGCCGCCGTCAAGGCCCAGGTGGCGCCCCTGCCTCTCGTCAAGGTTCTATCGGTCTTGGCTTCCCCGCCGGTACATTCAACAAAGGCCCTGCAGGCTCATTCAGCATGGGCAACTTTACCACCATGGGCGGGAACAAGCTTACCAGCGAGGATCGGTTCGCCGCTTCTCGTCCCGTCTCTGTTAGCGGTGCTGCCGGAATGCAGTACGCTACGAACCGACCGACGCCCGTCACCCGAACTCTTAGTCAAGGTGGACCTGGCGCCCCACTTCGCGACCGAACTCGCAGTAAACGTGGTGAGAAGCGAGGAGAGAACAACAAGGCGCCTGGCGGCCAGGGTGCAGGTGGTCAACAAGGTCATGGATCTGGCTTTAACAACTTCCAGAACCAGCAGCAACAGCTCAACCTCGAGCCTGTTGCTCCTCTTCAAGCCACTGCCAATCGCTGGGATAGGAAAGCCATGCAGGTCGATGCCGACTCTCCTGAGATGGTCGACCGTAAAGTCAAGGCCCTTTTGAACAAGTTGACCATGGAGAAATTCGATTCGATATCCGACCAAATCATTTCTTGGGCCAACAAATCTGAGAAGGAGAAGGATGGGCGTACTCTCATCCAAGTCATTCGTCTTGTCTTCGAGAAGGCAACTGATGAGGCTACATGGTCAGAAATGTATGCGCGCCTGTGCCGAAAGATGATGGAACAGATTAGCTCCAAGGTTCAAGATGACGGTATCAAGAACAACGAGGGCAAGCCTATCGCTGGAGGACAGTTGTTCCGCAAATATCTCCTTAATAGATGTCAAGAGGACTTCGAACGTGGTTGGGTCGCCAAGGAAGCTACAGCTGCCGCCGCTGCCTCGAAGGCTATGGAAGACGAGGCCATCAAAGCCGCCAACGACAAGACCCAGGGTGATGGGAAAGATGAGGAGGTCGCTCTGTACTCCGACGAATATTATGCTGCCCAGAAAGCCAAGCGTCAGGGTTTGGGTCTCATCAAGTTCATCGGTGAATTGTTCAAGCTACAGATGCTTACGGAGCGTATCATGCACGAGTGTGTGAAGAAGTTGCTTGGAAACGTTGACAATCCCGAAGAGGAAGAAATCGAATCCCTTTGCAAACTGCTCACCACTGTTGGCGGAATCCTCGACACGCCAAAGGCCCGCGCCCATCTTGATGTTTACTTCTCTCGGATGAAAGAGCTCACAAAGAGCCCCAATGTCACTCCTCGTATGCAATACATGCTTCAGGTCAGTCATTTTCATCTCTCAGACATGTAATTTTGCTCATTCAGATATCACAGGATTTACTTGAACTTCGCGAACGTAAATGGGTGTCTCGTAATGCAGTCGCTGCTCCTGCGACGATTGCTCAAATCCATGAAACTGTATGTTTTCTTTTTTTTCTTTCACCTTTTATGTCTGGGATCGACCGCTAATGATCTGTGACCATAGGCTGCCAAAGAAAAGGCTGCTCAGGAGAAGGAGTCTTACCAAAGGCAAATCAGCATGTCTCGTGGTGGTTCTCGACGTGGAGGGGATCGTGGTGATTATGCTCAGACCAACCCTGATGGCTGGGCTGTTGCTGGTGGCGGATCAGGCCCACCACGACCTCCTCCCAAGGCTGGCGACCTTTCGAACTTTGGAAAGATCAACAAGAACGCTCAGATTACTTTCGGTCCCAGCAGTGTCTTCGCTGGAAAGAAGGGAGCTGAAGCGAAACGTGAATCCATATCTCGCACAAGCTCAAATTCGAATATGTTCTCAATGCTCAGTGCTCAAGGCGCTGATGCTGGAGAGGTGTCTGCTAAGGGTCAGTTCCTTTTTTTATTTGTTGTTTGGTTTGCGTATTCATCTTTTTTCTTCTCCCTCTTAGCTCCTGAACCCGCTCAACGTAAACGACTTGTTCTTCAACCCCGTTCGAAACCTGTCGAAGCCGATGCAGCAGAGGCCGATGCAGTTACAGGATCGCCAGCTGCCGAGTCAGAGTCAGGATCTGAAGAAGATGTCGCCGCTGAGCCGGAGATGTCTGAAGCAGATGCTTTGAAGAAGATCAAGGAGGATCTGAAAGAGTTCTTCGCTGTCCGAAGTCTCGAGGAGGCTGAGGTTTACTTCAAAATTCCTGCCCAGCATCATCATCTGCTCGTCGATAAACTTGTTTCGACGGCCGTTGAATCAAAGGAAGCGGATGCTAAACTTGTCTCCGAGTTCTTCGACCTTGCTGCCTCGAAGGAGCTGTGCTCACCTTCTGCCTTTGAGGAAGGTTTCATGCCCATCGCGGAACTCATTGATGATATCGCCATCGATGCACCCAAGGCGTTCCAGCTATTCGCTATGATGATCAATGGTGCTAAGCTGGATGAGGAACGGCGAACGAACCTGGCTTCCAAATCTATTGACAGCGACAAGCTCCTTGCCCTCTTACAGTAGTTTACACACCCGATTAATCGTTCTTTATCATCGCACGCAGTCTGTTCATTCCAGCATCGACATCATCTACTTTATTATCATCGCTCTTGCCTTACTCATGCTGCTACTCTCTCACATGTTTACCTACTTTCTTTGTGTTTTACTACAGTCTTTTTATTTTTTCTTCATTCGTTGGTCGCATCTTTTAGTTTTACTTTACGTATATCTGGACTTGTTTGTTGTCTCTGGCATGTACAAAGGTCACCCCCAGAATTGACACATTTCATCTGGCCATGTTCCCTTGCTCTCTCCCTCTAGACTGCAGACAACTTATGTAAATGTATGTATACTGTAGATATGACAAGTGCCGTGGAGTAAATTGTGCTTGCCTTCTGGGACCTGTGTGCTGTGCACCATTCTGCTTCCGTCTTTTTGCCAAGAGATGAGCCGAAGTGCATTCCAAGACCACCTCTTTTCCATTTCTCGTAATCACCAAACCACATCTAAACTTGATCCCCTTCGTGCTCTCTTCAAGTCGTTGAGGCCTTGGGTCTCCCCGTCTTAGGCCACTCTGCGTCCTTCGCATTGAAGCCAGTGCAACTGGCATGACTTCAATTCTCTCCCAGACTTCTCCTTCCAAACTCCAAGACCAAAACATTTTCCAGAAACTATTCAACCATCTCAACTTTTACCGCCTCCACCTGTTGTTTTTGTACGCGTCGCGAATATCGCTCATCTAGGCTCCATCAATATACGCTAATCATTGACTTTCCCAGCACTTTCACACCGCTCGTCGTGTCTGGTATATTCTATGCAAGCAATGGGAAATACAAAATCTCTTATATCGATTCTCTCTTCAACTGCGTCAGCGCAATGACCGTTTGCGGGCTGGCCACCATCAACTTGAGTTCATTGACTGGGTTCCAGCAGTCTCTGTTGTTCTTCCTGATGTGTATCGGCAATCCAGTGCGTTGTTTCCTGATCTATGTCTATTTTGTAGCTAATGGGATGGCAAGGTCGTTGTGTCATGGTTCATCGTATATATGCGCAGGTGACGACTACAGTTACCTTCGTTTCATGTTGTGGATGTCTCAGACGTCTTTGGCAGGCATTTTTTTGCGAAAAAATTTGAAGGTGTACTGGAAGCTGCTGCTGCTAAGAAAGCCTCAAAGATCATAGAACGCGCCCGCAGGCAACATAAACCATGGCCCCATAGATTTATTGCATTTCTATCTGGGCGACACGTCTCAGTTGAGGATGAAGAAGAGCTGGAAGATCAAGCAAAGAAAGGAAACCCTGGTGCAATCCGTAAATTGAGGCCAGATATGATCCGCCGAATGGACGACGCCCCCAAACTTGTGAATCCTAGTGGCTGGGTTTCTGCGGGTCGAGCACCCTCTATGAGGAAAAACTCTATCTCCAATACCGCTGCACGGCTGAGGACTTCCGTCGCGGATGCGCTGTCGAGCCCTGGAAGCAGTACCAATCCTCGAAACGTCGATGTGGTCATTGATTTTGTCGAACCACCGTATGTTAAATGTACCCTGCGAATCATTTCCGGACCTCTGACAATGACCCTTCTTCTCCAGTCAACGAAAGCGTCGTTTGTCTGACCCAGGTCAACTTTCGAGACCAAATTCTCCTACCTCTGGTGGAAGTAGGTTTCATGTATCCATATATCTAGAATCTTGGGCTGAAAAAAAAATCGCAGCTAAAATGCACAGATTTGAAACAGTCGCCAATACGGACCCAAAGCAAACCCCCAAGCGATTCCCCCGCACGCAGACAGTAGAGTTCGCCCCAACCCCCAGGCGTCCGGACAGACATACATATCATTCCTTTCGAGAAGGCGGTACCCTCCACGAAGAAGACTATGGCCATTTCCTTTCACCCGAGAGCGGTAAGTTCTTAGCCCACCCCACCAGAGATTTTCGAGGCCAATAACCAAAACCTTATGCGTTCAGCGACTCGACGATCATCTTACCCAGCTCCGTCGATGCCAACGTCGGGCTACTCCCATGCCCATTTTCGACCTGAAAACAGTCTATATCATAATTTTGGAGGCTTCCCGTCGATTTTTTCTATCATCAAATCCCTGTTCAGACGGTTTTTGCCATCCGTCGAACGCACCCTGACCCGGACGGTGACCATTCCTGCTACAGTTTCGTTGGTCCCTAACCATGGAAGGACCGATGCTCCTGAGAAAAAAGCAGTTCCGTATATCTCGTTCGAGGCTGTCGTCGGAAGGAATTCTGCGTTTCATTTGTTGACAAGGGATCAATTGGATGAAATAGGTGGGGTAGAGTATAGGGCTCTGAACGCCCTCTTGTGGATTGTTCCATTGGTATGTCAATTGCTTCCTTTTATGTTTCCGTCTTTTAAATTTTGGCCCTTTGCAGTACCACTTCGGTATTCAATTGATTTCGTTCACAGTCATCGCACCGTATATTTCCTCCAAGAGATGGAGCCCTGTGTTTCAAGAGCAAATACGACCTCTAAATACTGTATGGTTAGTCCTCGATGAACATTTTATGATAATATTCGCATTCACCTTGGCTTGTAACAGGTTCTCTGCCTTTCAAGTTGTTTCTGCCTATACGAATACGGGGACTTCCTTGGTGGACCAATCAATGCTCCCATTCCAGTCTGCATACCCCATGATCGTCTTCATGCTCATCTTAATTTTGGCTGGGAATACATCTTTTGTCAGTTTCTTTCGTTTATCTTGCCCATGAACATGCTCTCATTGATTTCAATTCCAGCCTATTTTGTAAGTTCCATCTCTTTGAGCAGTGTCTAATCTGGGGACTTATCCTTTTTGATTCAGCCTACGTTTTTTAATGTGGGTTTCACTTCGTATCCATTCATCTGGTTAGAAATCGACCATTTTTATAGATGGTGCATCAGCAATATTATTTCCAAAAAATCAAAAATGCACGAAACCCTTCGCTTTTTACTTGACCACCCACGCCGTTGTTTTATATACCTCTTTCCGTCCCACCAAACATGGTTCCTCCTTACAGTTGTCCTGGGTCTGACGTATGTAAAAATGTCTTTTGCTTTCGTTGGGTGTAATGCCTAACATTCGGACAGGTTTACAGACTGGTTTTTCTTCCTCGTTCTCGATCTTCACGACTCTGCTATCAAAGCCATTCCACCAGGTATTCGTGTATTAGATGGTCTCTTCCAGGCTGCTGCAGTCAGAGCTGCAGGCTTTGCTATTGTCCCATTGTCAGCCCTAGCTCCAGCTGTGAAGGTTTTATATGTCGTGATGATGTACATCAGTGTTTGTAAGTGACCATGATAGCTCTACCTCTACATGATCTTTCTCATATACTTCAAATCACAGACCCGATAGCAATGAGGTGCGTACTTCCAACCAAGTCTTGAAATATGTAGCTCAAATATCGTTGCCTTAACAGCGTACGATCCACGAATGTGTACGAGGAACAATCGCTGGGTGTTTTCAACCCCAATGATCCAGAGCTGGAGGATGAACATTCATTCGAACCCTCAGGGACTAGAATGAATGTATGGAGCCGATATCTTGCTATGCACGCGAGAAAGCAACTTGCCTTCGGTGAGACCTATCAAAACGAATGCATTTTTGTCGATACTGAAATTTCTTCCTAGATATGTGGTGGCTCGCGTTGTCTCTCTTCATCATCTGTATCATCGAGGTATGTACCAAGTTTACCTTTTATGTGTGGGCCATAACATAACTTTCCGTTTCTTTAGAAAAACAATATTCTGAACCCTGAACAATTCGAATGGTTTACTATTTTTCAAATCAGTACGTTTGTTGTTGCAACTTGACGTCTGATCTTTCATGGATTAAATTTCTTGTTCACAGTCTTCGAACTGGTCTCCGCGTACGGGACTGTCGGTCTCAGTCTTGGTATCCCAAATGTCAGTCAATTTGCGTTCTTCATTCAGGAGTTCATGTTCTTATCGTCCGCGATTTAGCAAAACTATTCTTTCGTCGGTGCCATGCATACTTTATCGAAGTTCATCATTTGTCTTGTGATGCTCCGGGGACGTCATCGTGGACTTCCAGTCGCGATCGACCGTGCAGTTATGCTTCCCTCTGAATTTGAGAAAGAAGCAGACGAGGACACGGATCAAGATGGCGCTACAGGTGGCCGACCCTTCGTGTATTCGGAGACGATGGGAAGTCGTTTCACCTCTGATTTGCGACACCGGGCACGTCGAGGTTCCAGGATGCGGAATGAGGACGATGTTAATGGAGTTGGGAACAACCTTAGCGGAGATGAAACGACGAGGCCTTCCAATCTACCTGAGGAGGTTTGATACCCAGCGGCACACGTTTAGACGATCGGACACCCCTTTAACGCTTTTATTTTTATCTTCACAAACATTATTTCGGACAAATGGGCATTATGACTTACTATGACTAGACAACTCTTTTCGATTTTCGAGGTAGAGTATCCGTAAACAGATCAGATACTGAACGATACAGTTACAGTAAAAGTAATAATTTAATATCTTGGGCTATGGGCCAGTTGTCTTTTTTTTGTTTTTTTTTTTTTTTTCTTTGTTTCAGTTGGTGTTTCGGTGCCGCCAATAATGTCGAGACTCAACACGACTCCGCAACGTGCATGACTTGAGCTTCACTTGCCATCACAGAATCCCAGAAGGCTCTTTGAATCCGACCACCAACACCGAATAAACCACAAATAGTCTCACTCTCCGTGATTGCACCACTATATTGCTTCTGGCGAATATAAACGGGCTCAACTAGTCCTCGAACCATCACCGAAAACGTGTATTCCATGTCAATCCAGCAAGCTTCGTCGCCATTTTAGGGCTTATCATATCAACGGATGGATAGATAGCCCATCATAGTCCCTATCTGGAGACCCGATCATGCGCTATCCATGAGGCCTTGAGGCCCCAACACATGTCATGAAACTTCAGTTGCACTGCGCAGGGCAGGAAATACTACAAAACCAAGACAACACAGGCGAAGTGGCGTTCTAACGTCCCCTTTCTCTCTCGAGCCTCGATAAATCCTTTCGTATTCTACTATCAAGTTTGTCGCGATCATGCCTTACGCCACCCATGAATCTCCTTTGGTTGGGGCCTCCCAGGTATAATCCTTCATCTGGCAGCAGAACGGGCAATTGATATTGCAACCACAGTCATACTCTGTCGACATAGATCTATGCGATCTTCTGCAAACGATGAACCTGCATTCAACTTATCTCGAAACAGGAGTGAGGATTCAAATATTTTCGGTTCTTCGTGAACGTTGCTTAGCTCCTCTGGAGAAAGAAGGCCAAAGAAAGTCCCGCCGCTGCTTCAGCACAACCTACAAGCATTCCAGACGAAGACGACTACATGGTGGAAGAGCCGAGTTATCAGGTCAGCTGGCTCCGTCGTCCGAAAGATATATCATCTTGACAGTTATCTCTTCTCGAATTAGCATCTCAACCAGCAACCAGAAAAACCAAGCTCAAACTTCAATACCGTACACGAACCATACGGCTGCGCTTATCTACAAGTCATCCGCTCGCAAATGGAAGAATATCAAACCACAAACGGAGTCTACCTGGACGCCATCTTCACACATCGCGAAATTCTGTACTCATATCCGGCAGCTCACCAGGAATGCGCACGCGCCTTCTCTGACATTGCTTACTTGTTGGAATCTCGAGCATGGAGAGCGGATCGCGAAGCAGACACCGAAGCTGTGGCCGCATTCCGCCATGAGGCCTGGGTCATCGCTTCCCAACTGTAAATGTTCATCCTTCAATTCCTTAATTCTATTGAACTCAATTTTTTCAGCGCGCCAGTTCCGGTGAAACAACCGAGCGAACCACAATTCGATTCGACTCCTCCTCCTCCATTTGTCTGTGTTATGCCTCCGATGTACTAGGGGCCGGCAAAAGAGAAATGCCTGCATGGAATTTAGATCTCGTTCAGTCAGTTCGGACTGTAATGCTCATATTATCATACAATTTGATTAATCCCAGCAATCGACTTATTCTTCCACATGAAAGCAAATGAAAGGTGTCTAAGAGTGTATTTGAAGGTCAAGCTCTAAATTTAGATTCGTTTTTTCTCTCTCACATCAGGGCATCATTGACATGGTGATCATTTGGGGTTATTGATTCAATGGCTTTCCTTCAGCGCCTTCCTCCTTGCTCGTCGCACTCACTTTATTCTCCATATTCCATTAACTGGAGCACCGAACAGAGGACATGGACTTACTACGCCGAAAATTGCGTCCGAATCCGTTGACAGGAAGTCAGAAATTTGCTTCCATGCCTGCAAGTGAGCTTCCCATTGAATTGACTAATTACCAGGTCAGCTTTGATACAAATGCCCTGCAGCTCTCCACAGTTATCCTGACAAAGACGGTACGTTGACCCCCCCCCCCTCAAAACTGTGATATCCAGCCAAATTGATGTACGTTTCATGGAGGAAGTGACACAAGAAGAGCAAAATCAAGAAGATGACCAGAAACGTCGTGAGGCCATGCGAGACCTTATTGAGTCATGGATGGACAGATTGCAGCTCATCAGCGTCATTGTATGTGACGAGAAACCTTAGCTCTGCTTGCGCTAAACGCTGACTCTTTCCGTTTATAAGACCACTTTCTTTGCATCGACAGAAGCTAGCATGATTACAATCACTGCCCCTTCCTCAAGTGGCACCCCTCTATCCATTGCCTCGCAAATTGCAAACATCGGAATAATGGGTGCATTAGTAGTGCATTCCAACGCTGGTGAGTGACCTTTTTCACTCATAGTTTTCGTTAACCCTAACGGGTTCCTTGATCATTACCAGCGATTATATCTTTCCTGGGCGCTTTCTTTCTTATCCGATACAAACTCAAGATTGCAGACAGTGAAGAAATGAAGGCCGAGGGAAATGTTATCCAAGGCAAAGCATTCGTTGCGTCACCAACCTCGCTATCCTTCAAAGGCATAGAACATGTCGAACGACAAGGACCACCGCCGCGAACTCAGAAATGCGAAGTTGAACACGAGACAGACCCTGTTCCTGGCCTGATCCGGATCACCTCTCACCTTAACCCAGAAAGATTAGTATTCTCCACGAATCCACACCTCGTTCAAGTCGGACCGTTCCAAGGTCATCCTCCTACACACCTCTTAAGTCGGTGCCATGCTCTCTGCATCATCCTGACTGTTCTAGGGTTCGCATTGGCCCTCATGGGTATCATGTGCTTTGCTTGGGATCGATTGCCTCTTAGCGTCAGTATATCCTCTAGTTTTTTCATGGCTTTGTGCCTGCTCTCTGGCGTATACATAATGTTCGAACCAGAACCAGAAGAAGGGACGAGTCCCCACATATACTATACTGGTTAGAAATGGATGATATACGGGAGATCACCATGACATTGCTTCTACGTAATTATATATCTAACGCTGTACTATACCAGGAGAATATTCTAATCAGAAAGATAATTCACCAATTTCCTTCATTCTAAAAGAAGCGAGTTGATCAGAGGGCAAATGCATATTGTTGCCAATGCTGGTGTTTGCGCTTGCAAAATCGATGCGACCTGAGGAGTATTCCCCACCAACCCATTCCAAGGTAGGTTGCTTTGCCGATTCGCGCATGTGGAGTATAACTCGGCTGGCGAGCATGGAGTGTAAACATCGTTCCATTCTAGTTGACGAACGAAATTAACATTTAACATTGAAAAGGACTAGACCTTTGCTTACGCAGCGAGGACGAAACGTCTTGTAGGCTAAATGAAGCAGCGTGAAAAGAAAAGAAAAGAATGTCGAAGTAATAAACCTACGGTGGCGACTCGAGAGAGAATGATGTTGGCAGCAGAGAGGACTATGAAATGGTGGTCAGGATGCAAGTTCGCACAGAAGGTTGACGTTGCTCTCACAAAATAGATATATATAATAAAAGGTGCCTATTAAAAGGTACGATGAAATTTAGCAGTAGATGACAAATATGTGTCAAAGGAAATACCGTCTCGGTAGACAATTTTGGCAAGGTTTGAATGTGCGCCCTTTTGTCGTGATGTATCTGTGAAGAAAAATATTTAGTACATGCCTAGGCTGAACAGGATCGCGGTGACTCACAAGTTTTCCACCCAGGGACAAGCATAAGTCCCATCGTAACTAGAACTCTACTTAGCTAGAAGACTAATTCGTATTCACACACGGACTTACTGGTATTCCACACGATCAGAGATGCCCAGCAGCCTATGACAGTATTACTGGCGTGTGAGACGAAACATCCTGTAAAGCCGGGAACTGGAGGTTGAGAGAGAACTAAACAATATCACGAGGAGTAAGAAAGACGGTTCAAGGGATGTCTTTCTTCACTTACATCTGATGGTGTTGGAAAAGTAATACATGAAAACGTAGGCCGGTATCCACACAATAAGGAAAGCGACAACCAAAAACCAAGCGAGAGGTTTACTTTGACCCCAGATAGCATATACACGGAAGGTCAGAAGAACTGTGTTGGTGAATACAGTTCAGGTGTCTTGATATCAGCAGAACGGCACCAGGACATACGCTCAGAAATGGCGATTCCTGTAATATAACAGACTTAGAGGGAAAATCAATCGCATGATACCAAAGAGAATGAGACAGACACAAACATCCAGTTGCTCTTTGTATGCGAATGCAGTCGTGATCCGTGCGAGGGACCAAATCTCCTGAGGATGGGGGCAAAATTTTCAGAATCGTGGCTTCGGCAAAGATGAAAGGGGACAAACGATAGAGTGTCAAAAAACAGGTATCCACCATAGGAAGATATCTCTGTACGAGGAAAAGAACTTTGATGACATTCCATCTGGAGGTCCATATCAGATCAACCTCCATCCCAAGAGTGATGATCCAGTCCCAAACGAAGAGAGCTGCTGCAGCGACTAAAAATTTACGGGTGAGCACATGTGCGTATTATAGGCTTCGGGTCATATCTCTGCACCTTCAACTCGCTGTCGAATAAAAGGTTGGACGGTTAAATGTGGCTGGAAGTGAAACTTTACACACGACTTACCGTGACTATGCTCACTCCATATAGGGCATCTAATAGTGCAAGGATCGTAGCCCGAGATGCCATATTGCAACCAAGGAAGCAGGTGTGATGATTTTAATCTCAACAAGGTGAGTTCCGGGTAGGACTCCCACTGTGATCTAGAAGTCGTGCGCAGGGAGGGACAGGTCGAGGAGGGATGGTGGTTTGGTCGAGAGGTGGTCAAATCTAAGGGCAGAAGGGAACATATCGAGGGTACGTATATGTATATGTACCGTCTTGTACCATCCGCAACAGATGCTGAAGAGATGTCAAAAAAAAAAAGACTGCTGTCACATTTGGCCACAATCCTTCCAATCTATGACATCGTCAGGAGAGTTGAGAATTTCAATTGCCGGTCCCTTCCCGATGCGGTGCCCTTGCCGTTCAGGAGAGAACTGGAGAAAAGTGTAAAATTCTCAAGGCCTTGTTTACAACATTTTGGCTGTTGAATCTCGATATAGGGTTGGTCGCTTTGGGGATAATCCAAGCAATATCCAGCCTAGATACCATTAGTTATGGTGTTTTTTTCCTTTCGTGTGCTGCAAATTGTTTTCGCAGATTTCCTCTCAGCATCGCGCAGTGTCGGCCTTCAAACTGATCCGTTATTTGTGAGAGCAAGCCTTGAGTCTTGTGATCCATGGGGTCTGTACATACCTAGATACCATGGCAGAATATATTATATGGCTTAACGCATGGGATTGTCCATTTTATTATGTCGTCCTAATCAGACGCCACGCCAATAGTGTGTACATCAAACAAGTTCCTGTAAAGCTGCGCATTTGCAGAGTATAAATAATGATGCGGAATGAAGTTATGTGTGGCATCTTACTTCGGTAGACCTTCATGAACAATCGAAAAAATCGAGCCTCTATGTCAGAATAAGGGCTGGCTAAGTTGGGGCGAAGGCCAATGCCCTCCGAGGTCCAAGCTGCGTTTTGCGGGGTGATTGGGGACAGAGAGGGACAGAGATATGTATGTACGTACGTATAATCAAATCCGGGGAAATCTCGCGTGGTACTCACTGAAAAAAATGTCGAATCCTGTTGGTTCCTGTTTCAGTTGCCACTCATGTGGCGGATGCATAGTCAGGCCCTATCTTCAATCTTGGTATGTGGTATAGGGGCTGAATGTCGCGTTGTTAAAGCCTGAGCACTCAGCAGACACAGTCAAAAAGAGTCAAAAGGAGTCAAAAGGATACCGGAGGATATATTCAAAGCTGCCATAAAAGTGCCTCGATAGGCCTCGATACTCTTGTGGCAAACTCCAATCCATATCTCGAGGTTGGACACCGTCAACTCCAATAAGATCCGATTCTTCGCCAGGTCCATAATCGCATTCATATTATTGGTACTAGCAAGGCCCTCACTTGCATTTCCTTCCGGATCTTTCGACATCACGGCTATGTAACCAAGCCAAGGTCGCGATTGTGGGCGTGGACACCCTCGCCGTTAGGTACTTGCAAGCGTCGGCGAAATGTCTTGGACACACTTGACTTTTTGCAACCTGATTAAGATGCGGTCAAATCTCCATGTCAAATTTCAATGGCTTCGATCTTGAAGCTTTGAAGCTTGAAAAGTCGGCTTCCAATTTGAAGGATTGTGAACAAAAAATCAATTACGACAAAAAGAAACAGAATTGCTGGATCGATTGAAATTCCCACGCCGTATTGTCTTCACTCTCTGAGGTGCTGGCTCTGAGCTGCTCTGAGTCTGTCTTTGGCTATCTTGGAATGTCTGTCGTGCTCGTTGTCTTGATAGCATTAAACGTGGACCTCATCGGCTTTTGTGTACTCTGGGCAAAAGTGGCGTCCGATCCTCACTCGATAGGGCCCAACGCAACCTCAACTCTCCCTCGCACAGATCAAATTCTCGAGTTATATGAAATGCTAATTTGGCATGCTACTTGTTTCTTGAGCTCATGAAAAGACCCTCTCCTGCCATTCCTCCCAGCACATCTATCTTTTTGTGAGGTTTGGATTCCAGATTCGGTGGGGCAACACACAACGCGCCTGATGACTGCTCTTTTCTCTCGTGGGCAGCGGGTGGAATGTTGTTTCTATCCTCATTCCACCCTCACTCTCACGCTGACAGAACGCGACTTTAATAAACGTTGCACTTGCTTACGTCTTCTTCAGGTTCTATCTAGTAGAAGAGCGGAGCAAAGCTAGGATGTCGTCCGACTCGCTTCATTCTTCCTTTCACCCCCACCTTTCTCGCCAAAATGCTCCTCACTGTCTTTTTTGTACGTCTAGGTCTTTCTGTTCATGCATCACGCTAATCTGTTTCCAGGCTACTGCAACTCTCATAATTTCTACGTTCGCCAAAAGGATTGTCATAACAGTCGGGGGCAATACCACAAGCAATCCAGGTGCTGTGTTCAGTCCCCAATCCGTCCAAGCCAGGACAGGTGATGTTGTCTTTTTCAACTGTGCGTCCTTTCCTTTACCTCTAGTTCAGAATTTGACCTTTTCTTTGTCCAGTCACTCAAGGAAATCATACTGCAACTCAATCTACCTTTGCTTTCCCTTGCACCCCCGCACACTTCACGAATTCGACTGTCAATGGATTTGATACCTCTTTCCGTGACACGCACAATGGGACTGCCATCACAGATTTTTCTTTTACGGTGCAGGATGATACAACCCCCGTCTGGTTCTTCGACTGGAACACATGTCGAAATGGTGGTGTTGGAGCCATTAATATCAACGATACAAGCCTTCAGACTTTAGCTGGCTTCACAGTAGGTCTTTTCGTGCGCTAAATTTGTGGTGCAGTTTGATGAAAATATTTTCCCCAGCGAAATGCAATTAGACTCAACGGCACCGATTCTGCAAATATTTCCAGCACCGGAACTCAATCTGCCACGTCCACTGCGACCAGTGCTTCGACTTCAGGGACTTCGACATCTGCAAGTGGCCATACCTCAGCCGCCAACCGTGTGATTGTCACCGGTTTTTCTGGCTTAATACCTATGTTCCTTTGGCTCCTCTTCCTTGCAGTTTGATCATCAGGATATACATCTCGGACAAGACTTTCTAATCAGCAACATTTCTCTTACTTCTTTGCTTAGATCTTATACTCGATTCCTCGTGTGCCAGACACTTCTTGGATCTACTGGCGCATGAATGGACGCTGGTCTACGCTGGTTCTATCTACCGCCTGTCTCTTTTTTCTTTCTTGAGTTCTCCTTTTCCTCCGGCTCTTTTTCTTATTTTGACCCTGGCTAAGTAGTTTGCCAAAATATAACATTTGATTGTGCATATAACCGTCCCCTGCCATCTGTCCGACAAGAGCTTATCTTTCTGAACCGGGGCCTTTGAAGGACGTTCACTTTTTTTAGCAAATGTGGCTCTCATCCATTTGTGGCGGGAAAGCGATTTTCGGAACTTTTTACTGGTCCAAGTCATGCCCCTCTGCAAGATGCTTTACATACGTGGGGGACACCATGTGTTGCAGTCAACCATTGTGGTCCCTAATATTGGATCACTGGTGTACTGTGCGACTGGGAAGGCATCGTATTCGATGCCCGACCTTGTAATGATGAAGCATGACTGCAGCATGACCATCTCAAATTTCAATTCATCGAAGCTTGACCTGGGTCAGGCACGCGGTTCCCGATTTGAGGGAAGTCCGGTTTTCGAATCTTCGATGTCTTCCGAAAGCAACTTAAGGGCACTCAAACTTAAGGGCACTCATTTTCTCAGTCTCTGTCTGATATTCTGGTTGAACCTATGTTCTCCTATGGCTCAGGCCTTCCTGGACCGACACACACAATGCCACCCTATGCCTCTGTTGTCATTAATCCGTTCGTGATTTGATTTGTAGATTTATGCCGGAATAGCCAGGGAATAGTGGCGTCTCCAACGTTACATTCGCTTATACTAAGTTGATACAGTTCCTCTAATATAACCGTCGACCTTTGCTCTATAATCTGAAAGTATACGACTCCCTGAAGAGTTCAAAGGCGAGCGTATAGGTCAGTACATAACTTAAGAAAGTCGATGAAGCGCGGCTCTGATTAAGTCACGTTTCTCGGCGCTTAAGTCAAATGTACGATGTTCGAAATCCTCTTCCGGTACCACATTCTGCAAAATCGACTCATGGAGATATCACCAATGCTTCGATAGTCCACCATAAATCTAGATAAATCTCTTTCAACGACAACAGAGCACGAATTGTAGGCATCTATTCACTTCAACTTGCATCCTCCTGGACCAAGAGCTTGTCAAATCACCAAAATGGATCGTGAGAAAGATTTTACTTGATGATTGCACTTCGGCACCGTTGAATCCGCATTGCTTTCACAATGCTCTCATGTTATTTTATTGATGGTTGGCGTACCCACTCCTCTGAGTCTCTGTGCCTCTGCAAAACTTGTTGCTGGACATGAGAACCGACTCTACAGACTCTAAACGAGTTCCCTGGTGAAGGTGTATGTCTCACCAACTTTATCACGCGGATCTGGGATAGCAATTCTAACCACAACGGCACCACCTGGCAGACTGGCGGTCCTAGACTGGCGCCATGTGAACACAATCCACTTAAGTACACCAAGTCCCGGAGATGCCAAGACACCGACATTTGAAAATCTCAAGTGACATGTGGTTACGCTGCATTAAATAAACCGCGGCCCATATTGCGTTTTTCCTTCATAGGCTCTCAGAGGGTTCTACCTTCCTGCAACTAGCGAAGACATTATCGGATCAGCATCCGATTCTCAACCTCCATGAAAAGTCGTATGTAAGAAGCCGTATCGTAAGTATGGGGGGTTTCGGCGTTCCCAAGACTATCTATGACATTTTATTGTGACCAATCCACAGGGCCTAATCCTTCCTTTTCCTGTTATATCCACACACATAGACACACATGTTTGTTGGATCTCCCTCGTTTCCTGTGATCAAGGCCACAATAGCGACAAGTACTTCCGAAGACAGATTTTGTCGAGGGATCTCCGTTAGCCAGTACTATATTCTTATCTGGACCTTGGCTTTGGAAATGGGTCGTGACATAGATAAACGAAGGCCCTGAACTGTTTCTCGAGCTCCCATCACATTCCCCTCCTCCGTTCCTCCGAGGCTTCACCCAGGCTAGAACTGGGTTTATTTTTCAAACCTTCGGGCTCGAGGACCTTGTTCAAGCCTTGAAGCAGGACAAGAAAACATGGGATTCGACTCCATTGCTGCGGCTCAGGCAGCCTTGATGGAAGGCCTGATTAAATCGGGGCTTGTCAGACCTTTAGTATCAGTTCGTCGCCGCTTTTAATACCCTGTTGACCATTCACTAATTATCTTGTACAGTACGCCGACGGTAAGCTGCTCGACTGTGGCTCAGTTTTGTTATCGTCTCATTTTGCCTCGACGGAAGTCTCTGCAAGCGCGTTACTTGGATACGACTACCTTCTTACACTTTCGATGGAAATCGAACTCATATGGTCATCCCCTTGGAATGTTATCAAAATATTATTTTTCCTGCAGCGTTATCTCCCGTTTCTCGATACGTGCGTCCTGACACTCTATCGTACGTGAATACATCAAGTTTCTGGGGTAGGCTCTAACCACGTTGTACATCTCACAGGACAGTTCGGACATCTGGATCTTGCCACCTGCGGACTACTACCGTACTACACTGGGTGTACGTAGTCCCTATTAGACGCCATCCTCGCAGATCGCAGTACTTACTGCTCGCTTCCAATCTCTTTAGTTTTATACATGTTTGGATTTGGGCTTTCTGAGGGTAAGTTTTTTATTTTTTGGTTTGTTTTGGCTTCGTTCTTACATAGCATGTTAAGCCCTCCTCAGTATCCGCGTCTGGGCGCTCTGGGATCGAAACCGGACGCTGACATGGATCATGCCAATAGCATTTGTATTGATATTCGCGCCGGGGTTTTATACTATGTATTTATACGTATCGTCTTTAAGATGTAAGTTTCTCGCGGCTAGTGATTCTTCTGTACTAAATCTTCCCTTCAGTCATCCTGTCTCCTATCCGTTCAACTAGAGGTTGCACCGTTGTTGCAGCTCGAGAGATCGTAATATGGTCTTGGGTTAGTCTTTTGGTCTGGAATACAGGTGCGTCATTGTCCATCAGTATTACCCCTGCTGGATGCACAATTAACACACACACATGTTCACTTTAGTAACGCTTGTGTTACTCGTTACTCATAATATACGCCTTCGTTGGTGTCGTCCCATATTCCTAAAGTTTGAAAAATGCTAATATCAAATGTATACCAGGAAAAATGGGCATTTCCAACTCCAAACTGGCTAACATCATCTACCGTGATGGTCTGTCTTCTATTACTGAACCAAAGTCTGCTTGTCTCTTACTGTTTTTTGATAGGGACGTATTATTATATATACCTCTTCAGTCAGTCGACATCAGATCTTGACCTGCGTCACCAAATTCTGATGCATGCCCACATACAGCCTTTTCGCTCCTTAACATCTTTTTCACAACTCGACTGCAGGTGAGATCCACCAAGATTCGTCAGAGCGTGCGCAAACCGGATTCGCTGAACGTGTTATTCTATGACTTAAATAGCCAGCTAAAAGGGTCATCATGTTGTCGTGCGTGATTTTGCTCCAGACCTCACCGAGCGAGCGCTTAAGTGATTGATCTTATCACTAGCATTGAGCGCTGCATGCATTCTATAATCGCAAGTCGGGTATTGCTGCACATGCGATCTCAAGCAAAGAGGCCTGTCCATGAACCACATTGGTCTGCACTCGCGAATAGTACGACGGCAAGCTCACCCGGAATGCACATCCATTCGAAAGGCTCCGTAAAAGACGTAACAGAACCAGGCTACGTCATGCATCTACGACAGATGAGTTACGCTGAAGTCGACTCAAAGCCTCGAGTCTAATTTCATTCTTTTATTGATGTATTTATATCATTTAAATCCTGTAGTGGCCCCTAGTGTAGGAGATGCGGATGGCTCGGACGTTCATTGAAGCTATGCAAAATCTGATACCCACTTTGTAGACACTTTCAATCCCGTTTGAGTGTGAACGGCAAGCGTAGGAACTGCTGGGAATGGCATGGGCAACACCGGTCTTCTGAATGTGCTGTTTTCCGTATGCCAGTTTTTCCACAATGTACTTACGGGTATAGTCGGCTTGAGGGAAAGGCTCCTGACTGGTCAATGGTCATATGCATCTCTTCAGATCTCTTCAGTCTCAACCAACATCGTGAAAGGCCGGGATCTAGACCTAATATCACAGTACTAGTGTGTTGGTTGGCTTGGAGTATCAACGACAATATGGTACATAGAAGACAAAATAAGTCGACGGAGAAAGGGGAACCGATGGACACTTTATATACTTTGTACATAGATGTAAAATAGGAGCGTTGAGATGTCAAAGAGCACGGGCAGTTAGAATGCTGGCCGGAAGATTGAAAATTTATGATATCGGAAATATGATTGGCGTGTGTCGGGCATTGCCACCCCTTTCCAAGTTCCATGGACACATATGTCCAGAATGGCTCACGCGCACGATGGATAGGTGTGATGAAGTGCGGGTGATTGAAATAAGGAAAGACCTCACGTTCGTATTTAGGGACAAGAGGCCTGAGGTCTGGAGCCAAGGACCTTTTCTATTCGACTCCGTTATCCCCAATGTCCTTACATTGACTCGACTTTCATATCCCTTATCTTATTCGTTAGTATCTGCGCAGACAGGTATCCGGCCTCCATGCTCTCACATTCAGACTCCCACCAACACCACCACCACAAATCAAAACGCGGAAACTCTGTGTCTATCCGTCTAACAGAGTCAGCTGTATTCTTGCGTACCGATGGTATCCCTACTCGCAGAGGTGGAATTCCGGATGCCCGCAATTCTATGGTTCGGGGATTGTTGGTCCTTGATCTTGTAAAGCCAACAAAGCTTACAAGCATAGAAGTCGAACTCTCTGCAACGACTTCCACTGCCTGGCCTGAAGGTCCAGTTGCTCTTATCTCCATAAGAATCGCCAACGGCTAATGAATTATATTTAGGTATAGGAGCTCGTCGCATAGATGTAACTGAAGAGCATCGAGTGTTTCGTGCGACCACCACCTATCTCGATGCCAGAAAGTCTCAGTCGGCGCCTCGTCGTGCTGCGTCTGTTGGACCTGGGACTCTATATTCAAGTCAGAACCTTACGGATTATGAGAATGGAAGTGGAGAGTTTGAGGATGACTTCGAAGAGACTGACTGGGATGAGATGAGAAACCAACCGCCTCGTATGCAGGAAACAGTCACACGCGCTGGTCGTTCGAGATCGCGGGGAGTCAGTAGAGGGAACAGTGAATCAAATCCTCATAGCACGATTGGACATCGACCTTCACAAACGAATCACCGGCCACAGCAACCTGGTGACCCATATCCCAGTACTTCCTCGGCCCCTCGTCCGAACCGTCGTGTTAGTATTGACAATGGCCAATTTCAGCGATGGATGCCATCGTATGAGACAAATCACGACGAAGGCGAGGAAGGTGGTAGAATCACACAACAACAAGCGCAACAATTGGCACCAATTCCACCATATTCCCCTTTGCCCCCGTCGTCCGCAGCGCACTTGGGCTCATCTAGATCAGAACACTCGATCGAAGGAGGTCAAACCCAGTCAGAGCCCCATGGGCCTGCTCAAAGCCTAGAGGGATTCAGAAATTCGTTTCTACAACTTCATTCACCAAGTGAGCAATTTATGTGGAATTCATCCTCTCCTGTTTAGTTGATCAAACTTACAGGTCAAACAAGTCTATCAACTACTCTAGGATCTGCTCTTTCCCTCCCCTTGAGTCAGCATCACGAACGATCCCTTTCACGACATGCGAGTGTGGCCGACCCTATACCGGAAACTACAGAATTAGACGATGCACCGCCCATCTTGCGACGACCTATCGAACATCGTTCGGGTCGGACCAATTCACCTCTTAGACGGCCACCACCTCTCACACGTTCTCCAATTAATCCTGCTCCAACGCCTCGCCCAATGGATCACCACCCTTCAGTTTCCTCCTCGTCTTCCACTGGATCACCCCCCTCACCTGGTTCACATACCGAAAGGGACAGAAAGAGCTCAAGATTCAGCCTCTCCGAATTGTCCAGTTTGTTTATGGACGCAGTACGTCCTCATCCATCCCGGAGCAAGGTCAGGTCCTCAAGAGAAAGAAATGCTGCGAGAGAGCCTTCTATCGATGGAAGCAGCACTCATAGAGGGAGAACTATGGAGCGAGGAATGGGGGCTGGGAACACACCTGCAACTGCTGATGTTCAAGAGGAGGGATCAATGATAAGAGAATCAAAAGACAGGGGACGAAATATGTTTGAGAAGCTTTTGGACATTGATAGCAAACAGAAAATGGAAGGATGCGTGGAATTCAAGAAAGGTGAGAGAATGGTAATTTCGCAGAGTTCCAAGCTTACCTTTGATAGGTGTTTACACGTATCCGATATCCTTCACCATCCCATGCAATGCTCCTCCAACAATGCAGTGCGACTTTGGATCTGTATCATGGCAACTCAAAGCAAGTGTTCATCGCCCAGGAACATTCAAGCCCAAGATGACGGCCGTCCACGAAGTGATAGTAATTTCCTGTCCCACGGAAGAAGACACGGAAGATACAGAAAATATCATCGTCGAGAGACAATGGGAGCAGCAGCTGCAATATCTGCTTTCTATATCTGGCAGAAGTTTCTACATTGGAGGGACGGTGCCTGTGACTTTCACATTCATGCCATTAGCGAAGATGAGGATACATCGTTTATCTGTCTATATTGAAGGTATGTTAATTCCTATCGCTTTCTTTGGGTTAATACCTCATGAAACACCACAGAACGAGTGGATTACTACACTAATATGCGGCGTATTGCCCGCACAGACCCTCTGACCCGCTTCACTCTGTTGTCCATCAAAGGAGAAGGCAGAGGTGCAGATCCAATCTTACCCCTCGAATCCGATTCTCCGAACGCCCTGCGCATGTCACCTCTTAATGCCCTTGTTGATCCCTCAGCTACCGACGAGGAACTCTCGGAAATCGCATCAAACCTCATGGGCCCTGGTCCTTGGACATTCCACCAAGAGTTAAAATTACCAAACTCGTGCGATGCGATGCATTTCACGAATAAGAATCGGCGTGGCAATATCGTCATATCTCATCTTCTCAAGGTGGTCATCAGGGTGGAAAGAGGGGATGACCTACAGCTGGACGCAAAGACTGGGAAGAGGAAGTTATTCGACATCGTTGTTCAGACACCTGTTCTTATACTATCGGTCGGTGTTATCAATTCTCTTATTCACGTCTCCCACTGAATATCAGGCTTCCCAGTGTCGTTGCAATCCGGAATGGACTTCACTCCCCCGATACGCTGCTGTCTTCGACGACTCTCAAGCAATTACTCCCAGTTGTCCTTGTCAAGTCGCACGCGCGAAGGCCCAGGCCGAGTCGTTCTCTCTCGGGGGCATGTCTGCGGCTTTGGAACGAATGACGTCAAGGCAGTCGTCTGATTCCTCTATTGCGTCAGCTGCAGAAACTAGCCCTGTGTCTCCTACAGCGACTTTGAGGCATATGAACCGTCACGACTCGCTCATGAGATCCAATAGTCTGTACGAGAGACTGATGTCGGGGCAAGAAACTGAAACTGGAGAGGTTCCTCCTGCTTATGATGGTCCCTCGTCCTCGACGTCACCTCCCACCTTGCCTTCCTTGCCGGAAGTTGTAGTAAACTAATCTGGGTAAAATCCATTCTGTCTACCCACTATTTTATTTGATCTCTTTCGTTTTGGTTCTGGGTCCAATCTTAGCGCAATTCTGTTTGGGGTTTCTGGGTTACTTATGTATTTCTTTTTTTTTTTTTTTTTTTTGACCTTGAATTCATCATGTAATTGCTTCATACGGGGAGTTGGTGTTCGAGGACTTGGACAGTCCTTGATGTCCTTGATATTTGTTTCGTGAGCAAAGGGTGGTGATGAGGTATGTCAATGGCTCCAATTATATAGGTACAGTTCGTTATGTCGGGTAATATAAGTTAATCTAGGGGTAATAAGAGGTATTAATCCTCCCTTTTCAAAAATGAACGATCAGTCAAGAGGATTTAAATTGAATGTAATGTCGTACTCTGGTGTTTCTCTTCGGAGGAAGAGTAGATCAATAGCGGCCGAGAATGCTGCAAATGCCAAACCACCACCAAAAGCAGCTTTGGGTCCTGAGTTACGGGCGAGGATACCTCCAGACAAAAACCCTGCAGATACCGAATTGTATATGTCATTTTTGGCACGGTACTAGGGAAGAAAGGATCATCAGAACTTTTCGGAACGTTACCGCTTTTGTGTCAACTCACCGATTCGATTACACATTCAATGCCGGCGAAAAGAGCACCGATTTTTCCAAAAGATTTACCACTCGTCCACATTCCCTTACCCATCTCTTTAAAAATCTGTGAGGCTTTTTGTGTCGTATTCAGAGCCGCCTGCGGCTGTGTTTGTGCGCGCAGATATGGGTCTTCATATGCAAACGAAGCGGACATTAGGGAAAAGAACGCCCCAATACCGAAGCCTATGGATTTCATAGTGTACATCAGTACATCAAGTCAAGGAAGCAAAGCAAGTTGCGCACCGGCACCACCAGCCAACACAGTTTTGACGGGACATGATTCCATGGCCGATGTCATATAACCCTCCCAACGTTTGGTCTGTTCGTACATCGGTCGGTCCTCTTCCTGGAAGCCGGGAGGTAAGGGCTCTTTATGAGCTGCCCATATTGGCACGCGACCTGGAAGGTTGTTCGTGCTCGGGTTCATTTTCTTTTCGTCACACCCGAAGAGTCTTTGGACGCCAGCGAGCTCGGGGTTCAGACGGTTTGGAGTGACGAGTCTGAAGCAGAAGCTAGCCGAAATTTTGAAAGGCCCGGAGCCCCGGGTCTGCCGAGATTCCGTACTTGCTTGTGCTTGTTATTATCAACCGGCAACGCCCTCCAAAAATCGTCTGTCACTTGCAAACTCAAGTCAATTGTCAGGCAACCTTAGAAGTGTCTCTTTCTGTTTGATCTCTTCCGTCCGCGCGATAACCCAAGCGATACCTAATTTCATGCTACAAACTGCGGGGAGCCAACCAAACTGTTCTCATTTCCCGAGGAGAACCTCCTTGATCCAGGAAACACAGACTGAGAGGGTACTACTCCCCAGGACTCCGAGTCGTTCAAAGCACAGGCGGTTCAAAAATTCCCCATCAAAACCAAAACGTATCGAATTGGCAGACATACCTGACGAGGTCATCAGCAAGATATTGGAATGCTATATTCTGATCACTAAAAGTACTCCTGCTCATATCCGCCTTTTGAACAAGAGACTGGCGGTTCTCGCGCTCCCTTTCTCTCTTCACACAATCTCTCTATCCTCGCCAGCTTCCTTATCTAATCTCATCTTGCACCCTGAAAGTCCTCTGTACAATCCATATCTGGGGGTCCATGTCCAGTGCTTGGAATTCTGCTACGTTCCGCGGACGTTCGAACACCTGGAGGTTGACAACAAAATGACGGATTCCTTGCCGAATTTGGGCACGATACGCTTCAAATTCTCTATGGGGGTCCTCTTGAAACCTGGCCTGGAGATACAGCCCTTTATATCTCAAGATGTGCTCCTGACGTCTATCCGTTTCCCTTCTGACGCTTTCTTTCCGCGACTCCTCTCCCAGCTTCACCCACGAAGGTTCGAATGGGTGTCTCCGGAATCCGACCATCTCTATCTAGTGGGTGTTTATCCCATGCTCCGATTCTTGTTCAACACTTGGGGAACTCTCTCTTATATATACCTGGAGGGTATTTGTCTAATTGAGCAACCAAATCTGATTTCGTGGCGTGTCTTGTTATTGGCAAATCGGGTACACATCAAGGCTCCATTTTCGAAAGCCGGTCCTACTTTTCTGGATGGGCTCCAAAAAATGCGAGGCTCGGATCTTTGTGCCCTTCTTCTCTTAGAGGATTCGTCGCCAGAAAACATCGTTCTTCACAATGAAACTGCTTATCATGGCCATGGGGATATTCCGGTTTTGACGTATGGCAACACCATGGTTTCGTTGAAGCACTGGAGCACAGCAAATCGCCAAAGGCTCAAGTCGCGGGTAGTTGGAAGATCCTCACAGGCCACTGGCACTCAGAACCCCCTCACTCTCGAAAAACCTTTGGCCAGGCGAGGGCCTCCCCTTTTGGTTTGGCTCCTGTTGCCGGTGTTGTTCTTTCTAGCAGGATTGTCTTTAATATGCTTCCCGTTGACCGAAATCTCAAAGGGAACCTCTATATTCAGACACAGTGGATTCTTGTGGATGATATGTCGTGATGGAGCTTACCTAGCGGAGGCCATATGTTCAAGCGAAACTTCGTTATGGTTTCCTGACCGCAGTCTTATGTTACACCCCACTTAAAATTCCATTCTTTGTGTATCACCCTTACGAATGTTATGATTTGTTCTTCATGTATATCCATGTTGAAATTTTTCGATGCCGTCTTCCATGCATCAATCGTTCTCGCTATTGGTCTGATGCCCATGGCAGTCGTTCTTGTTCTTGCCTTTTGCCGACACTTCCTTGAACCCATTACCTTCGAACCTAGATGTATGATATACCCATGACAGCAGTGAAAAAGTTCTACTTCAACAGTGGATAGCGTCGGATGCAGTGCCGTAGATACTTTTGTGTGTGCTCTCCCTGCTCGCATAATGTGATAAGATTGTGAATGACATCAGTAGTTGCATTGTTTTCTTTTTCGATGCGCAGGAACCTACAGAGCACACAAACGATGACAGAAGGTTCGTTCCAAATTCCCGTAAGCGCACGCGTTTTTTTAGGGTTGTTGTAGGCTTTACTAGGTCACAACAAAGCATTTACCTCTACAGTCTAAGAAACCATTATGGGTTGTTGTTGGCTCTGTATAAGCCTCTGAAGATAGATTTTTGATAGCACATCTTTTGTGTGGTGTGGCTGTCAATGGTATGTAGATGCTCCAAAACTGCACATCCGTGATTGACAAAAAAAAAAAAAAAAAGATCCGTAAGAAGGGGAAGGCCCTCTTTCGTCAATAGGTTGTTTTCATTCGTTGTAGCAAACTTTTGGGAATGCAAAATGATTTACTTCCGCCTCGAGGCGCTGGTGTGGTTGAATCATCAAGGGGGTAACTCGGGGAGGAAGCCGTGCCGACGGAATGTGGACATTGGATGTACCTTGGGTGTTCCTTCTGAAGAAGTTGTCTTATGCGATGACAGGCAATGACATACATCCTTGGGTTGGTGCCTTATTATTTCAGTCAGTGTTGGCATTAGGAGTTTGTAACTTTTATTCGACGCCAAGAGTCCTAGTCAAGGATGATGCAAGATAAATGGCAATAAGATTTTTGAAAAGCTTGAGCTTTGGGCAACGTCGTTTTGAGTATTGGAAAAACAGAGCGTTTCAAAGCTGTTTCTCAGCGATGTTTAGAGTGTTCCATATGTATACAGCTGGAGAAGGCGATCAAGTTTAGACACATACAAAGTTGTACACAAATCCATTGAAATCAGAAAAAGGGCGACCAGCCGGTGCTTCGGTAACAGATATTCCTATTCTTACCACCCAAAGCGCATATATAAACCCAAAGAGCAGAAAGATGAGAGCATGTGTAAAGGAGGGTTGATGGGCAAGCTTAGGCGGGATTGCATAAACAAACATCCCAAACCAGAACATAGTACAACGTCCTAATCAGGAAGTGCGACTTTTCTCCGCACCACGACATTCTCAACGAATCTTCTGAAAATACAAGGTCCTGCCTGCCTTCATTGCCTCGCCGCAGACACCGCTGCACTGTCGACATATTTTCTCTCATCTCCATGTTATTTTTTCATCCGATCATGAATACACCACGGAACAACCAAATATCTCTTTGCGGTAATGGGCTGTAACATGTTGGAGACACTGTGCAAAGATAGAAGAAAAACAATGGATTACTAAAAATTCCCGTTGACACCTCGAGAGCCGGACGGCATGGTGCTGGCATGGTGTCTCCAATCCTGTTGCCGAGTTTCTTGTTTGCTCTGGGTTTCTCATCTGAGCGACGCAAATCCGAAAGCTTTTCGTTTACTTCTGGGTATATTATCCCATTTTGGGTGATCCCTTGTCTAGCCCGATTCCCTCCCAACCTTTTGTCCTGGTATAAATGAAGTATCGATCTGTATGCCATTCCCCTGACCATTCCCTCTTTGCCAATCAGTCCAATTTCGTTCATCTCCCTAATTTCGAAGATGCAATTCAATATTTTGTCCGCCATCTTCATCGCCTGCAGTGAGTTCAGTGTTTCCCCCATCTTGTATGCCTCTCACTGAAGTCCCTCTTATAGTGACCGCAGTCGTTTCGGCTGCCCCCATCCCAGTCGAGATTCCTCCTCTGGATGTTGAGGCTCGCAAAGTTGAGGTGAGTGACATCTAGGCCTTTGAAGAAACGGCTTATTAATGAGGTATCAGGGCGTTACAGAAGTCGCTCGCGAGGCCGCCCCCGATCCCTTTTGCTCCAGATATACCTGCATGTAACCACCTCTAGCATGCTACTCTATGCATCACCTGGGTTTCCCGTCGATATGCCGCCATCCAATACCATGTTCCTCACACGAAAAACAAACAACTACCCCTATGCTCCTTTCCTACCGACAAAACCCACCACATCATCCAATCACTTATTCTTTGATTCTTCGCGATATCGCTTCGTTCCGACCTCCACTTTCCTTTTCTTTTTCATGGGTTCGTTCTAACCCGACACACTCATTACAAACAACGTCCATTCCAACTTGCCTTCATTTCTCGTCTTCTCGAATCCGTTTTCTTTACGGGTCTTGTGTTAGTACCTGCCATTGCCAAACCAATCTCTTGACTTTCCCTGACGACATCCCTCCTCCTCCTCCTCCTCTCCCCTTTCCTTGGCGCTGGCACGCAAACCTGACCTCAACAATCTATAGTTTCATGGACCCACTTTACTTATCTCTTTCATTATTCTTCCGATCATGTTCCCTTGCTGTATCGACTAGTTCAGGCCCTCGTTCAATCGTATACCAGTAGTCCAAATATATAGATTGTATTTCTGCTACTTTCGCTTTCCAAGAATCGCTTCGCACATCTGGCTATCCGCTGTATTGTAAATCAAACATTTTCGTTGTAATCTGCTCCTACTACTGTATCATTTGAATATCATCAGTGAATGTAACGCGATGCATTTGGGCAAGGGAGAAACTGTTCATTTAACGATTTTGCTCGACTATTCCGTTTGATTGTTGATCCAGTCTATTCCACCAAGCCTCGTGGTAGAGCAATGGATGGATGGTGTCCACCTCGACTTGTTTCATGATACCTGAGGCTTGTATCTCCTCGATTTGGTCCTTATCTACTAAAAGGTATTTGATAGGGCGATTATTGGCAGAGCGATTGGCAAAGGCCTTGCCGAGGGTTGGGTAGAGTTGCTTGATAATTGTGGCTCTGAACATGCTGAAAACAAGAGTATCGAGGCTGGGCCATCCTGTTACCAATGCTTCTTGTAGTTTGTTGGGATGGTGGAAGTCGGCATGGGATAAGTGCAGGTGAGTGATGGTAGGACAAAGCGCGGAAAATTTAGGGGAGATATGGAGGGTGCTATTTGTGAGAGTGAGGTACCGGAGTGCAGGAAATTTCGGACCAAGAACTGTAACTTGAGGAGAGTCGAATAGGTGGTGAAAGTTGTCGAAGGAGCAAGCCAACCACAGCGTCTCGAGTTGTGGGGCATTCAAGGAAAGAAGGAATTTAACGGCCATCATGCCATCGTCAAGCAGACGCAGGCCTTTAAGATTGGCCAATGAGAGTTGGGGTCCTTGGATGTGGAGGGGCCAACTTGCTAGATTGATGTGACCTTGCAATGAGAGATATAGTAGTCTTTGAGGTACTCTAAGCATATTGGCAAAGGCAGGAAACGTTTGATGTCCAATTTTGTTCAGTTCATGCAAATAGAGGGTAGTCAGATTTTCTAAACTTTTGAGATTGGAAAAGCTGTTGATCATGTCAGTATCCATAATACGTAGCAATGGGGCACCTCCTTCCAGAAAACGGGTGCCTTGAGTCCACGGTTGCCGGTTCGAGGTGAAAATATACTTGAGCCTAAGTTGCTGAAGACATGGAGCAGTTGCATTGATAATTGCTTTCAAGACAAAATCGAGTGTTTCTTGGTGATAACAAAGAAAAGAAAAACGTTGGATTCGATGGATGTGTTTGGAGAGATAAGAAGCCAAAATTGAGCTCAGTAACAGAGATTTTCTTGGCGACTTCGTGGTTATCAACTTGTCGTATTTGTCGATATTGATATTCAAGACAAGGGGATGGTGTTTGCCGGATCGCTTCAGGTAGATCGAAGCTCTCTTGAGCGATCTATTCGAACGTATAGTGATATGCGCCCAAAGGTGGGGCGATGCCAGCGCCACGGCCCTCCAGAATGTGGATACATGGCTAAGGGCCACTTCGACTTGAGGTTTGTCGCCGGAGCCTTCATCTGGATGAAGGTGCTCGAATATAAGGCCCAGCACCTCTGCAGGCATCCATGGAGAATATAGATTTGGTGATGTGCATCGTCCATCATTGCACCCATCGATGGCGTGTGTTTCCAGACCCATTCAAATAAGATCAAAGGGAGGTAGAGGTTAAGTTGGAACTGAACAGCGCCCAGGTTAGCATCACTTTTATGTCGACAAGATTGAAGACCACGTACCTCTTCCTCGGGGTTTCTACGTTCAAAAAAACAAGTTGAGTACTCAGTGGGCTATAGGGTATCCGTCCTCCGAGGACCTTCAATTTATAAGAAACAGAAACGCAGCAACTTTGGTGAAAATGAATCGACCGTGTCCGCACTGCGCAGCGCTAGAGTATGAGTCTTGAAGTAAATGCCCTGTCAACTGTCTGTGTCGCGCAGCTTGCAGCAATTTGGACTCAACTAGCCCTCTGAATCTTTCTCGATGGTTTTATGGTCAGAATTAAAGTGTTTAGAGTAAATCCAAAGCGTCCGCTCGAGACTCAAGGAACCTCCCCTAACATTGGACATCACATGACCTTTCCCCATTAAGCCCCGCCGGCAAATGCATCCATCTATCCCGGATCTTCAAGTTGTTCCCTACCCCAGAGCAGCGAAATTGAGTTGCGCCCCAGGGAGATAAATACGACGCTATTCCTATAAAATCCCCTCTCCTTCCTTCTCCTTTTCCACCTCAAAGAAAATACACCCATGTTGACCGTAACTTCCCAACAATCTTCCCGTCTTGCACGCCGGGTCCTCGTCCGACAGGCAAACAACTTGTTTCCGAGTTCTAGTCGACGCGCCGCGTCCGGTATATATTGTCGCAACTTTTTTTGGGTTAAGCTTACGGTTATGTTTTATGTTAATGGACTCTAGGATATGCCAAGTTCAACTGGGAGGTGAGTACTCTCTTCATCTCGTGAGTCTCACGTTCGGCTCTCATATTTTGTCCAGGATCCGTTGAACTTGGAGTCACAATTAACGGATGAAGAAATTGCTATCAGGTTGGTCCTCCTTCTTCGTGTCGTCGTAAAGTTTGGTTCTGAATCCTTCGTCCAGAGATACTGCTCGTTCATACTGTCAAGTAAGTCGCGTTGTTGCGATGAAAGCACTGCGTTCCTCAACCGATCTTGTAGGAACACTTGATGCCCCGAGTCCTTAATGCATGGCGCACCGAAGGTCATTTTATATCACATCTATAAACTTGTATATCAATTTACCAATTTCTAACTTTCAGAATTTAATCATGACATCATCCCCGAGATGGGTAGACTCGGTTTACTGGGCCCGACTATCCAAGGGTATGGTTGTGCTGGAGTGAGCAATGTGGCCTATGGTCTTATCGCCCGAGAAATTGAACGGTATGTGATCGTTTGCAAGCAATGAAGCGGTCCCACTGACCTTCCTCCCTTTCCAGAGTCGATTCGGGTTATCGTTCGACCGCTTCAGTCCAATCTTCGCTCGTAATGCACCCTATAAATGAATTCGGAACCGAAGCTCAGAAAGAAAAATATCTTCCTCGATTAGGTTGGTGCAAGACACAGACATTAAATTTATAATCGTCCTGATGAATTGTCTACCCTAGCCAAGGGCGAAATCATTGGTGCTTTCGTGAGAATTGACTTTCTTCCTTCGATTGACTTTCTCATTACTTTGTGTAGGGCCTTACGGAGCCCAATCATGGGTCGGATCCAGCAGGCATGGAGACGACAGCCGAGGAAGTGGATGGAGGGTTTGTATTGAATGGAAGCAAGACATGGATCACTAATGCACCAGTAGCGTAAGTTTTCGCTTAGATATCCAGTGTCAAAGTATCATCTCTCATTTTACCTTCGCAGAGATGTGTTTGTTGTATGGGCGAACTGCAAATGGGACAACCGCATCCGTGGTTTTATTTTGGAAAAGGTACATTTTTTCTAGGAAAGACTGGGATATCCAAAACTAATCTGGTTTCTTAACTTTGTAGGGCATGAAGGGTTTGACGGCACCGCCCATTAAGAATAAAGTTGCTCTTCGAGTATCTCTCACAGGCTCAATCTTCATGGACTCTGTCCGTGTATCACATGATGCCTTGCTTCCCAAGAGCAAGGGACTGGGATCTCCATTTTCCTGCTTGAATTCTGCTCGGTAACTCCTTACCACACGCACCAATTGGTCAATGTGTTGACATAAATTTCTCGTTCAGCTTTGGTATCTCCTGGGGTGTCATGGGAGCCCTGGAGGACTGTATTGAACGCACACGGACATACGCTCTCGAACGTCAACAATTCAAGCGGCCTCTCGCCTCCTTCCAGCTCGTCCAGAAGAAACTCGTTGACGCGCAGACCGAAGTTGCCCTCGGTCTCCAAGCCAGTCTTCAGGTCGGCAGACTAAAGGATCAAGGCCAATTGGCTCCAGAGATGATTAGCATGGTCAAGCGAAACAACTGCGGCAAGGCACTGCAGCAGAGCCGGATTGTGTTGGACATTCTAGGCGGGAATGCATGCGCTGATGAGTGCGTTTTCTTTCTTCTGCTTGTATTGCTATCATTGTTCTTTAACACTCATTTTCTTGTGCCTTGGGAAAATAGATACCACGTCGGACGTCATGTCGCCAATTTACAAGTCACTAACACCTATGAAGGAACAAACGTAGGCATCACAAGGGCATAATCTTCAAATACTCCCATGTTAACGACTTTACAGGACATTCACGCTCTGATCTTGGGCAAGGCTATCACTGGGATACCTGCATTCGCCAATTAAAAGAAAATGGAGCCTGTCATCGTCATCCCTCCGAGGGTATGACATGTGGTAAAAAAGAATCTACACGATCTATTGTGGAGCCATTTAATTACACATATTCAACGAAAAATGTATTTCAGAAGATTGAAAAATCATGAATTACAACTGTGAAAAAATGGGATATCTAGATCCTACGGAATACAACACCTATTGGTATAACAGATTGGAATACATGTACAATTTGCGGTTGGCATTTTTATGGATCATACATCGGCGTTGCGCATTGTTGGGTCAACCCAGTCCAGTCCGAGAATACTGAACACCTCTTGCTCACTACGAGGGACAAAGAGCTTTGAGTCATGCCGTCGCGTCCTATTCGCGAACAATGTGTCAGCGCTTCAGCAATTTATTTCATTGGGTGATATATCACCAATACTTACATCCCAGAACTATCAAACTTCATTCCCCTTGTAATGAACAACACCGAAGAAAAGGTGGGGTTAGAACTTAAAAAAAAGAAAATTGGAAAGAAATTAGCGAGGAGGAATAACTTACTTCTCGACTTTAGCCCATAATCTGAGATCACGTTCAAACATCTTCGATCCTGACCTAAATATCAAAGGGAAACCAGAGAGAACAAATGATTTCTCTGAAATCTGGATTATATATAAAGGTAATACGTACCATCCAACAACAGCCGTCCAGTACGCTTCGGGAATGGCGAATATGAGGTCCAGTCTCCTGTGGAGTCGTGGATCTTGCTGTTGTTGTTTTTCCTTCGCTTTTCCTTTGGATGATGCCGATTCCTTCCGAGTTGGCGGTACTGGGGGAAGTTTGAATACGGTCAACGCTTTTTCGAGTGAGTCCCAGTGATCGTTCCGGAGGGCGTCATGAGCGTGAAATCCCGAGAGCTCTGTGGATGAAAAAATGGAGGGTTAGGGAATTCCCGTCGAATCATTGAAAGCTGTGGTAGGACATGTTCACGTACGCATACAATGTGTCACCATGCCTAGAGATGCAATGTATATAAAATAAGTTGTATGTTTTTATTCATTTTCAAAGTCAAAAAATGATGCGTACCACGAGCATAGAGGTGCCTTGTGAGCTTTTTACATAGCCCTTTGATGATGTTCGCGCCATTTTTGGTGTCTGGATGGCTGATGATAATGTCAACGTCGTTGCTCTGCGATTTGCCGCGTCGATACCTAAGATGAACGGTTTTAATGCAAAAGCATAGGTGATGGATGTAGCTTACCCTCCGACAATCGTACTGATACACCCAGGCTGTATCTCCCCAAGTTCACGCATCACCACTCTCTGCATTTCCTCCGCCTCATCTCTCGGAATTGGAACTTCAAACTCATGCCGTAGAAGCAGTGACACTTGGATACTCAGATCCGGCATTCGCGCGTTATTCCCTTTCCCCTTTTCTTGGTTAGTGGATGTTGATGGTATTCTGCGACCATTGGGGGTATAAATGGGGGCGTCGAGAGACTCAAGGGTCTGTTCTGGCGTGACGTCATAGTATCGTTCCATGTCTTCGAGGGTACGGAGCCCTTGATCGTAGAGTGTTCGAGCATTGGAGGGGCCGATCCCGTATATTGTTGTAAAGGCGGAGAGTGCTTGAAAGCGCTCGGATAAGCGTGTTGTGCCTGTATTGAGTGAAACCGTCAGTAGAACGCCCAGACGATGAAGAGGAGAGAGAACGTCGCACGGCTTTCTGGTATATATCCATTTTGCAGGAATTCTCGGATCTGTATGGAGATGAAAATGAACACATTGCCGATGTTTGTTAGAAATACCATGACGTCATTTACCTTTGAGAGAGTCTTGCTGCCAAGTCCTGGAAGGTCGACGATATCTCTTTTATAAGTCTCTTCGGTAATGACATATGGATAAGCTAATATCATTTCTCGTTTAGCAAGGACGATAATCGAACGAAGCTCAAAGAAAGATAACTCACATTTAATGATCTACAAAGGACGAATGTTAGTCCAGGTAGACAACGCGATTAAAGGTGGCATACGGCGACGGATCTCTCGTAACTTAAGGCGTTGACAGATTTTCCTTCAAGTTCTCGAGATTTCCCTAGGATCCCAAGTTCGATTGCTAAAGCTTGGTTTGGGCAGATAAGAGGGGATGCGCGTGCACATGCAAATCTTGAAGTCCAATTCTTGAGCACGCGTGGGTGGGTTTTCCCCAGAGTAGGAGCTTCCAATTGTGAGCCAGAGTCGATTGTCTGCCCTTGAGAGCTTCCTGCCACCTCGGGACAATGCTTCGTGGTTTCGTCTGTGAGTTCTGACAGAGCGGCATAGGCCTTGCACTCGACAGGATGATTTTCCTTGACGGACGCGTAAATCCATTCAGGAGTTACGATGGACTTTTGTCTCTGTCTGCTGGATGAGATTCGTACTTATGGATATGACAAGGGGATTCAGAACATACGGCAATGTCCCAATTAACATGCCTCTGGAATCGTTTCTTCATTTTAATGTTAGTGACAATGACATCGGCATCTTGAGGAGAGCTACATATTTCTAGATTAAGCTTGGAGGTTGAAGGTTTGTCGATAAGGTTAAAGAGCTCATGAACAGAGTTTGAATTGAGCTTTTCTTGGACAATGAAGACTTTGATTGGGCTCTCTTCACGGTCAGTGGTGGTGGATGATCGCAGGCGCTTACGGGGTGAGAGGGTGGTGGATGAATCTGGGATGGAAGTTGACTCGGAGGAAGATTGACGAGTATGAGCCGAACGCTTCATGGTAGAAACATATAGTTGTGGTTATTGGGAGAACATGGTCCTCGAGAGCCCAGGCCCAGCGCCATCTGTTTTCCATCGACCGTAACGGGAAAGACAAATTGAATCTCCGACCGACACACACTCGCAGACGATGCTGTATGGCGTTTTGGGTTGTATTGACACAGATAAAGATAAAACCAGGGGCTCTGATGTAAGTATACAGCTTCAGAGAGTGTCTGAGTCACCTAAGAGCAAATAGTAAGCGGATAGACGATGACTGAGCGTGGGAATGAATTGCTTGATAATGAGCGAATGGATTCCATCAATGTGCTTTGAGGAAATGGACAAGACCAACTCCTTTCCTCTTCCTTTCTTTTTCTCTATCCGATGGCCACCTCCCCTCATCTCACAGAGTCCTTCACAAACCCCGAAAATTATGCCTTTCCTCATCATCGTATCTCCTCTACCCTCAATAACCCAAACAAAACTCCCATAGTCCTCGTCGCTTGTGGTTCCTTCAGCCCAGTCACCTACCTCCATCTTCGCATGTTCGAAATGGCCAAGGACTACGTCAGGCAGAACACTGACTTTGAGATCATCGGTGGTTATCTCAGCCCTGTTAGCGATATGTACAAGAAACCTGGTCTCCTCAGCGCTCGCCATCGGTAAGCGTCTACTTATCTTGGGCCTCTGTTCCCCTCCCTTCCCGCTTCCCTGCACAGGGTCCCTCATACCACCCAATTCACTTTTATTGCTTCCCGATTTCGGCTACTCACTCCGGGTGCACCTTTCCAATCGTCCCATGACGCTTCCCATCCCGTTTCCATTCCCTTTTTCCCAGGTTCTAAATTTGGGGCCACATTCTGACCGTGATTATCTTGGTATTTCAGCGTGAATATGTGTACCCTTGCGGCAGAAGACTCTGATACATGGCTAATGGTCGATCCTTGGGAGGCCTTCCAGTCCTATCAACGTACTGCTATCGTCCTCGACCACTTTGATCATGAGATCAACACCGTCCTTGGCGGTGTACACACCGCATCTGGGGAGCATCGAAGGGTCCGAGTCATGCTATTGGCAGGCTCCGATTTGATTGGAACCATGAGTGAGCCTGGAGTATGGAGTTATTCTGATGTCAGTCACATCGCTTTCAGCCAGTCAGATAAAGAGATTAATTCAGCTTTTTGATCCAATCAGCTAGAGCACATTCTTGGGCGTTACGGTTGCCTGATCGTCGAACGGGCCGGAACTGGCATGGATCAGGCCACAGACAGCCTTGCTCGATGGCGGTCCAACATCCATCTCATTTCCCAGCTCATCCAGAACGATGTTTCAAGTACCAAGGTATGCACCATTTCTTTTTCACGCAGGCGGGCCTGTCCCCGTTGTTTGCTCCACCTCGTTCTTGTTTGGCTGATTCCCTTCCCATCCTTTTTTCTTTTCTTTTTTTCTCATTGCCAGGTTCGCTTGTTTCTTAGAAGAGGGCTTTCGGTCCGCTATCTGTTGCCGAACTCCGTAGTAGATTACATCGAACAGAATGGTTTGTACCAGGATGAAACAGTGTCAACATCGGAGAAAGGGAAGGAAAGGGACAGGGAAATCGTGCCAGGTAGTTCCAAGTCGGTTTTGACCTCGAGAGAAAAGGAAGCCCATTGAAGCGAAAAGGCTCAAGTTCCTGCCCTGTCCAACGTATCTATACCAAAAGTCTATGTATAAGAGGGAGGCGACTAGAAAGCAGGATCACTCTTTTTTGCGGAATATTGTAGGTTGTACGTGTAATTTCTTCTTCTTCTTTCTCCCCATCCATCCTGCTCCTCCCTCAGTTGGCCAGTCATATCAAGGATAGCGTTTTTAACAGCCTATGCTTTTGTAACTAATTTACTAGATCCATTATGGTTGATTATTAAATGTAAAGAATGTATCATATTGGGCGAGTCTATTCACAGTTTCACCTTTAAAAGGTTCTGACACTCTTCTATTCCTCTTCTTTGGCAAAAACGAAGGTATGGCTTCCAATTCGTTTCTTACTCGCATTGCCTGACCAACTGACTTTTTTTTTTAGATGCTGTAGTGCACCCTTGTGGTGGTTTCGCACGTCTGTCCCTCATGGCTAATATTGGCGTGCATACATGTTCTCGTCATCCCATCCTTCGTTCGCATGCATGGTCTGAGGTGATACTCGAAGCTTGACGAATACCTAACATCGCTGTGGATCTTTCCAAGACTCGGGGCAAAAGAAATTTGCGAATCCTCCTTCCCTTCCTCGAGGCTTTTTCGTTGTCCTTCCATCTCAGAGTCTTCGTATATGTTCCTCGGCCTGTTCGGGCTCCCTAGGCGCAACGAATCGTCGTACATACGTCTTTGCCCTTTAGACCCATACAGGTGGTTTGGATGGCTCATACAGATGCCATGATCCCTTGTGGCCCCGACGAATTCGCTGATGGACTGCTCCTGTGGTCATGGCCCTGGGGAAAATCAAGAGGCATTTAGTTCCATCACGTTCTAGTTAGAATCCGACAGCTGTGCGCCACAGAATGGTAAAGGCAGCCTTGCGCACCGCCTGCCAACTCCTCCATTCTCCGGTGTACAATTTTGCGGTCTTACCGAAAATTTGACGCAGGCATGGGTGGTTTAATTGGTTGGTTGTGAGAGTTTTTTCGAAAGTAAGCTTGTTATACACTGGATTTCTGTTCAATTTTAGTTGATTTTAGTTTCAGCATATACACATTTTTGAAGTATTTGCCATATACCGTCACTCATTACCCCACGCCCTTGTTCCAGATTCCTCGTTTTCCTCGTCCCTCGGCCGTGCCTCGATGGATTCTTGCTTGTACCTTCTACACTGTCCTTTCGCGTCCGGCTTCGTTCGTTCTCTTTTTTGCTGATTGCGAAGCTTCTATCAGGTTGATGGATTCCTCTTCTCTCAATATCTGACCTGGACGTATAAGAACTCGGGGGTGTACAGGTGGAAGGGTGGAAGGGAATATTTGGTCTCCCACTCAACTCGTCGAGAAAGAGATGACCACTTCTTCTCAGAACGTCGCGGAATCGTCCACCAAGACTGGGGATCCCAAGCCTAACACAGCCTGGACAAACTCGGATGTCGAGCCTGCTCCTCTATCTGACGAGGAGCAAGCACGCATGGAGAAAATTATCATGTACGTTAGCGTTCTCAAATCCAATCGGGTTATAATATTTAACTTTCTTTCTTTGGATGCCACAGGCGTAAAGTCGATTGGAGAATACTCCCTCTTCTTGGAATTCTCTATTCTCTTTCCTTGATCGATCGCTCGAATCTTGGTCTGGCGCGCATAGTCGGAATGGGTCGAGACCTCGTATGTTCCCCCTTTTCTACTCAATTGGGATCACACTAAGGTTCGCTCTTTTCTTTTTTGCGCCCTGGTGGCTTAGGGCCTCAGCGTTGGCTCCCGTTACAGTGTTGTAACCTGCATTTATTTTGTGCCCTATATCTTATTGTATGACTTTGTCCACTCATCATGTGTTCCGGGGGTATTTGGCTCACTAGCTGAAATCGTTTCTTTCTTTCCTTGTGTCGTTTTGCGGTCCCGATGACCCTAGAGAGCTTCCGAGTAACCTTTATTTGCGAAAGGCTGGCGTCGTCCACTGGCTCGCGTTCTTGGCTGTTTCTTGGGGGTTGGTCCAATTGAGCATGGGTTTCGTGCCCACTTGGGGTTTTCTGGCACTGTGCAGACTCCTACTCGGGGCGTTCGAGGTGCGTCTCTTAAAACCTCCTTCGTGTTCAATAAATTGACGCACGTTATAGGCAGGTTTTTTCCCAGCATTGGTTTTTATTATCACAACGTGGTATGTCGAACCGAAAAGGCTTAATTATTATCTGAAGGGTTGGATTTGATTATCGACTGCCCTTCATAGGTATACACGCCACGAAGTTCAGAAACGGTATACAATCTCACACTCGCTCGGACGATTGCGATAGTCTCATCAGAACCTAACATTCATTCTAGCCTTGCTGCGTTCTATATAGTCAGCATAGTCATTGGTGGATTTAGCGCTATCTTTGCATATGTATTGAGCCTCTTAGGGGGTAAATTCGGCATTGCGGGGTGGTCGTGGATCTTCGTGAGTTTTGAAACCACATTCGATTTTGTCATTGTATTTTGTTGAAGGATTAATTAAAAATACGCGTGATGCCTGCACAGATCATCGAGGGGGCTATCACCGTCGCTTTCGGGATTCTAGGATGGTTTCTCCTCCCCGGTTTCCCTGATCAAAAATCATTTTTGACCTCAGACGAAGCCGCATTTGTTCTGGAAAGGGTTGAAAACGACCGCGGAGATTCGGTGGCTGATGTCGTGACTAAGGAAAAACTAGCACGACACCTCCGGGACTGGAGAATGTGGGCAGTCGGTATGTCAGTTTCGGTACGAAGGGGCGTTCCTTGTTGAATTGTCCTTCTTTGTCGGATGGCGCCTTAGGTTTGATGTATATGTGCGCAACTCTACCTGCCTATGCAATAAGGTAAGTAGGGGTTCCTTGATCTTATCGTAATATGCTGGAATTGATTTCCCATAATTGTCCAGCTTTTTCGTCACCATCATTCTAAACGGGATGGGGTGGAGCATCTCAGCGTCTCTCCTTTTGGTATGTCTTTGTCCCATGAATTCCAGAAAGACGCTGTGAGACTGAAATTTTGCATAGAGTGGACCTCCATACATTTTTGCGGTCAGGCTGGCCCTCCTTCTGACCAAAAAGAAGACTTTATGACTTATGTCTGTTCTTCTATCAGGCGATAAGTATCATGTTCTTTGCATGGATCTCAGACAAATACCACCAACGGGCCGCAGTAATAGCCATCCAGTCCGTTATCACTATTGTGGGCCTATTTTTAACTGGATATGCAACAGAACCAGGCTGGCGATATGCTGGTGAGTTTTTCAACCCAACAGGGTGAGAGAATGACTTGTTGGCAATGTGTTCTTAAGGTACCCTTACAGGTATCTTTCTGGCCAACGCTGGGTCAGGAGGGTGTATCCCTGGCATCCTAGCCTATGTAAGCAATAGATTGCTTGAATTCCAATATCCTGGATCTGATAGATACCCCACATATGGGTCGACAATCTGTTCATATTTTATAGTCCTCAAACAACATGCTCTCTCACAGCAAGAAATCCGTGTCCACCGCCATCATCGTCTCGTTCGGAGGCATAGGTGGAATTTTCGCCAGTCTGGTGTTTCGTCAGGCGGATTTTCCGGAGTATCGACCTGGGATTTGGGCGACCATTGGCAGCCAGTTCCTTTTGTTGATTCTTCTTGCGATCACCACTGCTCATTATTGGGGTAAAAACAAGGCTGTTATAGAGGGGACCTCGACAGAGGCCCTCGAGGGCCAACCTGGTTTTTTGTATACCCTATAGGCAAGCACGGCAACTTAACGACACTGTAGGAAACGATCTGACAGCTACATGTAAAGGCTCAATATATCATCAACATTTTGAATTGAAAAACGCTTAAGTTTTTTGACTTGAAGTAATCGAAGATCCTGAGATCTTGTGTTTCTGGGTTCTGTTTTCCGTTGTTTTCAAGTTAGCTACCTACTATTTATTTTTGGTGAGCAATACCCTATGTATACGGACATTGCGGGGTCGGATTTGAGCAGGTGCAGATGGAAGAAATCTTAATTGGAATATATTGTTCATCGTTCGTGGCCCACCTCCAGTCGATTTCCATCGCTCGGACCTTCGGATTTTCTGGGTGGTCGTTGCCTCAGTGGAGTAAAGAAAGTTTTAGTTTTCCTTTTAGACTTAATTCCCATGAAGAGAGTGTTGATTCGGCTTTTGTTGATCAGCCTTGAAATAGTCTGAAATGTTCTTGGTTCACAGCCCCTCCAACTCCAAAAATTCAATCTCAGTGCGATCATGATGACTTCTCACGGCCGTCAGAAACAACCTCGCTCTTGTCTTCATCAAACGTATCTCCATCTGACCCAACGTAAACCACCCGCAGAGGGTATTCTGCCTTTACGAGCGCATAACATTGCAATGTCGGAGACGGTAGCTTGTGTTGCTGATGCCATTATCACCCATGGGACGAGCGGAAAGAAGAGAGTCAAAAGATAGATCCGCCTCAACACCGGGCATTCAATATTCAGACTTCAGGGAGCCATATTCTGGTGGTTGCTTTAGGATCTTTATGTGGAAAGGCATCCTCCGGATCTTTTTATCTCTCAACAGACCTTCGTGAACTGCATTTACACACGAATGTCCACAAGCAATCTCAAGAATAGGAAGCGTAAGTCCTTCTGTCAATCCCCACCCTCGATCTGGTTAGAGCCCTGAATCCTTCCAGGGACCGGTTCCGCTTTTCGCTTCAGGTCCTTATGGCTCTCCCTTATAAAGCCAGATGAAGACGTACTTCAATTCTCCGTCTCTTTGGCCGTCCCCATTCTTCCTCCTGCTCTACTCTAAACCGGTACCATGCCCCAGGAGCTTCTCTATTCGGATTCAGACTCCAAAAAGATGGAACTCTCCAAGGAGTCGTCACTTAGTTCAATGAAAGTCGAAACTTCGGACCCAGATCATGACGTCGAGTTCGAGAGGAAGACCATGTAAGTTCCCATGTCGCCTCTTCTTTCGACTACCGTTTGATTGTATATCGTCCCACCTTCGGATAGGCGCTATGTCGACTGGCGAATCATACCGATTCTTGCAATGGTGTACTCTTTCGCTCTCATCGACCGCATCAACATGGGCGCTGCCCTTACCGCCGGAATGGGGGTTGATTTAGTATGTCGCGGTTTACGATGCTTCGTATCCACACACTCAACGTAATTATTTTTTTTCAGAAACTGCTAGTGCATAACCGCTTCAGTATAGTCAATTGCCTCTATTTCGTGCCATATACCATCTTGTATGTGCTGTTTGTTAACCCCACAATCATATACAATCTCAAGATTTTCTTCCTTAGGCAATTACCTGGAAATCTCGTTCTTAGATACTTCGGTGTCCGAAATTGGTTGACGTTCATTGTCGTTGCATGGGGTGCAGTCCAGCTTGGTATGGGATTCGTCCACTCATGGGGAATTCTACTATTATGCCGTATCTTGCTTGGAGTTTTCGAAGTAAGCAATGGTCACATCTAAACAGTCTGATGTTTTTAACCTTTATGTACCAGGCTTCCTTCTTCCCATCGCTTCTGTTCATCATTTCTACATGGTGAGCTTCTGTTGAACACTTAAACAAGTAGCCTGGGTCTGATAGTTCCATCAACCAGGTATAAGCGACATGAGGTTCACACACGGTTAGTTCTTCTACATTTTTACCATCCCCCGCGTCTAATAACCATTACTAGCCTTTCGGTTTTCTATCTCATCTCAGTCACCGCTGGAGGTCTCAGTCCTATCCTTGCATACGTTTTCAGCCTGCTTCATAAAAAAGGGGGCCTCGCTGGCTGGAGATACATCTTTGTAGGCTTCACCAGCTATCGTTCTTGTTTCCATCTGATTCGAGTCTTTTCCAAGATAATCGAAGGAGCCATCACCGTTTTTCTTGGGATCATAACCTGGCTCTTTATTCCCTCTTTTCCTGATGAAAACACCTTCTTAACTGCTGAACAAACTGCGGTTGTGTTGAAGCGTATTGATGATGACCGTGGTGACGCTATTCCTGATCCCTTGACATTCGAAAAGGTCAAGCTCCATCTGAGTGATTGGACACTCTGGGCATACGGTAAGGAATCCTTGACACTTCCTTACAACTCGAAATCTGAAAACATCTCCGTAGGCTTGATGTTTATGTGTGCAGCCATGCCCTCCTGTGAGTATTGTCATCCTGCCTCATCATCGCCTCTAAATGGCTCTCTGACTCCCATAATCAAAATCAAGATGCTCAGTCCTTCTTCAACCCCATCATTTTCAAAGCAATGGGCTGGTCTAAGACAAAAGCTCTTCTTCTCGTGCGTGCTTTTTTTCAACAAATTATGTTTCATCCAATTTAAATTTTGTGCAGAGTGCCCCACCTTATGGACCATCTGTGAGAGATCCTTTTTACATTCAAAAGTTAAACCCACTCTAACACCATTTTCGTGTTCCTAGATTCTGACAACCATGCTTGTTGCATACTTCTCTGACAAGCAGAAGCACCGCGTCGGATATATCTTGCTCTGTAGCGGGGTATGTATGATAGGACTTTGCCTTACAGCATTCGCGAAGCAGAGCGAAGTCAGATACTTTGGTAATTACATTTCTCATCACCAATCTTCACATTCTTACCTCTTTAGGTGCTTTCTTGACCAATGCTGGCAACTCGGGCGCTATCCCGACTATCCTTGCTTATGTGAGTCACAATGATTTCTTCTCTGAGAAAATATATTGATATATAAATTTGACGTAGGCTGCCAATAATGTTGTCTCTCACAGCAAAAGGTTTGGTCATATCATCTTTTTAAGACTCTCCCATTGACGTATCTTTGAAGATCTGTTCAAACAGCTTTGACTGTCTCCTTAGGAGGTATTGGAGGCATAATGGCCACGACAGTATTCCGAACACAAGACTCCCCTCATTATTACCCAGGTTTGGTTTCTACTTATGATATTTCAAATTCTTGGCTCAATCATAGCTTCATAGGTCTTGGTGCAACGATCGGGTCACAGGTTTTGCTCCTGGCCCTCCTCGCCGCAACAACTCTACGGTTCATGTCACTCAACAAGTCGATGCGAGAAGGAAAACGAAAAGAGCCATTAGAAGGCCAGCCTGGTTTCTATTACACTCTGTGAGGGCTTCATGGTGTCCTTCAAAAATTAGATGAATTTTGTATATCACGACAGAATCTTCACACAATTTTCTGCCCATCCTGCCTACATAGATGCATGTATCCTTATCGCTCGCACAACACGGTCTTGTTAACCATTTCTTCGCACGGGCCTTCCGCGAATTCAGGATCGTTTTTGGATGAGAAGGTTGACAAAGACAATGTGGGTCTCACACATGCAACTGGTTGAACCCAGGCTACAAGATTCCGATCGTTCCGAAATTCGCAAGAATCGCAAAGAGATCAATTATTATATCAGTGGATAACATTATGAGCGCTCGTTCTCTGTCTTTCTGGAAATCTACTAACTTTTTCCGACAGCAGTGGTCAAATTAGGAGGATCTATTCACACTGAAAGGAAAACCTCAGCTGGTTACATATCTTGTTCGTTTCAAGGTGGACCCATATCCAGAAATTCACGTAAGCCTATTTACCAATGTTCGCGCAAATTTTGAATGTGCAGTAGATTGTCAATGGTCCACTACCCTGAATGTAATTTGGAGCCACAGGTACTGGTGGCTGGTAGACATCTCAATGAACTATCGTTTATGTCATCTCGCTTTCGTATGTGATCGTCCCGACGGTAACGTCTGAGCTATCCACAATGGTATCACAGGTTAGTCCATAATCCACTGTAATTCCCCGCGTTTGCTTACACTGGGCCATCAATAGGCCTATTTTTGGTCAACTTCCACAGAAAGCAAAGGCATCAATTGTCGGTTTCTCCGTCGCCAGTAACTTCAAATTTGGCTTGAGAATTGTTTGCTGAAGATAGCATTATCAGGACTTAAAGCATTCAGTTAGCCCGACAAATGTCGCCCCATGATGGCTGTCGCGTAACGATCTCGGACTTTCCATGACTTTCGGAGTCTGCGCCATGGTTCCTCGAGGTGGCTTCTTCATGATCGAAAGGATGACCGCGTTCAAAAAATAACTGTTGCACGCTTGGCGCCCCTATTTGAGGTGTCTAAGACTGTAATTTTCTCCCAATCGCCCTCTGTCACTCTCTGCGAGGAAACTTATTCCCTCTGTTTCTATTTTCTAGCGTCATACCGCGGTTTCAGTGGGGCTTGAGTATATCAACTTCCCTGGATATCCGAGGATCTTTGACGGTCAGGCTCGTGAACTGGAATCATTAGGGCGGGTACTGAGATCAAGTAAGAAGATCTGGGTGAGCCGCTGACCATTCTATGTAATAGCAAATATATGCTAATGCAAGGCTATGCACATCTTCATTATGTACAGCAACCTCGTCTTCATTGCGGTCCTGGTGCCTTCCAACTCAACTCTGTGTGTCTGCTCTCCGACATGATCCAGTTAGCTTGAAGGAACATGTGGGTCAACCGGACGGTTCCTGTCGCTATTGCGATCGTGAAATATGACCATCTATACAGCAGACCTTCCATATTCAAGGTTAACCTAGGCGAACCTGCACCGCTTCCGTAACTTCCAGTGGGCTCGATCCAAGCGCCTTAAGGAAATTCTGGTACAGTTTCAAGTACACAACAATCTTGTTGTTTCTGGACTCATAAGCTAATAACCGATTACCGGGATCATGCCTCAATCTTACCCTCTACGACTTTTGAACAATTGACCCTCTAAACGAGCTCGTGCACTTGAACCATCTTCTCCCGCGACGAAACATGGCCTTGAACAAACATACATAGCTCAACAATAGCTCAAAGGATCATCAACATCTGATGCTTCAAGATAATCAAACTTGGGTTCTGCTCCACTTTACGAGGATCCCCGGACCGAACCGCGATTGCATTCGAGTTAGAGGCGACGCACATGGATGTCGGGAAGGAAAGGGTCAACGTCCCTAAAATTATAAGGACACTGGGCGTAGACAGGGTTTATGGCGTTTTATATTTGTTGGGATATCTGCCTCTTCAAACCTTGGCGCCGCAGCTTATCGTTCCCGTTTCCCGTTCGATGACCGGGTGATCAATGCCCTTGGATGAACCCGTACGGTACGAAGGTCCGACCTTGACTATCTTGACTTTTCGATGATCATAAATTGACTTGGCCCTTGTATTTTTCTCAGCGGACGTCTGGCAGCATATGTATCCCTTCATACTCCAAGGGAAATATTGGAGGTCATCGTACTTGAGAAATGGAACAGAAGGCTAGCAACTATTTTTATGTGTCATTCTTATATTGAGACAAAACATTGAGCAGCCTAAAGAGCGACAGCCGTGTGCCAGAGTACACAAATAAATATTGCTCTGGAATCGAGAGAAAAAAGAAACACCGCCAGGCGGTCCGCCACTGTCAAAGGCGCGACGCCGTTCGTTTCGATGCCTTAGCAGGCTTGACTGTGGGTGATCCTCACGCGCAAGAAATTTGGGGGTTCTTCTATTAAATACTCTCAAGCTTGAGATGAGTCGAGAAGTGTTTCTAGAAGCCTGTTGATGGCGTGTTCGCCGCTCGTCAAAACGAACTAGGACTCCATCGAGTTGAACCAAGTTGGAACCAAGCGTCAACGTCAACCTTGTCGTCTTGAGCGTTCCGATAATCAGGGTAGGCTCCATCAAGCTTTCATCGTATGGAACTTTGAGATAAATGGATGCTGCGTTGTTTCCAACAACTTCCGCAGTAGAATTAGCTCTGGCAAGGTCAGAGTCCATGGTGCAAGGACCAACCAAGGACGGCAGAGGAGACATAAGCGCCAAAATTAAAACGGCAGGCACTACAGTAGTTTGTTATCTTATCTTAATCTGGACACTTCAACAAGGTTTATCTACCCGAGGCTCTAACACAACGGCTTACGGGCTCATGAGGCCTTGATAACTGAATAAGCATCATACTCATACTCAAATCATACTACATAAGGCAAAACGGTAACTCTCGAGGTGAGTCGAGGAGGGTATATTTGGTATCTGTTCCGCGTTTTGTCAACGTTTTGTATCAAGGACCCACAATCATATGTTTTCATCAAAGCCCACCAACAAACCATCGTAACCAATCGTTGGAATGTCAAACAAGGTTCGAACGGTTCACTTCAGCCAAGTTACACCAGACCACACGATGGCGACACACCAATAACATTAATAACACGCTACACTCGCCCGAAAAAAACCTAAAAACCATATCTCTGCAAATGAGGACGCTTGATCAGTCGACCGCGACTTCGAATCCTCGAGAATCTTTCAGTTTTGAGAAGGTTGCATGTGGTAGGTCGGTAAGATTTGTATTATGTCGTCAACTGATAAAACATCTGCATCAGGACCTTCAGGCCGAGCTCATCGAAGCACGATAGGGATAACGAAGAGATGTAATTATAGTAACAGCCTGACCGCACGTAAACGGTAATCCAAGAAAAACAATAGACTCCCATATGTAGCGCATGAGGCTCTCCGACTACGGCACCTCACACACAAAATACAAAACACGAGTCCTTGGTGTGGCCTTATGGCTTCAATAGATCTGAAAAGGTATAGACCAGGAAGTGAGCCTGTGAGAGTGAAAGCGAACGAATGAACAAAAAAAAATCGAAAGAGAAACAGAACAGAGATATGCTTACCAGGTTGGACTCAGAACTTGCCCAGGACGGAAGCGAGTCCTCTAATTGGTATGCGGCAGCAAAGAACAGACTCAGAAGTCAAAGTGCTTGAGGGAGATCACACGACTCCGAGTCGTCCATTCATTTCACGGACATACAAACAAGGATGGTCTGGCTCCGCAGTGCCTGTAGGGAGGAACCGGATCGACAACGGTCGTAGTAACCATCCAATGGAACAAGGGATTACAGCCTCTTTCCCAATCGATGGTGCTGATAGACCTGATCAAGGAGAGAGATTGAGAAAAACAACCGAAAAAAAAACTCAAGCCAATGGTCTCAACGTTTCAAGAGCCTAAATGACAGTTGCTTGATAAGTTAACTGGAAAAAGAGCCGCAGTCAGCAGTTAAGCCAGACAGACGAGGAAGGGATAAAAGGCTGCGAAAGGGCACACTCACTTACCTACTGCATACATGCATTACATGCAAATCTCGAACTGACTAGCCTTCATTCGGAACATAGAGCCTACACACTGCAGGTAGCACGCGTCTGGTTCTGCCCGTAGGTAGGCTGCTATAAGCAGGCCGTCCTTACCGTGGCCTCAGACTCCACAAGAACTGATAAGCATGAGGCAAAAAATAAAAAGAGAAGGCAACAGCTAACCTCTTCAAAAACAGTAAGCCTGACGGCACAGAACAGAGCCGCCCTATAGCCTACTTGGAAAGTAACCGACGTCCGTACAGTGCCGATGCGCGACTCGGGACTCCTCAGTCCAGGAGGAGGGTAGGATGACCTGCAGGCTCTAGAATTGCACAGAGTCGTACTTGATACTCCACTTGGGAGGGGACCCCACGGGGTTCCTCGCTGATCACGTCCCATTTGCCGACTCTGGCAGACCGGGACCGCCTAGCCTACGGAACTTGGTATGGGGTGGGGTGAGGCGGTTGATCGCTGGACACTCGACATTCGATTGGATGCAAGTTCGAGTCTGGTGGCATGTGTCGCGCGAGAGGAGGCTCGTATCGTCCACTCGGGGTAGGTTCGAACCTGAGTCTTGGAGAGAGGTCGACTTGTGTGTCCCTTTTTTTTCGGAGTTGGTTGGACTGTTGTTTTCCTTTGCTGGGACTGTTGTGTGGGTTGACTTCGTTGGTTTTAGTGCCAGAGGAGTTGCCGATGGTGGGTGTGTGCATGACCTCAGACCCGTCAGTATGTACAGGCCTCTTTCCCCAGGCTCCGGAACATGATTCGCCAAAATGATCGATGGGAGAAAAGAGAAAAGTCCATTGAAGGAACCAGAAAGCAAAAAAAAAAAAACAAGTGAAAGAAAAGAACGATAATTCGCTTCGTTTCCATATTTCTTTTCTTCTGTCAAGGAGAAAGAAGATATAAAAAAAGTATCTCTCATTCAGAAAGAAAACGTAGGCGAAAGTGTTCTAAACATGAACACAAAGCAGAAGAAAAAAAAAACTACACGCAAAGACGCGGGCAAGTCGAGAAAGAGTTGAAGTGCCTAAAACCTCCATCTCCACCGTCAGGCTCCAAAGAAAAAAAAAAGACCGACACTCTGAACCCCGCGGAACGATTGTGATCGCGCCTCCACTTTCGCGACGTTCGTTAGAGTCGACTCCTGAGAGTGGGAAGGAAAACGATTGAGGAAAATGTGCTCCTGTATGTATGTATTGCAGGCAGCCTGCTTGGGGGGCAGTCGAACCGTGTGTGGGAGAAAAGAGACCGAGACTAAGACTGAGTCCCACTCTCCTCCCTCGGGCATCTCTTGGCCTCGGGATCAGGAGTCAAAAGGCGGTTCAACGGCAAGAGAAAGGAGGAGGAGGCACAATTGGTTGGAAAATAAAACACAAAGAGTGCGGAACCTGTGACCGCGACGAGGTTGGTTAGAGACTTTTGGGACCTCGAACGATGCAAATATCGATTGAACTTGAGTTGAGCGTCGACGCTGTGCGGGAGGGCGGAGGCGCAGACCTGCGACGGAGAGTCGGTCATACATAGCAATATGGCAGACAGGGGCGCCTTTTGCGACCTGGGGATAGGGGCCACCAGAAACGACTCGGGGGCACAAGCAAATGAACTGAGCACATCCGAGTCAATTTCGTGCATGGAGGACCAAAGGAACGAACGACGCGCCCTCGGGAGACTGAGAAAATAATTGAGATAGTCCAGGTCCCCTGGACGTCGTATGGATGTCGTCATATCTCCGCTTCAAACTTTCTGTTGGTCGACTCGCTCGTGCTTGTGTGTATACGTTGAGGTCGCAGTCTCGGATCTCTTGAAGGTTATCGACGTACATGAAACCGGAAAACAGGAATTTTTCTTTCTTTCTTTTTTTTTGTCAAGAAAAAGATAGAACAGAACCAGTAAAGCCACGCGACGCCGATTAAGAGCAAAAGCTTCGGACCCCCAGCCAACAACAAAAGAAGAAGAAGTATTGCTGGCATTTTCATTCGAGTCTTTTGGCGATTGGTTCAACGAGAACCCGTTTTTTCGTTATATCTGTCTCCTTGAGCTGCTTCCTTCGGTCCCCTGGTGTGTAGAAGTCATTCAACCACTGGCCAATGACAAAGATGTCCTGGTACTTATTGCCAGGCGATGATGGCTCGGGAGGACGTTTTTGCGGGGGCAGGTACAGCATACCATGCCATGTGTAATGGCGTTCGTCAACGCCCAAAAATACCAAAGCCCAAGAGCCTGAAGCCTGACGCAGGTTGCCTGACCAGGTCAGACGCTCTGAAACCTGACCCGGAACCCTCACAGAGCCACCGGGTTTTCTTGATCGGGTGTTGTTTTTTTGAAAGCAGAAGTATGACTAGGATATGAATGATGACGGCTCATGATCAACCCCTCGTTCGCGTTTTTTCTGTCGTGGTGTTTCGAAACTCGTGCATAGCTCCGATTCTTGATTGATTCTTTCTTGATCAAGCTCGCTCTCTGATCATGATCAGTGATCACTGTGAGAGAGCCGAGAGAAGGATTGAAAAGATAGAAAATAGAAAAAAAGCCGCCGAAGGAGAAGGAGTCAAAGGACATAAGACCTTTACGCCGATTTGCCTTTCCTGGGAGCCTGAGGTAGGACTTGGTTTCCTTCTTTCTCTTGGTTCTGAGAGAGAGAGGAAAGAGAGGGAGTCGCTATATGCTATCTTCTATTGGCTTGAGTTGGACGGAATTGGTTCTGATTCAAGAAAGTTTGTTGAAACCTTTTTCATTATTGAACAGCCGCACGTGCAACGGAATACCGGTAACGGATCCCTGGCATCATGGCCCCGTCGGTCGATTTCAAGACGAACGCAAGGATGATGCTCCAAAGATGGACGCGATAGGAAACGCAAAGGGTAAAAGGTATTTGGACAGGCCTAGTCCGAGTCAAGCAAAGAATGTGCGGTGTATCGACACGGGTTGCGCCTCTGATGCGTACAGGAATGGAAAGAGCTGAAGGCGGAGAGGCCGTAATGGACGGTAGCTCGCTGGGAATGGGTGGCTCGTTCCCAGCCATCAATGGGTGGTAAATGCGGTTTGACCGTCATGTGCAGCGTAAATTGGTGATGGTGATAAAGATAATGATTGGTCTCTGGCTTGGAAGGACATTGGAGGAACGGGTCCTAGGACTTAACGTGTTCTAAGTTAACGTTTAGCCCTTGTGATAACGATGCAAGAGGGGTGATGATGATGAATGGATCGTAGAGTGTGGGTAATGATTGCCCAAGAACTGGAGGCTCCGTGTTTTTCGATGAGGACAGGATTGTGGTTTCTCCGGGAAGTGAGGGTGGGGGTGCTGCGCTCTGAATGATAGACAGGCCAAGGGAAGGATGAACTAGGATGGAAGAGGTAGGTACGTCGTGCTCGGTGAGGTCTTGTGTCCATCTGCAGTATGGCTCGTATTTGTTTTTGGGACATTGGATGCGACGAAGATAGACAAGAGAAAGTTACTATTAGGACGGGATTTGATGGGCGATGAAGATGAAGGTGTTCCGGATCGAGGTTATGGATGTGTTGCATGGATTGTAATGGGATAAAGTGGGTGATCTAAGTTTGGACACAGGGCGCTTGGGAGTTACGGACCCGTAAAGGGAAGTTGATGGTATATATAGTCCAGGGGGGAGAGGATAGAGGGAGAAGGAAGACTGGAGAGTATATGTGCCGGCGACAAGGATGTTGTTAATTGAGATGATTCTCCGAGGATAGGATTAGCGTTTGCAAAGTGCGTTTTGGGAAGGTCGTTATTGTTCTGACAGAGAGAAATAGACGAGGATACGGCGTGGGGGTGACGATTGAAGTGAAATGTGGGGTTCTGAGTTCTGGAAGGTGAAATTGAATGAGGAGAACGAGACAGGAGGGCAAGGGGCCGGGGAGAGAGAAAACATCGGAAGAATAAGACGCGTGAAAATAGGGAAGAGATTGTGGGGTAGGAGATAGAGACCGAGAGGTTGACGTTTACGGAGATGACGGAGCGAGGAGATGCTCGGAAGGGGGTCATGGGGAAGAGCGCACGAGACGAAGAGGGTCAGTCTGGGGTATATGTTATTTTCAGTGATAGGATATGGTTGGACTGGTAGTGTTCTTGTGTGGTGGAACAAAATATTATGTTGTTGTAGATATTTTGTTCGCTTTTGTTGTAGACATTCTCTTGAAGATGTGGTGCATAGATTCTGTTGAATATTGAATATTGAATAACAGAATGTGGTTTGTTGAGTGACCAGACTAGTGAGGAAACGGGAGTATCTCGGACAGGAGGCTGAAATAGCGACGGACCGTCTGAGAGAGTGGTGACCCGAAAAGGCAAGTGATGGCGAAAGCAAACCGAGCCAGGTCGGAGTGGCGGGGATAATGGCGATGTAAAGCCGAGGAACCATTCTCATTCGAATTGGAAAAAAACGAAAAAGAATAGACTCTTCTCTTCCATTGACCACTTTATAACCAGAGCCTACGCCATGTCCAAACAGCCGCTCTCCCTCGCCATGTCCCAGATCATCGCCCACGACGCTCCTCTTCTCTCCCCCACCGACTCTAACTGGGAGCCCCTCTTCTCCCCCTCAAACGACAACTTCACCTACGCCTACTACAACATTCCTCCAGAGCCCACACACTCCGTCAACACCAACACCACCACCCTCGACGATCCTCTCTCTGCAGCCAGTATGCTCAAGACCCGCGTACCCGCCCAGGATCTCTGTGTGCCCACCCACCAGCTCTTCGACTTCCCAGAGGCAATCCCGCAGACCCCTCCCACCCGCTCCTCCTCCATCTCTGCCGACCTCATCTCCTCCTCGGCCAATATCACAGATGATCCTTCCTCGGGCAGCAAGCGCTCAGCCAGTCCCGCCCCGAGTGCAACAAAGAAACGTGCCGTCGGCGAGCGTATCTCTAGCAAGGACTTCATTCCTCCCGATGTCTCCGGCCTCAGCAAGCGTGAAGCCCGACTCGTCAAGAACCGTGCTGCTGCCTTCCTCAGCAGACAGCGCAAACGCGAAGAGTTTGAATGCATGGAAGTGTGCGTGTTTCCATTCAACCAACCAACCCCCTGTCTCTATGCAACCCCCCCTCTCCCTTTCAACCTTGGTACATTGCTCATATTGCTCTCCTATTTAGACGCGTCGCCGAGCTCGAGCAGGAAAATGCTAGGCTTCTCGCCCTCACTCAATGTGGTTCTTCACAACCTTCACAGTCTTCTTCCTCCACAGCAGACAATCACCTTCTCTCAGAGGTAGAGCAACTCAAAGCACAACTCGCCGCTGCCCGCGAGCGTGAGCTTTCTCTCTCCGCACAGCTCGCCAACTCTACCTCCACAGTCCTCCCAAACGTCAAGGTCGAGGCCTCAGACCACAACCCTCTACACACCCTTGCAGCTGCATCGCCTCGTTCATCAATCTCCAATTCTGTCCCATCACCTCACAAATCGGGCGCCAGCTTCGGATTGATGGTCAGTGTCCTTTCTATTTTTTTTTGCTATTTATATCTGTTTTTTTTTTTTTTCTCAATTCTGATTCTGGTCCTCATTTAGGTCCTCCTGTGTGCCCTACCCTCATTGCTCTCTATGCGTATGCAGTCAACTGCCCCCACTAGCTTCTCGATCCCAAACCCCTTCCCTTCATCCTCAAACTCATACGACTACAACTCCTTCCTACCCAGCGAGTACGACTGGTCAAAGGCAACCGGCGCCGGCAATTCTATGATGGACCTTGATGCCGACCATCATTCCCTCGACTACCCACCCCATCATTCCCATCACCATCATAACAGACGGAAACAGCTTGAATTTACCACTGCCTCCGAAGACGATGCCTCCGAGCTTGGCAGTCTAGGCGACCTTGATATCTCATTTGACACTTCGCCCACCGACGATGGTAAGATTAGAGTGAGGATACACCCCTCCTTGTCGTCTTCCTCGTCGTCCCGCTCGGGCTCCCCTGGTCTCTCGTCTTCCTCTTCACAACATGATATGTCAGCTCCCGTTACCCCTTCCTCGCCCACATCATCGTCATCACTTGCTATGTGGTCCGGCGTATCAGCTGCAGAATCGAGCTTGCAGAGCACATTCGCATCCCAATTCACTGCCTTGTCTGCCTACTCCTCCTCTCACTCATCATTATCCTCGTCCTCTTCCTCGTCATCCGCATCATCGTCATCATCCTCTCCACCACACTCTTCAATATCTTCATCGCCCTCCGATCCCTTCCTAGGTGTACCCTTCTCAAGCGACGGCTCGATATCATCCATGAAGTACGGGATGATGGACATGGACGAGCGTGGCATGGAGACCAACTACGACTACAGTTATAACCTTGGTATGGGCGACGATGGGTTTGGCGTTCTACCCCCAAGCGCGCACTCAGGTCTGGGTGCAGGCAAAGGAGAGAAAAAGAGAGTAAGAATCGCGCTCAAGAGCTTGCCCTCTGTTGGAGGCGAAGGTGGCGAGTGGGAAGTGCAAATCTGTTGATCACCTTCGGGTTCTTAAGGAAGATCAACCTGAAAACGAGAAAGAAAAAAAGAAAATACAAGAAACCGATAAAAAAAGGGGCAAAAGTAAACATTATCTTCGCATTGGGGATAGACGTTGTCTCCTCCCTCCCTCTTATCGTTTATTTTTTTATTTTCCTGCCTTTCCTTCCTCCTCTTGACGTTTAATATTTTCCGTCTCCTTTTTTTTATTATTTCAAACGCTCTCGACTGTCTCCTGCTATCCCGCCCTTTACCCCTTCGCCTTTCATATACCATTTGTATTATTATAGTGTCCTCTCTTTTCTGGAAGGAACAAAGGTGTCGTTTCACGATTCGCCTCCAACTACAAAAAATTACCTTATCTGCTCCTCCTCCTCGGCCTCGCCTCACACTCCCGACACTCGTTTATCAACACCACTCTTTGGATTCACCCAACTATCTATATATCTATGCGACCCTATGCGATCCCCACTTCCCCTTTTTTTTTTCTTTTGATTATTATTTATCATCTTGCGATTATACCTACCTACCTACCTACCTCTATGCATCAACGTCAAAAACTCGTTTACGCGCCAGTATATACGATTATCGATTGGCACCTAGTACCTAGTAGTATCCATACCTACCCTACCTCTTACCTACTACGTATCCTTTTATCTCTTTCTCTTCTTCTTTTCTTCGATCCCTATACCTTACTCCGCTGCGTTACCCCCCGTCCCCCCGTCCTCTTTTCTTTTCTTTTTCATAACATCTCTTCTTTTCTTTTTTTTTTTTGGTTTCTTTTCAATTCTGAAATCGCCCTCGCTAATAGTCCGACTCTCTCTCTCTCTCTGTATCCTATGCTACTCGCTCGTCTCCTTTTGTGTTTTATATATACTATTGAAAAACAAATGATACCCCTCCTCGCATTCTCGCCTTTTTTGCCTTCTTTATGCCTTTCTCGTCGCTCGCTCGCTCGGTCTTTTCCTTCTATCTGTTTCACGGACTTATCACATATTCAGGCCTTTTCCGGACATCGCCTTTTTCTTCTCTCCCTTCTCCTTTTTTTTCCTTTTTCTGTTCGGGCGCTGGGGGGAGACAAGGGTGTCGATTCCCAATCCCCGGGCTTGACTTACCTTAATTATCTTTACCCAGTTCGATTTTCTTTGCCTTGCACCTTTCACCCTTGCTCACAAGCACACATACCAATCTTCACTATTATCATACCATACCACACATATAGATAGATATAAGTAGACTCTCTGCTTTGATCCTGGAATTTTAAAAAGTTATCAAAGGATCTGAATCTCCTCTCTGTCAGTCTTTACTTCAACTTTCAAGAAGATAAGCCTAAGGCGAAGTTTCTTCTTTTCTTTTCTTTTTTTTTGATGTGTGAATTTATTCCATGGCACCGAGTAATTTATCGAAGGAGGCATGTTGAAACTTTTGGGAAAGAAAACATCTCGAGACTCAGCCTGCGAGCTCACTGCCTCTGTCGTTTTTTTATAACTGTGTGGGTCTGGTTGTGGGTGGGTCTATGTACATCGGGGACCTACAGCGAAGTCCGTGCTAGTCTACTTAGTCCTAGTCCTAGTCAACACTTAGATTAAGAGAAAAAACCATCATATGAGCCAGTTTGTTTGATGTTTTGTTTTCTTTCATCATCCACGTTCCCCTGTCATCGATGTCATCCATATGTCACCCACCCAGTCAACGTCAGTTTCATAAATCACTCTGGAATGTCTGCCGTGTTCTGCCATGCACTCAGTGTGTGCATGTATGTAACGGCTTGAAAATTTTGAATGTTTTGGAGTATGTCAGTACATGATGGTTCGGGCTGGCTGGTCTTTTGGTGCCGTTTGATGGGCTCCAGATAAGAGGGCGTCTCATGCTGAGTTTTGAATCTTCCGAGTCCTTGTTTCGGACTCGGACTCGCCATCGCCTTCGGTATAACGCCGAGCTCGCTTTAGGAAAGAAAGAAAAATATTATCCCACCAAACGATATGTGCATATGATCTTGATTCTGAGTATGTAACACCAGTGTGGAGCTCTGAGTTCTGGACAAATGTACTTGCGGTGAAAAAAAAATGAATGAAAGATTTCATTCATTCATTCATCATAGTACCATCCCATCAAATTTGCTTACCTTACATCATTACGACCAATTTTCCAGGCTCGTTTTTGCCTTCCCCTCAAAACGAACTCGGAGTCGCGAGTCGGGACTCGCCGCTCGGTTCGGTTGGTTTTCCCCCACACTGGTAGTCTCCGAGTCCGAGTCTCGATGCCGTAGGCCCATATGTATCTACATAGTGATTTAGTATGCATCCTGGATAGGTCGATGATAGCGTTGGATACGGTAGTTCGACCTGTTCTAGACTTCAAAGCTTCAGAGCCCTTCGACACAAACCGGCATATAACAGGCAAGTAGCGTCCTACCAGTCGGATTACACTCGGAGCTTTGTTCTTTTAAAGTTTTTCAGCGCAGCGCTTTGGCAGCGCTAGGAAGGTTTTGGGCTATCGTTTTGATTTAGCATGATATGGCATACTTTCGGACATTTGGACTGGCCAGGCCCGTCGCCGTATAGTACGTTTCCGATTGAAACCCATTCGACAATTTCAATCAAGCATCTGGCCCATGCCCGCGTTTCTGTACGTTTATTTAGCTTTGGATTCTCCGTGGTGTATGATTCATGTACGTAGTGCTGAGAAGAAGGTCGCGCGAACCATGTCATGCCAGACACACCTCGCCGCCACACCCCCTCCTTCGCCTTCGAAAGAGGCTCGGGCTTGATCGTGATGGGGACCGTTGGCTCGTCGGTCGTATGCATATGTGCCCCTGGTGCAGATGGATCGCGGCACATATTGCAGCATCACATTGTTGCTATGTATGTATGTTTCCCCTCAGTTGGATTTGCTTGAGAATCCAGAAAAACTCGAAAAAAAAAAGAGGGGGCACGCGAGGGCACGCGATAATCGGTTTGCCTCGAGGCTCGACAGAGTGGAGTGGGTAACACCGTGATCTGGACCCATTTACGCCGTGCGTGTGGGGTTGTGGGGCACAAGACTTGAGTTGACGCTGGAGGCTGTATGCGAGTTTGAAAAAAAAAACCACATGCAACTTGACTGGTGCCGCAGCGCAGCTCACAGGCGTTTTCCAAAGACATTGTATCCGGGGGGGTATTTCGATATGTATGTAGAGCAGTGGGGTTGAAGGACTCCTATCCAGAAAAAGGGTCCAATCGAGCAATGTACGTACGTACACGGGGTTAAGAATTCAAGCGCCCAGACTTCAATCCAGCTAACCTTGAGGCAAGTAAAAGAAGACCACTCAGGATTAGAGGGCAACAGGTTCTCCGTTTACACAATGATGTGTTTCTCTGAGTTGACGCAAATCCTTTGAGGCCTGGATTTCAGAGGGCAAAAGCGCCTGGTTTTAGGAGACGGCTCTTAAGTACTTAAGTTACCACGGCGAAATAGACACTTTTGATAGAGTCGAGAAATGAATTCTACATACCGTTGGGAAGTGGCAACCATGTTCTGTCGGTCGCATTACATATTTTCGAATTCCATGATAGGTTCTCAACGATGGTTAAAATGAGAAGGCGCTCAGGCCCAACAGGAAAACTTCAAGTTGGTGCGGTTTGTGATAACACCAATGAATGCCGCCGTGCCGGGTTCGAAGGTTGATCACAGGGAGACTCTTTTACAAGCCTCGTCTGAATTCGGGGTCCTGACCCCTAAAAATTCGAGATTCGAGGGCGAATCCACACACCCACCTTCCATCGTAGGAAAACCAGAATGTTTCGTCGGTCGAACGCTTATTTGTACGTAGAATATTCGGATAGCCATGCGCATGGAGTGTCCATATAAGCTAAACTCCTAACGGTGCAAGGCCATGTTTTAGCAATAGATGCCGTGGATAATAAAAGGAAAAGGCAACTTGCGTTGAAGGGACCGCAGAGAGTTACTCCGCGCAAGTGAAAAAAATGACACTGTGGGATTCACCTTGCATTTACCCGACGACACTGCGACGATTGCGCTAGGACGTCCTTATGCAGTATTCGACTCTCTCTGAACATCAGGGGGTTGCCTTGCCCTTAATTTTGACGCAGGTGGGAGTGGAGAAATTCGAACCGATTCGACTTGAATATAGTTGCGGCCATACTTAATTACAAGTAGGCTTTAAGAAGTTTTTTCCCGTTATTATAGTTGAAGAAATTTGTCATCGATTGAGATTGAGTGATTAGGCGGCGAGAAGGAGCCTCAAAACGAACGTCATTTGTTCAAATACCGGCAATACCGTCAAGTTTGACAAGAGCGCAATCATCTATCTTTTTCATGAGAGCGCTAATATCCGACAGGCGGCAGATACAACGGAATGGTTTGCAAGTAAGAATAGACGAGTATTTTTGGAGAGACGGTCTGTCTTGTTGATGTTGAAGTTGTTGTTTTTCTCAAGTAAGTTGGACCTGCACAATCGTACGAAGTCGCCTTCGAAATGTGTTCTTGAAGCGGCAAATCGGAGTTTAGCCTACGAGAGCAGGGTGTACTGTCCACCTTTGAAGCGAGGGGTGACACCTTGAAGATATGGTCCGCACTATGTCTCTCACGAATCTTTTGACCCATCACATAGTGAGACTACCCCTGGATAGATGAACGCCCGTGGTTTGCAGGTATTTTGGCTCAACCGGTGCTACAGAGCCGCTTGAGATTTTTGTCGAGGGTCACCACTTGGTCCAGATTGATGGGTCCCCATCGGCAGTGCATTTAATGGATGATTCGTTGATCAATTGGTTTATGGGAGAAAGAACTGTTGGATATCCGACTTTATGAGTACATGTTTATCAGGGTGCAAAAAGAGCCTACATTTGCATGACGTTGTGCCATTATTGAACGCAAAAGACTTATTCTAAAATAATTATCTTAATGCCGTTCGTGTCCGAATGAATACGGCCGCGTGCTGAACCAAATCTGCATATCACCCTGTTAGCTTGAATTAGACTTCGATTACGGGGATTTACGCACCTTTAACGCGTCCCTATTTATTTATTTTGCTTCTGTGCAGTGTGAAGTCAATGAAATGCCAGGACAAGCCAGGACGCCTTCTCTGATCAAGCACATCAATAACCGCCGGCGATTTTGACAGACCAAAGGCATCGAGGGGGCAAGCCCGGAAGCTTGAAGCACGTCGTGTGTTGCTTGATTTACCGACAATCGCCCTTTTGACTATCCTTAATGATATCATCCTAGATCATCCTATTGGACCATGCTTTGACGTAGTATAAAGGACGAAGGCGCCGCCCTTTCGATAGCAAGGCATGAGGTGGCTCTGGAGGTTGGTGCGTTTCTTGATAGAGTCTTGTAGTAAGTTGATGATTTGGGTCCAGACTCCAGAATGTTTCATTTGACAAGAATGCTCAGGCAAATAGAAACAACGAGTGGCCAACGATGCATATTTTGACGATTTCTCGATGAGAGACTTGAAAGTCTGAATGATGGTGATGGTTGTAGTTGTAGTTTCTCGGAGAGGGTCCCCGGCAAGAAAACCACGTCCGTCTCTCCAGTCCAATGTCTTTTCTCGGAGATCTGTCTCACCACTTCCCCATTGGAACGACTCAGCGGTACGGTTTCGATTGCAAAACAGCAAACTCATTCGTGGCAAAGGTGATGAAGAATGTGGTGGTAGCCATCCAACTCGGGTCGACGTTCCAAAAGCTGATTTCTGTTAGTCGCGTGGTCACTTTCTTCTCACTCATGACCGTCATCAACCCTCGTTTCACCTATCCCTCATGGTCTTTACGTGTCATCCATACTACGAACGTGCTGGGATATATAAAACCATAGATATCCCTTGACAATCCCTTCTACCTGGTGAAGAAAGAAGAATACCATAGCATACGCTATCTTATCATGTGCCTCCGAAGAGATTCGATGCTCACTCTGGACTCTCCCCAAATAGAACAGGGATTCCTCTTAAGAAGCGCATTCTGGTCCTCTAGCGTTCCCTCTCCGGAACAATAACAATGTCTTCCTCGAATGCCCTCGTTTGCTTCACCAATTGTTTGCTTCCTCTCGAGGACGGAAGTCTTGTCGAAAGAGATTTATGGATCGACGAGGCCAGTGGAATCATCTTGGATGCCCAGGTGTGTCATGTAATGTGTTGTCTCTCTTTGTCCTTATCTTACAAGATTGCCTAGCAAACGTTCTACTTACGCAGGGAACGACCCGATAAAATCATTGACGTCGGAGGCAACATCTTGAGGTAATATTTACATGCCTTGATATACACTCAATATGCTTTTCTTTGCTTGCAGTCCCGGGTTCTTGGACATACAGATCAACGGGGCCTACGGATTCGACTTCTCTGTGTTAACTGATGACGAAGCATATCTCAAAGGCCTTCAAATGATTGCAGAAAGAATTGTCGAAACTGGAGTCACTTCGTATGTGGCTTTCAATGACCATGGTCGAAGAGAGATACTCAATCTCAGAGTCTTTCAGGCTTTTGCCCACCATCATTGCATGTCTATATTTCATTTTCAATGAGCATGTTACTCATGTAAACGCTACAGACCCAGGAAAAGTCAATTTACCCCAAACTACTCAGTCTACTCAAACCTTTTTCCACTCCCATTTCTGCCACCATTCTAGGCTGGCATGCAGAGGGTCCTTTCATTGATCTTACGAAACGAGGGGCCCATGCACCTGCTTACCTTCTACCTGCATTGGATGGCTTTAAATCATTCGAAGAAGTATATGGCCCAGAAAATCTCGTTGATAGTGGAGAATGGGTCTCCCCGGACAGCGGTCTTCCCGCTGTCCGACTGATTACCGCTGCCCCTGAAATTCCTGGTGTCATGACTGCACTGGATGAACTGACGAAACGAGGAATAGCGTTCTCGATAGGTCATAGGTAAATTCTTACCTATCTCACTCTTCGCATAGCTCACCCGACATTCGTCCAGTGTTGCGACAACGCAGATCGCCACTGCAGCCGTGCAAAATGGTGCAAGACTTATTACCCACCTCTTCAACGCTATGCCTCAGCTTCATCATCGTGATCCTTCTATCATCGGTCTTCTTGGAGCTTCTCCTCATTTATCTTCTCCAACTCCTATTGCTCCCCTTCCATGCACTATTCCGGAACACCTGCCCCCCTTGGAACTTTCAGGAGTGCAAAACGTCGAAAGTGGCCCACAATCTCCAGAACCCACCTCAGAAGCGTTTGATAAAGACGGAACGAAAACGCCGCGGAGGAAAGAAACCCTTCCAACCGGCACAGTCACGCCACAGAAACCAATCCACAGGCAAAGTCTGCATCTTGAAAAAGGTCAAATTGCACATATGACATTCGAGCGCCCATATTACGGGCTCATTGTGGATGGCATTCATTGCCATCCCAATTCCGTTAGGGTACGTACAACTTCGACCTTGACTTAGTAATGCCTAGTTTTCTCAAAGTACTCCTTAGCTCGCATACTCCTCTCATCCTGAAGGATGTGTCCTTATCACCGATGCTATGAAAATCCTCGATCCAAATCTCAAGGACGGCGTGCATGAATGGCGCGATGGAAAACGTTTCGTCAAAGAGGGCGAAAGACTTTACATAGAAGGCACGACCACTCTGGCTGGAAGGTGATATTCTTGCCGAAAATTGCAAAACTTTAGCTCACATTATCGGTTTTCTCAGTGTCGTAACATTGGATACCTGCGTCAGAAATTTGTCTCGCTTCACTGGGTGCTCTCTCGGTGAAGCTATCAAATGCGCTACCTACAATCCGGCCAAGTGCGTGATCAAGTCATTGACAGAGAAATACTGCCAAATTGCTTCAACAGATGCTTGGGCATCGAGAATAAAAAAGGAACCTTACGACCAGGAGCCCATGCTGATTTGGTCATTCTTGACAGACAAGGCATCGTTCTTAGTACCTGGGTGAAGGGTAGGAATGTCTGGAACAAGGCATGAGCGTTTGAACTTGATGTTCGAAGCACATTACAAAAATAAATCCAACAACGTTCTATGCTCTTATTCATTTTGTCGTCGATTGTTTTCTTTTGCATATTAAATGCAATATCTGGAGCGTTCAAATCCTCTCAAGTTGAGGACAATAAAAGTGGGATTCTTGACAACTCAGACCTTACTCAAGTCCGAATCTTGTGTGTGCACTCTATTGACAACACGACCTTACTGAAGGATCGTCCAAAACCATTTCGATAGAAATACATCCGGCCACGAAACCCCTTCAATCTACTGGCCAATTAATGGGATTCTTTGAGGGGGAAACCGGGGTTTGATGATTTTGGTCATATTCGGTGGGGCAAAGAAAAATGTCATACTGCAACATACGATACGGGTGAGATAAAAGACCATAAGAGAGCTACAGGGCAAATCAGATAGTCGAGGGGTAGAGCATCTGCAACTGTATAAGAACGCTGATAGAAGATGACAAGATTAATATACGCACGACACGGACGCTGGCACCGAATGCCCGTGGGGGGAGGTTGCTTCGGAATTTTGATTTGACAACACCTGACGATCCGTGGGGCCTTGTCACTCGTCTATAACATCGCAGGTGCAGTTAAGTCCACAGTTGTAAAAAAACCCAATAACGAAGCACTCACCCCCAGATAACCCGGATCTTTGAGCCCTGGATCTCCCGCTTGGCTTTGTAAACGTAGGCAATGCGCTATGGCGAAATATGAGATATATTCGACCGATATCCTCAGACAGTGCACACCTTTCCGAGGTAGAATTGGGCATCCTCCTTGGTAGCGACACCCTCAATCTGAATGAGGGAGGTGTTGGGGCGGCTGTTGCGCTTAGCGCGTTTGTGGCCCAGGACTCGGCCTTTGCTGTACAATCTGGAATATCAAAAGTCCAATCAGCGGTCCAGCATTGAATCGTGGGTTGGTGGAGGGGAACGGGGAATGGGGGTGTTGTAATCTGACGGGCAAGATTTTGGACTGAATCGTCATCCAAAGTTCCGCCTTGCAATCCATCCCTTCCCATCGACTTCCGCCTCCATTATTTCGCCCGTATGGTTCCCTAGGTCTAACGGGTGCGTAACTCACCTAGTGGAGCCCATTTTCAGTCTTGAGGTGTGCCGGCGACGTTGACAGTCTTGAGGGGTTTCTTGTGGTGCAAAAACGACGAGCAGCCATTCTCCAGGAGCTTCCAAAACAAACATATGCAAACAACATGAGAAGCACTCCAAAATTAGAACACCCCCCGTCCAGTGCTTTGCTTGGGGGCCGGGGCTTTATCTTCTCCACACCTCAATGGGGAGGAAGTCGTACACTCGACCTTTCACCCATCTATTCTAATGTCGCAATCTGAAATTTTTCTATCCAGAGAACTAGATGGCAGTCTCGATGCATTCATATCTGACCCTCGTCCTCAACCAGTTCCCATAGCCACTTCTCAGGAAATCCGTGATCGTGGTTCGATATTTGTCGCCAACATCTACCGTGCTGCTACACCCGACGAGGCCAGAGCGCGATGGAACTACGTGAAGAACACGGTCCATCGCAAGAGAAAGGCTACTCACGAAATCTTTGCGTGGAGATGCATGGTGTTGCAAAAGGGGAAGACGGGACTTGGAGGTCCTGATGACTTTGAACTTGTACAAGGAAGCAAGGACGATGGGGAAAGTTGGGCTGGTGGCAAGGTTCTAAAGGTCATGCAAAATATGGCAGTCATCGATGCAGTGGTCATCGTCACTCGTTGGTATGTTTATCTACCTAGACAGTCTTGCTCGTTCTCGTTCTTTCTTGTCTAATGGTAAATCGCTGTCGTAGGTACGGTGGAACAAACCTCGGACCCGCAAGGTTTACTCATATTGAGACTTGTGCGTCAGAAGTCTGCAAAGAGTTCAAACGATCGGAGGAGATACATGACTGCATAACGACTTTGCGAACTTTGGATGATCTCTTGACTGTACATCGGGACAAACTGGCGAGCTTTGCATCGAAAGAATCTACCAGCGAGTCGTCCGACCCCGCAGTTGATAATCTGTCCCCAAAGTCCACTCCTCACAAGGCGAAAAAGCCAGATTACGATGGTTTGGATCTTACCAAAGCTAAGCGACTCATCCAAGCCAGAGAAAACGCGCTCAAAAGCGTCAAAAGCCTTATCCAGAAAAAGGTGAGTCCCTTATAATCCGTATACTTGGACAATTACTTGACAGATGAGGATTTGGGAAAAGGAAAATGCAGATTCTTCCACAGAGAAGGCAATCACACACCCTGCATAATTGGATTCCAGGAAGGGTACCTCCGTTATTAGTATCGTTTCGGCCAGCCTATGTTCCATTCATTCTAATGTAGATCTTATAATGGGGTTGGTTTCTCAATCTCGATGGAATGACATGCGCTCAAGAGGTACCTCTGCAGATATCGAGAGGATCATTAGATCGAAGAATTATTCAATGAAGGTTCTGTAAAGCCTGATATTCATTTACGTCCAAACATGCCCAACAGCTTGTTGAATACCCCTCCTGGCCTGGGCTCTTCGAACTCGGGCAGTTGGTGGATATCCTCTTCGAAGAATGATGGAGGTTTTTCCTTAGCTGCCTTGATCTGTGGCTTTGGTTGTTTTCTTCTCGACGCGTTTGTTTGTTCCTTCAATTTCCTGGCAAAGTCCATCTGCCGTTTCAAAGTTTCCTGTGCCTTCAACTCTGCTGCGATTGCTGCAGCATCCTTTTCTTTCGGGGGAGGGTGAATTTGAGGTTCGGGGACGGCCGTCGATTTACTGGGTTTTGCCACTGTTTTAGGTGTGGGGGGAGGTGGTGAAGGAGAGGCGGTAGGTTCAGATTTCGATGAATTAGCACTTGGGGAAGTATTAGCACCCCGGAAAACGAGGGCACTCAATGATGGCTGATCCGTCGGTGCAGTTCGTTCCAAAGAGGAAGGATCTGGAACACCAAGTAGCCGTGCACTTAGCTGCAAAGAAGCTCGCATGCGAACGCTATCCATCTCGGTTTTGCCGAACAACTCCCATTCTTCGATGGCGTGGACTTTAGGCAGTGGCTTCAAAGGTTGGAAACCCCCCCAGCGGAGAAAGGCGGTCAAGACACGTCTCGGTGTCATTTGGAAAATAGACTGAGAATGTTTTTCTGGCATAGCCAGGTCTTTGTCTGCGCAAAAAGATGATCACCACAGGAAGCTCGAAACAAGAACATAGACCAACCTCCTCGGACTATCCGGCCACCTCCAAGTGTAGAATCCTCGCCCTTTTGATGCTCGGCTTGTTCAATTGTATCATGATCTTCTACATAGTTCTCGCTCTGTGCCAAAGATTCCAGCTCCTCCATAGATATCTCGTGTTTTTTCCCTGATATTTTCGGTAAACGGAATACAAAGTCGCCTCCTTTTGGAGGGATGCGTTGCAGTGATTGGGGGTCCTCAAACATCACCCAAAATACCATTTGATATCTGGTTGGGTCCTCGTAGTCCTGATTTTTATATTAAAGCATGAACATGAGGGCAATGGGAATGGTGACCAACCTTGAGAAAACGGGCCTCGAGAATCTTTCCGTATTTCCGTTCGAGAACACGAAGAATGGCATATGTTTCGGCAATATTTTGGGGTGGTTCCCAAGTCCTTATATGTGCTGTTCGAACTGGAAACCTTTGAGACCAGGGGTTGGTGTCTGGGGTGGGTGTGGATGTGGTGGGCACCGATAGGAATCTGGAATGAGGAAGGTGTCGGTGTAATAATATTGACCGACATTGCGACCTTCGCAGTGACGCGCAGCGCGCCTGGGACAGCATGACAGTTTCGCGGAAAGCGTTCCGGAAGAGAAGGATCGAGGGCAAGGAAAGGACTCGAAATGTGACGAAATGTGGTAAGTAGCTTCCTGGCAAGAGTCGCGGTGAACAAGTACTGATGTTTTTTTCGGACTTTGGTTGGGGTTAGGGTCACCACAGTTCTGTGAGTACTTTCGCAGACATTCAAATCCTGTTCACTCTAACAGTTAACTCTCTCAGCCATGTCTTCTCCAGGCAAACCACGTTTTGCGGCTTACAGGACTGCTTTAACAGCGATCTCATCTCGAACTGGAACCCCTCTCCCGTCTCTCTTATTGTCATTTGGCGTCCTACATGAACTTACTGCTGTTGTCCCCCTCGTCGGTTTTTTCTATGGTGCTAGGATGATGGGCTTGGGTGAACGCGTCGTTGCTGCTGTAACTGAAGAAGACAACACCATGTTAGACTCCTCCTCGATGCCATCCGACCAGTTTAAATGGGCCAAACTGAAGATGAGAGAGTGGGTCCAGGAGGGCGATCGTTGGGCTATACGGATCGGGAGACGCTATGGTGTCTTTGGCTATGAGAAACGCGCTCCTGGCTCGGTGGATGATGTAGAACAAATGGCCCACGTTTCTGGACATCTAGCCGGGGATGTGGCCAACGCTGTCGTTGCCTACGGTGCGACCAAGGTAAGCGATTTTCGATTGCCCATTTCGTTGTCTCACGCCAGAGTGATGCAGGCCTTGCTGCCCCTTCGAATCGGTGCTTCGATATATCTTTCTCCAATGTTTTCGAGGGGCATAGTCGAACCAATCAGAAAGCTCATCATCAAACCTTTCCGTCGCAATTCTGAATGAAGCCTCAAGGCCTCACGGCCCTCACGGGGTCCTAACTGTTGCCTGACTGTTCCCCTCAGTATGTTTCTGTGAGGTCTAGAATGAAATCATGGAAGCTGATGTCGGTGATATATTGAAAAAGGAAGGGCCCAAGTTGAGCTCGCGCCAGCTCGAGACGGTGCTGCAATTTGACTCCAACCCCTCCCGCACCGCGCAACTCAATGACACGGCCGAGTGGTCCTTGTTATGACGTATTTGATCCTGTTTCGAAACGGCGAGGTGCACAAATAACAAGCTTTCATCTCCTCTCATGTTTAGTCCCACACACATCGCCCAATGACGCCTCTAATCCGGCAGTTCTCCCCTTGATCTGAATGACGAACAAGCTGAAATTAAAGCGCACTCCAGAAGAAGAGGCACAACACAGGCTCAAAAAAGATAAAAGACGGGAGAAACGAAAACGAAAACAGGATGATTACGCGACACATAGAGTCGGGGCTTCCTCTTCGAAGAGGCCCCATATAGATGAACAAGAAGGTGTTCCCTCGCGCAAATGGGCTTCAAGTGACGAAGACGAAATGGAGTATGGCCCACAGCCAGCTTCCACCTCTTCACACAAGCCTCCTCCACATTTCCTCCATGGCCACAAACCCGACCATGATAGAATCGCGGCTGAGATAGAAGAGAAATTGTTTCGGGAAAAGATGTTTGACGCAATGGGCGATGATGAAAGGATGGATTCCGTTGAAGCACATTTCAACGATTTTGCGCAAGTGCCAGATCGATGGCGAACATCTCATACACTGTCAAGCGGCGCGGGAGGTTCCAAATCAACCTTCAAATATACTGAAGATGACGGATTCCTGAAATTGGATCCCAGGTATATGGATGACGAAGAATATGCGGAATGGATTAGAGTCGGGATGTATCGGTATGGTCCAAATTGCCTGCTCATCGGAGTTGATGTCTAATTTAACGAAACATGTGTAGTAAAACCCATGCGGAAGAATATGCTGAACAACAACGTAAACAGGCAACGCGGGCAGCGCGCCAAGCGGAAGAGAAAGCCCGTAGAGCGGAGACGGCTCGTCTCGAGAAAGAGGCGGAAGAGGAGCGGAAGAGAAAGAGACTTGAACGGGAATCGCGACGAATGGACAGTGCAAGAGAGGAATATCATGCTCGGTGGATCGCCCTCTTATCAACACCTGCTGATAGCGATGTTGGGGGCTTGAAGAATCATGTTCTCACCTTCGATGATATTCCTTGGCCGATTGCGAGTGCGTATCGAGCCAAGCCCGACAAAAGGCGCTCAAAGGCTGCGGAAGAGCCTCCCTATAGGTCTATTAATGTGGACGACCTGACACCCGAAGCTGTTTCATCATTCTTGCTCCCAGTTGCTGGTGTTGTCAACCCGGCCGATTTAGATGATGGAGTCAAGAAGAAGGAGAAGAAAGACCGCTTGCGAGAAACTTTTCTTCGGTTTCATCCTGATAAATTCGAGGGTCGTTTTTTGAAGAGGTTTAAGGAAGAGGACAAGGAAAAGGTCCTTCAAGCTATTGGCCAAGTCAGTCGAGTACTGAATGAACTGTTGGGCGATGGTAGTTGAAGCACGGCATTTATATACGCAGTGCCATGCTTGTATGTACATAGATTTGAAATTATCTACGGTGTTAGAAATGTCTGGCTATTGTCTGATCGTGACCAGCAGGATAGTCTGAACAATTGAGCAAGAATGCTTTGGCCTGATGTGAGGCAATACTGGGGGGCAGTACTACGGCGGGCAATTGCAGCCGAACTGATTGTTTGTACACTGTCATTCTCATTGGCACCACGCTCCAGTCTTTTCTCCACCACCGACCCGCACTACCTCTCCGCGGCCTAATCACCGTTCACCTTCAGCCTTCGGCACCACACTCTCTTCTTTCTTCTTTCTTTCTTTCCCTTTCACGACCATATCTCTCCCCTCTTGGCCTGGTCCAGTCGTCCTCTTCAATCCATCCATAATATCCCCACCTAATTGAGTTATGGCCACAACAATCATCGATGGAACCCTTTCAGAAAATTCACGGACGCTGGCGCCCACTGCAGTCGGATCACAGGTCCTCCTAATGAGTGCTGTGTCTGTAAGTCCAACTGTCTGCTCTATCAGCCTTGGAACGCCTATTCAATGTGAAATATACCCCAGGTTGTCACTATTCTTCTTTTCAACATTCTCCGTCCCAAAAACAAGGTATGCATCCCCCTTCTATTATGTTTTTCAATCAAATCGCAACGCTTCCAAACGTATTGAAACATTGGACCCTTACTGGGGCGGATTGACACCACTCCACCCATTGCGACATAGCGCTCACCCTGCGTCATTTTTCTGACGTGTTATGCTAATATTCCCTGACGTAGATTATTTACGAACCGAAAGTCAAATACCATGAAGGGTCCAAGCCTCCCCCGCGCATATCAGACTCTCTTTTCGGCTGGCTTCCCCCGCTGATACACACAAAAGAGCCAGAATTGTTGGATAAAATCGGTCTTGATGCCGTTGCCTTCCTACGTTTCCTACGCCTTCTGCGATGGCTTTTTACTGGAATAACTGCCCTCACTTGTGGAATCCTTATCCCCATCAATGTCGTCTACAACCTTAACAACGTCAAGCCCTCAAAACGGGACATCCTCAGCATGCTTACCATCCGCGACGTTTCGGGATCCTTCCTCTACGCACACATCGTCGTCACATACCTGGTCACCATGCTGATCTTATTCTGCATCGACATAAACTGGAAGGCCATGGTCCAGCTCCGGCATACATGGTTTCGCTCTCCAGAATACCTCCAGTCATTCTACGCTCGGACTTTGCAAGTTCGACGAGTGCCCAAGAAGTATCAAAGTGACGAAGGTCTCACAGAAATCTTTCAATCGGTCAAAGTCCCATACCCTACTACAAGTGTGCATATTGGTAGAAAGGTCGGAAAGCTCCCAGAGCTGATCGAATATCACAACGAAACGGTGCGACAGTTCGAAGAGATTTTGGTCAAGTACCTCAAAGGTGGCAAAATCAAAGCAAATCGACCTACAATCAGAGTTGGTGGTACTTGCGGTATGGGAGGAAGGAAGCTTGATGCTATTGATTTCTATACGTGAGCCAATGTCGTTCACTTCAAAATCCTTTTTTTTAAACAACTTATCGACAGTGCCAAATTACAACGAACCGAGGCTGCAATTGAAGAATATCGCAATAGTATCGACACACGGAAGGCAGAAAACTACGGATTCGCTAGTATGGCTGCCGTTCCCTATGCCCATATTGTGGCCAAGATGATTGGCAACAAGCGCCCCAAAGGAACAGAGATTGAACTTGCCCCCAATCCTAAGGACATTGTATGCCCCCGTTCTTATTCTGTACTGTCAAAAGCTTATCTTGTTTATAGATCTGGAACAACATGAATATGTCAGAAGCGGAACTTGCACGCAATCGCACACTTGGTTCCGTTTGGCTTGTGGTCGTCTGTTTCTTCAATACCGTCCCTCTCTTGATTATATCCGTCCTCGCTAATTTGGACTCGGTAAGTTGTCCTGATTTGTCTCGATTTATCGACGTTATTAAACAGAGTCGTATCTAGTTGAGGGCTTACCTTGGGTTCCTTCAAAATTGGTTCAACGCCTCGCCCCTCTCGTTTGCTATTGTTTCTGGTGTGCTACCTCCAGCGATTTCTGGATTTTTCGGCTTTTTCCTTCCCATTATCATGCGTTGGTTGACGAAGGTTCATTAAATCACTTATTTTCAAGAGACTCGTGCTGATATATCTTCTCCATTATTATAGTTTATGGGCGCGCTTACACACTCGAAACTCGACCGTGCTGTCGTAGCCCGATACTTCACTTTTCTGATCATCTCCCAACTCATCGTTTTTACTTTGCTTGGTGTCATTTTCAGTAAGATCCAAGATTGCCCAGTCTTTTTTTTTGAAAAAACATGGTGACTGATTGATGTTACTTCAACAGTTTCTGTCCAAAATATCATACAACAGATTGGAAGGAAAGCCAGCTTCGGAGAAATTCTAAATAATCTTCATGGTACATGTCTTAGTTTCCTTCCTCTGGGGTTCAGACCCTCATAGCCTTTTTCAGAATTGCCTGCCACCATTCACAGTACCTACATTAACCAGGCATCGTATTGGCTTACCTTCTTCCCGTAGGATATCCATTTTATCCTCTTGAAATCTGGTTATCTGACAACTTGTTCCAGTCTTCGTGGTTTCCTCGCCATCTTCGACCTTGCTCAGATAATCAATTTGGTGTGGCTATCTTTCAAGACCCAGTACGTTTGTCATAGAACTTGAGATCCTCCAATGGCACTCATTTACTTTTTAGTGTATTTGGACGTACTCCTCGAGATATTCGGGAATGGACTCAACCGCCTGATTTCCAATACGCGATTTACTAGTAAGAGCTTAATATATTCTATATCCCCTCTGATTACTGACACCAATGACTTTAGCTCGAATGTGGTATGTTTTTTACTCGACCTAGTTTGACACTGAATGAGAACTAAACATGGACGTATCATTCAGTTGTTCATGTCGGCAGTTGGATTTGTCTTTGCACCTCTTGCACCTCTGGTAGCTTTGGCAGCAGCTATCGTCTTCTGGATGAACTCTTGGGTATACAAATATCAGCTTATGTTCGTCTATGTCACCAAAGTCGAAAGTGGAGGTGTAAGTGACCAACAAATCAGAATACACATGAAACTAACCTTTCAATCCAGCGCCTGTGGAACGTCGTCATTAACCGGCTACTAGTATGCGTCGTTCTCATGCAATTGTTGATGATTCTCAGTAAGCACAGTAAAATGAATTTTTTTGGGGGAATGCTAACTCGAGACCGTAGCCATTGGACTGCGATATGGATTCAGATCGTTCATCTGGTGTTCACTACTCCCTCCCGTTATCATGGTCATCGCCTACAAATTCTATATTATCCGCACATACATTCCCCACTTCCACTACTTCATCCCCACAGACCAGGAGCTCAGTGTGGCCAAGGTCTATTCGGAGCGTGCCGACAACAAGGGTAACAAGCTCGAGAAACGATTCGGTCATCCCGCTCTTCACGCCGAACTTTTCACTCCCATGTTGCAGAAGAACTTGATGCCTCTCCTCAGTCAGGTGTACCAAGGGAAGATAGGAAACGATAGTGCCAAACTTGGCGAATTTGGTGGTCAAAAGATGGAGACACAAGTTCTCCCAGGCGGTATAAAGATTGCAGCCATTGATCAGGTGGGCAGTGTTTCAAAATTTCTCTGTTACTTTACTGAATCTGTATCTTGTGCCAACAGCGCGACTTAGAATATGATCCTGCTCTATATCAACGAGATCGTGGTGAACTCGATTGGGATCAACGATCAATTGCCACAACTGCGATGTTCGACAGCAGCACAAATCTTCTATCTCCTGGCTCTCAATCTTACCCTAATTCAGCCCAGTCGATCAACGGGTACGATAAATATATGGCTATGGGACCCGGATCGCACGAGATAGAACTCGCTCAATTTGACAATATGGAGGAACCTCTGCTTAGTCCCAGATCTATGGCGATGCACCAACAAGCTTTCGCTTCACAGCAATCATTGACACCGACTTTGCCTGCTGCAGCATCGCAGACGAGTTTCAGAGAAGCTCCACTCCATCGACCTCAAGATAGATCTTATTCTCCTAGTCCAACCTATACGTCAAATGATCACCAAGGACCCTCACCCATCAGCCCATACCCTGGCTCCTCAGAGACACACCAATCATATACCCAGGCTCAGCACCAACGACAAACCAGCAGCAATATGCTAGGTGGACAACAGATTCGCTCGCCTTCTCCAGGACCTTACAACGCCATGCAATACCCACCACAGCAACATGCACGACAAACAAGTGGTAATATCCTATCCGGCCAACGGTCACAGTCTCCTGGACCTAATCAAGCATACGCACCTCAACAACATGCCAGACAAGGGAGCGCAAACGTGTTAGCTTCAGGGCGTTCTCCTTCTCCAGGACCATATCAGGCTTATTCACAGCAACAACAGCAGCATGGAAGAAACGCAAGTGGCAACATGCTAGCTGACAGTCGGTCCTATTCGCCTGCCCCCTCGCAAGTTTATCCTGCCCAACAACAGCAACAACACGCAAGACAGATGAGTGGGAATATGTTGGCCAATAACCGGTCACAATCTCCTGCCCCCTCACAGGCCTACTCAGCTCAACAACATGCTAGGCAAACGAGTGGGAACATGTTGGCCGACAACCGATCTCGTTCTCCTGGCGCATACCAGGCTTATTCTCCTAACAACATGGCAGGACGTGGTACACCACGGGGCACATGATTATGAACTCCTTTCTTTCTTCGATTTTGTTTGTCGTATTTTAATTCTCTGAAAGGGTTCCCGTTGTTGTGTACATCTATGCGCTTATTTTCATATCTATCTCTTGGCTTATGCATGATCATTATCGGAATTGACGGACGTTGTACATATTGCACTGGTATTGTAATTAGGACTTCATTAATTCCGTGACCATAGACCCCTCACTCATGTCGTGGTACAAAGGACATATTACGAGGGCAGTTTCTCAAGAAGTCTCTTCTTATCAAACTTTCGGAAACAAGGCTTTTCTTCAAAGTATTATATATCTAATGTTACGATGGTAGGAATGTATTCTACCAGGTCCTCGATGGAATCTTGAGACATATTGACCCCTTTCAATGTTAACTTGGTCAACACACAGGACGAACGTTCCACCAACGATATGACTTGAAACTTGGGCCAGTCTGCTATGCCACAGACAGGGCTTTCTTCAGGAACTATGAACGACAATCGAGTAAGTTTCGGGAGTTGAAGAAGGCTGAGGATTGGTCCCATAGCGTTCCCAACGAAAGCAATGATCTCGAGATGGCGCAAATGGTGCATGAGGAGAGGCTTGGAGTCGGGTGGAATGTCGGCGTGAACGAGACACATGCTGTAAAATTGGAGGCGTGGACACATGCGCAGGATCTCTAGATGCTGGCCCATGTTTAGCCAACACTGAGAAGAAAAACTTTCCAGTTGCTGCCAAGGGAGAGATAGTGGCTGTGGGTACAAAGGTCTGGTGAGGAGTGATACCACCCTCAGATCCGGTGCTTGTGATGCTTGGATACTCAGCGTGTCGATTGGATAAGTCGAGCTGAATTCCAGTCTGTGAAGGACGGGCATATGGTTGTCGAGCAGATATCGAAGTAAGTTGTCGGGTAAGCAGAGCCTAAGGTGGCGCCAGCGATGGGCTGAGGAAATGATTAATTCCATAGCATCTGGATCGAAAGGGTTCTCCATATGTGCCGGTATCAAAATTTCCAGGCAGAGTGACGCATTGCAGGACCGGTTGAGCCAGCATTCCAAGGTTGGTCTTCCGATATATCTTCTCCAGGATCCACGAATCGATAATGTGGACCAGAGTAGAGGAGTGCCGGTGGCAATGGTTCTCCAAGTCCTGCAAACCTGGCAGAGCAGCAATGGGGCTCGCCGGGGGTCTGGTTGAACGAATTGTTCGTCTGGTAGGCAAAGGAAGAAGATTTGGGCCCATAGTTCAACGGGTAGGGTATCCTGTGCGGTCGTCTTCTGCGCGGCTCTCGGGAGGGTCTTTGTCGAGGTTTTCTTCAACAATTCGGCATGCAGACGTTGCCTGTTCTGTAAACACTCGAGGATGAATTCCTCTGTACCGAAGAGCTCGACCTTGAGTCTAATTAATAGACTCTGGAAGGGAGTAGTCTGATGGAGAGTGGTTCTCGGTGATTCATACTGGGGACATTCATGTATTATCTTCGGTGCAGTATAGACGCCATCGATGGTGTTCTCGAGGGAAGAAATATCAAGGTTGTTTCTGATTCTGTCGACGATGCTGGAAATGTCGTTTAGGACTTCTTCGTTCGATATCGATAGCGCCGATAACTTTCCAAGTGTTTCCCGGTCATCCTGTACATCGAAGCAATGGAGGTCAGAAGCAAGGCGGAGTGAACGATGATCAAGTTCAGGAAAAGGGCAAGAAAGGGGTGGAGAGTCGTCAGATCTCACTGTTTTGATCGCTGACGATTTCGGAATGTCTGGCATTTGGTCGCCTCTTGGGCACAGAGAAGGTCGGACATCTTAACAGTAATGACGTTAAATCCCTCATATTTCATATACGATTCAAGGCTTATTCTACGGAAGTTACAGGACGTTACAGAGAGCAGATGTCAATGGTCATGACGGGCCGGAAACAATACAGTTGAACAGTCTTCTGCTCTGGTCTCGTGGTTAGAGACGGCGAATTCTGGCGAATTCCCATACCCTCCAAAACTCGTACTGTTCCAGCCCTTGCCGTAGATAGATACACTCAAAGAAAAGGTTGGTATGACGAAGGGGTAAATAATTGGGCAACAAGACGAAGTAAGGGTAGTATCCATTTCGTCAAAGAGTCATGGAGACAGAGCTAAAGAAATCGATGGATTTAGCATGACGTACCTCCCAAATAGAGGCCGCTTATCGTACTTGAGGCCATGCACCTAGGACGATTTGTGTTTTAATTGTACTTGAACAACCAGGCATCATCGGCACATAGGAAATCTTCTTCGATGCAGAACTTGATTTTCCACCTGGGGTATTTGGATGTAACGATTTCGGAACCTACCCTCTCGATGGTCCACAGTGCTCGGTTGAGGCCAATCATTTCTAATCCCGTTGCATCGACTGCCACGTCTTCTAACAGTATTGGCAGGCGAACGACGACGCCATATAAATGGAGGAATTTTAGTCTTGGAAGTTTGGCGATGGCTTCCACCTATAACCAAATATGAGATCCGAGAGTTGAATGAAATAGTTGAATAGACTATACCAACGGCAGAATATTTCCGCCTCCCCAATTCAGGGCAATATGGAGGGCATACAAGTTGGGTGACAAACTCGCGACCAGATTTTCTATGTCATGGGGTTCGGAGAGAACATCCATCCCCGTGTGAAATCCTAGAACTTCAATGCCAGTTAATTCTCTAAACACGGTGAGAAGCCGAGAAGCCTGAGCCAAGCGAATATTTGGAAGGCGTATGTAAAGTCGGCGTAAGGAGGGTCGACGGGTTAGAAATCGGCAGAGAGCTTGAAAATCGTTTTCTCCCAAGGGTTCGCCGAGGTCCTCGCAAGACATTCGAAATGACGTGAGAAGCGGTAAAGGCTTGGTAGGGTAATCTGGGGGAAATGAGAAGACTTCAGAGGTGAACAATCCTACCAAAGTTAAGGCTTCAAGTGAAGTAGAATGGCGGAACATTACATCCAGGCCAACAAGTTCCTCTTGGTCGCCAATCGTGGCCAGAATCTCTAGATCTTTCAACGTAGCGAATACACGGATGGGAACCTCGCGAACTTGAGACGCTGTGATTCGCAAACTCTGCAAATTTGGTGCCATGATCTCGATGATGTCTCCCACGCGTAGAGTTGACGGAAAAGGTGGGTCGTAGTAAACAAGTCTATCATGGGCTTCTTCGTCGTCAGGAAAGAAGAATGGTGTCGGGAGGTGTAACGTAGTAATATTGTTCAGATGACCCAGGAATTCCAGTGGCATCGCCCTTGCGAAAGGTTTCAACAGTTGACTCAATCTGATAGAAGATAAAGACCCACGATTGGACAATAAATGACTTCAGATTTGGTGGAATACATTCTGCAACAGTCTCATCGAGGAAAGGGCCATATCCAATCCAACGGAATGTTTGAAGATTGGGCATAAAAAGAAGAGCATTCGAAAGTGATACTACAATAGACGTGTCAAGACACTAAAACAGAGGCATTAAGGGGAATACTGACATTTTTCGAACCTCGATTGGCCATCAGCGAACGCGATGACCGTAACGCTTTTGACAACTCTTGCGAAGCTCGGTTCTTGGCAGATATGGTTGAGAATTTCCCAAGAATTAGAAACCAGTTTTACTGCGATCTCTTCTATCCACTCAGGATGTGTGGTATTGAGCATTTCGCAAGCTAGGTCGCCCTCGACGAAATAAATCTTGATCGCGGAGAACAGGAACCGAATGACAATGTCATGGAAAAGAGAACAGAGTCCCAGCAGCTTCGTTAACTGAGGCTTAGGTACCTCTGATATGATTTGACTCCATATCTCAGGTGGTAATGAGGGGTGATGGGTATAGGACATGGTGGTTGTTGACGGAAAGTGACTCCGCCAAGATGTCCGGGTTACAGTACTTACCATGTGGGCTGAGTTCTTCGCCAGCACTTCAGTCCTACTGGAAGACATTGCCCCAAATACAATTTTGTTAGATAATATAACACTCTGAGTACCCTACTGTGCAGGTTTAAGAGCCACATACACGGCCAGTATATTTTTTTGATTTTACAACCAGAATATTCCAGGCCACTGTCCAAACTTAAAGTACTATTATCAATCTATCATAACATATCATCAATGTTGACCGGAAGAGAATAGGACCAGGACCTTTTCTCATAAGTCTTCAAAAATGCATAACCCTTCGCAGTTTCTTCATTAGCCAATATCTTTACGGATGGGCAGAGAACTTCATCAGACGTGATGAGAATGCACAACGTCTTCGCACGACTAATCGCAACATTCAAACGCCTCCGTTCCAGAAGAAAACCAAGGTCGGATGTAAAAGTCTTTGGAACGGAGAACAGACATATGACGAACGCCGCCTCGGAGCCTTGTAGGCGTTCAATGGTGTCGACTATGACCTTCGGCTTGGCTTGACCGTTCCCAAGTTTCATTTTGGAAAAGGCATCTTCGATGGGAAGGTGCTGGTTTGCGCTTTCCAATGCTGCTCTGACCGCCTCACGTTGGATGCGGTGTGGGGTTGCGACGAAGATGTCATCGTTTGGACAACACTTTTGCAAGCACAGGACTAATGCAGCGGCAACAGCGGCTTCGCCGTGTACGTGCACCTCATAGGGTATATGTTGTGTATGTTTGGACCAACTGCGAAGCCGAATGAGAGCTAGAGATACCGGTCGATGCGAAAGTGAATCGTCGGAAGTGCCACCGAATACAGACTGAGTGGTAGAATGTACTTCCGGGGCGACGAGAACAGACTGAGGTTGTCGGTACATGACATCGGATAAAGCGACGAGGAATGTTTGGACCGATTTCAAAACTTTAGGCTGTATGTTAAAAAGCGGCTGGTCTCCTTTTGACAGAGTTTGGAGTGAAGATGCGAGTTGACGTGCTTGAACCTTTTGTGGCTTGAATTGGCGAGAATATATAGTCGAGACAAACTCTCCTAAATCTGGGTTCAAACTTCGGAGACAGAAAGGGATGGGTACTTGTTCAATCTTTGTTTGGAAGAGACATACCGAAAGTTTTCTGTCAGTTGAATGATAGTACCCTGAGAGGATGGGTCCTCCTCGCCTGGAGTTGGTGAGGGTGATCGAGCCTTGCTGGCGAACGTCGCTGCTGATTTCGAAAACATCAGACAGTCCAGAACTGACCCGAACAGTGCGTGCGATTTCAGAAGCGGATATTGTGCACTCAGTATTGGCGCCAGTTGTTCAGAATCTCCGGCGATAATGATACGTCCAATGGGGCTAAGAGATCGTAATACCAATGAGATCGAAGCTAGAGAAATTTGGCCCGCTTCATCAACGATTACACAGTCTACGTCAATGGAATGCCGCTTGGTGAAATTGCACAGCTAGAATACTTCTTCAGTACATATATATCAGATGAGCTAAAGTGTCAAGAAACTCGCCTGATAGATGGTACCGGCATAGATATGAACAATTGGCCCATTCCTTGACGGTGCAGGATGGTCATTGCCTTTGGAAACGACTTCTATTTTGACATCATGGAGCCATTTGTTGGGTAATGAATCTATGGAACGATATGCGTCCATAAGGCGCACTAGCTTGCTCCGACAAGCTTCTATTGCTGCATGTGTTATGGCAGTAATAAAAACGATTTTTGGCCGTGGACCATAGTGACGGCGTTCAACTTCGATTAAGCGCAAAAGAGCCAATGAAATCGTATATGTCTTTCCGGTACCTTTATTGTTACGGTTAAAATAACGTAATTAGCCACAAGATTCAAGATTTAAACATACCTGGCGGACCCCAGATAACTGATAGTTGGTTTGTCAGAATGCGTTGCGCGGCTTTGTGCTGGGAAGCTTTCAAAACAAGGGTGCCTGCCACATCGTTTCCAAGCCCTCTGAGGTCACGGAAAAGTCGTTGAATATCGTTTTCTGTCTTGATGAACTGTTTGGCTGTTGGAATCTTTCCCAGAGAATTTGGTTCCATGATGAGCTGTAAGAAAGGGATATAACGATGTTGATCATAACTGTCGTCTTGGTCGTAATATTCTTCTTCAGAACCCCACGCCAGGTCAATCTCGAATAAAGACGACAAAACCTTCGTGGTATTGAAATCTATGAGACGCGGCGACAATCGACAGACGGTTCCTGGTTCCAATTTGATTTGAGCAGTTCCCCACGTACTCAACGCCACCATTGTGTGTTGCCTGTTTTGTTCTGGGTAAACGTTGCGTACATCTGCCACCAATAATTCGTTCTGAACTCTAGGGTCTTGCCGTTCCCAACTGATTTTGGTATATCGATTGAGGGGAAATACCAAGCCAGATACGCCTAAATCATCGAAAAGAGCCTCCACAGGAAGATTGTCTTCGCTGCCTATTGTAGTGGGCGTATCGAGGACGAGAAGTTTGTCGTAAAAAGCATGGTCCCTATCCGAAGCTGGGACATCGATGGAACCCGAGACAAGTCGAAATATATGTTCGATGCCTCTAGACCCCTGTGCAAGGTGACAGAATTCGAGAATCGGTGCTTCCGGACACCCGTCTATTCGTGATTGCCAAAGCTCAGTAAGTTTAGCAAGAACTTCGAACTAGTCCGACAGCTTAGCGCAATATCAATTTCCAAATATGACAACGACAGACCTGCTGCATGAAAAACAGTTTACGAATATGCGTCTCCTTGCATATATCCATGAAATGTGTCGATAGAACCTTCGCCTCGTTCACTAACAGTGAATTTCCAACAACCGGCTTGGTCCGCCTTCTAAATTCCTTCAGCACCAATAATATCGAACGGTTTCGGCGTAGAAGAAGTTCGTCTATTTGACCATCCTCATCTGCGCGTTTGTATGCTGCGAAGATATCCTCGTCACTTGGACACGCTTCCTGCGAAGGCAGCAAGATCGAGATGCATTCCGGAAGATCCCAGTACCCAGGAATGGGTAAGGCCAATTGGCGATCGATTTCCCTCTTCAAAACGACCACACGGGGGAGTTGGCCAAGTTCCCTTCGACGACGATCTTCTTGTCTTGGTCCTGTTGACTCTTGCTGGATTCTGCGTATTTCGGTATCAATCCGTTTTCGAAGGACCTCTACGGTTCCCTCCGTGGAAAGTCCCAGCCGTTCGAGGCAGGCTTTGTGCTCTGCTTTGATCCGCTTTCCTTTGCTCAAGAAACCGAGAAGTGCGCCAGAGAGTAATAGAGGCTGGAATGTAGTTTGCAAAAGGGATGCACCTTGAGCAAGAGCCCCTATACACAATCGGATATCATCGTTGCTTGCTGACGAAGTTAAAGCAGCATTTATGATATGTGTTTGAAGCAAAAGTTGTTCGGCAGGTGACCATACGTAGAATTGTGAAGTGGGTGTTGTTGAAGTCTTAACCGAATCGATCGAACGCAACAACGACGCCAAGTTGCTAATTATATCGTCGGCTGAACATAGAAATGGCTGGGGAATAGAAAGACGATGATCTTCATTGAATATCGTCACACAGAAATAATCTCTGGAGTTGCTCGGTGATGAAGGGTCGTTGACGATGGAAATGACAACCGCAATGTCCTCTCGAATCGGGCATGTATAATTACGTCGAGGGATGATCTTTCAAAGTAAAGTATGAGTAAATTATTGAAAGTAGTTTTTTATGTTTTAGCGTACTTGAATCTTCTTTGTCCGAGCTGCTTCAACCACAGGGCTGCGGCTCTCGTTTTGCGGCACACAAAGCTTTTTGGGAAGGGCTATGATTTGTTTGGCACGCTTGACAACAGTTGGCGACGATTTTGCAATAATATCAAATTTACTTGGATTTTCAACAAGCTTGTGCAGTTCTTCTATGTCAGGCAAATGTGTATTCGGTTTGGGCGATGATGCCATACGGGAAACACGCAGAAGGTCTTTCAAAACCTTTGCATCCTCTATGGAAATATTCGGCATACTTCCCAGTTCCCCTTGGGCCTGTGCTTTAGGCCTACACTCCGTTTCATACCGGCATCCACGACATAAGGGATTGTAGTGCCATTTGACCTGATCAATGGGCAGGGCAATGGTTTTTGGCAAAGTCCGAAAGAGAAGGGCGTCTAGAGCAGGAGATAATAAGGATATGGAAATGGTTTTGATGTCATCGAGAGTAGGAGATGCCGTGTCGAAACCTTCCTTTGGGGGCAACCAAACACCTGCCGATTGTGAGCCGTGATATTGTGGCTCGCGTAGGAGATAACTGAGGCATAAGGTATAGAAGTAGATTTGGATATGATGGGATGTCTAATACCGGGTTTGGTCAGAACTCATACGGATGGAATGACTCGTATTTACCTTGACGTGTTTGGACGCTTTAGCATCTATGACTCTCCACTGAATTCCCGTATCGGTTCGTTTGATTTCTAAAAGGTCTGGTTTGGCGAGACCAAAATTAAGTGGTTCGGTTTCGGCTTGAAGAAACCGTTCTCGAAGATCGGCTTGCGGTGGCCAAAACGATAAATTAGTAATGAAAAAGTGTTTCCGGTCGTCGGCCAGTATGTTCTCTAAAAGGCTGCTCGGGTCCAGCGGGATGGAAGGGACTTTGAGCAGCAAATGGGACTGATCCAACCAGGAATAAAGACACTGTTCCCAATCTATTCCTCGTTTGTAATGGGCTTTGGCCAGCTCGGATGGGCTATTTGAACCTGCTTCCGGAGTGGAGCCTTGTATGCCATTGTAGACGTTGTGGATGTAAAGGTCGCAATCAAGGTGTTGATGAACAGCGAGATTTGTAGCAGTGATAGAGTTCTTTGCAGTCATGTCTTTGTGTGGGATCCGAGGCGCATGTCGGCGTTTCTTATAAGGCTGAGAGACAATTGAAAGACGGGAATGGTGGAGAGCGGAGCCATGATGTCGGATGCCTCGAGGCTCAAACTGACTCAATCGGAAATATTCCAAACGCGACTCCAACGCGTCACACGTGATCTAATCAATCTCTCATGTTTCCTCCATCCACAGCCAGTCCCGGTCCCCAGGCAGGCGATGCTTCCATACGCTCAACCGATAATGACGCTGCCGTAGCAAGGCTTTCCGCAGCTCAGAAGGGGTATTTCACAGACCCCTATATTAAATATCTAGTCCCCCGTGCCCACCTTGTGCAGCCAAGGCCTCCTCTCATTAATATCGGCACATATGTCAGGAGCGCTGGCATTGACGCGCTCGTTGATCAATGGCTAAAGCTCTCAGGAAACACAGGCCGTCCTTGTCAGATCGTGAGTCTTGGATCTGGCAGCGACACCAGATTCTGGCGGATTGCGGCACGTTGATTCCATGTCTCTGTACATGACTATCAATTCATCGTTCGTCCTTCCCACCAGGCGGGCGAATTGAAGGAGAATCTACAGACCTATGTTGAGATTGATTTCCCTGAAATCACGACCAAAAAGGCCATGTCCATCCGGAAAAGCAAGGATCTGACCAACGGTTTAGGTGATCCTGCCAAAGTCTCTCTGGGTTATTCAATTTCTCGCCACTCCACCTTGTTTTGACATTACTGACTCCTAAACACAGGTCAGGGTGGTACGGCTCTACACTCAGCAAAATATCATCTTTTGCCATCTGACCTTCGATTCCCACCGGCCGAAAGCCTCCAACCACTTCTATTCTCTTCCACGGACCCAGATCATCCACCGATTCTAGATTCATCTCTACCGACCCTTTTACTCTTCGAATGCGTTCTCGTGTATATGGCACCATCCGCCTCTGCAAACCTTCTCCAATGGTTTGTCCAGAGTTTTAATCGGGATCCAAACGGCGTCTTGGGTTGTGTAATTTACGAAATGTTTGGCCTGAATGACTCGTTCGGACGCGTCATGATAAACAATCTCAAGGTAACATCTTACGCTTTCAATCAGCAGCGTTCGACTCAAATCGTAAACAGGAGCGCAATATTACTTTACCCGGCGCGGAGCCTTATCTTACACTCGAAAGCCTGTCAAATAGGTTTCTCCAAGCTGGTTTCACGGCAGCGGCGGCGCTTACTCTAAAAGACATTAGAAGGGAGTGCATCGTCGAAGAGGAACATGAAAGGTATGGAGATCGATTTTGAAAGCCTGAAAGCCACACCTCTGACTCTCTCCAAATAGGATATCCAAACTTGAGCTATTAGACGAAACAGAAGAACTCGATCTTGTCTTGGTCCACTATGCTATTTCCTGGGGCTTGTTCCTTGCTTCGGCAGACCAGGTCACTGCCTGGGGCCATTGGGGATTGTCAAGAAATATCAATTGAAAATATATTGAACACAAAAATTTCCCTACTGCTTGAAGTATTGCCTATGGTCATTAAACGATTCGAAAAGCAGAACCTCCGGCGTGAGCATATCATTAAAGGGAAAGAAAAAACAAGGACGACATATTGGCTTCTTTCGGGTCTTATTCCTACTTAGATAGATCAGTCAGAAGGAAATCAAGTAATCAGTTTGCATGAAAATTTTCCACAAATCTATTGCTGTTGACCGCATGTTCATTGATCACAGGAAAGGAGAAACAATTGGTCTTCATTAATTAGTCAAGAGGAAACGTATACAAGGATATAATGGAAAGCCTGCGATCAAACTTCCAGTGTACCCATCAGGCCTTTCCAGACGAAATCTCTTGCATTACCGCAGGATTCGGTATATTTTCCAAGGAACATTTCATCGTAGAACGCCGAACCTGTTGTAAAAGATCAATAATGAGTCAGAAAATGGATGTCAGACAGGCCATAGATAGAAAAAGAAAAAGAGTAAAAGAGAAGGAAAGACCGAAAAGAGCAAGAAAATGACGGGAAAAAGTCTCACTGTGTCCAACTGCGTTCTTGCCTTTCCACATCTCGAAGATCCCCGTCGCCTCTTCAAGTGTAAGTTTTTCCGGTACTTCGAGTTTCTTCAAGCCTTGGGCGTACTCCAACAAATCCTTGTTACGTTTCAGGAAAGGTGAAATGGGGTATGGATTTGTATCGTGCAATTCAAGGGCATCACGAAGCTCTAGCGACAGCGGGTAGTTCGTCTGTGACAAAGAAAGGGCTCCGAGCACAGCACCCCGTTTCTAGATAGGATAAAATCAACTCGGTCAGCACCACGGGAAAAGGAATTGAAATTCCGAAAAATGGATAAAGAGAGGTTGACGTACAAAAGTGCGTTTACCCGATGCGTACTCCATGATCATTCTCGGAAGAGACAGATGGAACGAGTGGATAGTTTGGAAATGAGGATCTTTGTAGGCAGTCTTGGAATACAACGCCTGGAAATCATCGACCGCCAAAAGCACAGGGTGACTAACAGAACCGTTATGTGTCGATGGATAAAATACGAAGTAGAAAGACGTCAAGCACGCACTCTTCCTGTGCTCCTAGAGACTTCATAACTGCCTCCAAGATTACGGGTGACTGTGCCGTAGTTCGTGTTCTTTCGATGATTGCAATTTCTATGACTTCGGTTAGAGGTGTACCCGCTTTCACGGTTTGCTTTTCTAGGACAAGATCCTCAGAAAGTTTGATGGTTTCTAGGGCCGCTTTGTTGACCATTAACATGCGTTCGAGGAGCTGGAAGGAATAGGCGGGTTGTTGGTACGTTTGGGTACGGATATTATATTGATAAGGTGTGGTTGAATTAACGAGGTTAATACCTGTTAGATCAAATCGGTGATCAAAAAGACGCAACAATTGTTCGACAGGAACTCACCTCGGGGTATGTAGATGACGACCCATCCATCCTCGACGCAATTTTCTACAGCTTGGAGCATCAAGATGCTTTTCCCTGAACCCGCACGTCCCGCTATGAAAATAGCGACCACTTAGACTCAGAAGAACAAACAGATACAAGAAGAAACGCACTGATAATTATACGATTTTCTGAACTGGATTCATTCTTAGCCTGTGACAAGAGTTTTACGGTATCTTGTGTAATTTGACGGACGACGGTGTAGGAATTTCGCAGCACACGGAACTATGTGGGACGATGTAAGGAAAGGGTCAAGCTCGGGAAAAGAAGATGAACCTCAAAATTGGTCTTTATCGGAACACCAAACACTTTGAGAGCATTTGGACCTGGGGGGGATATTTGGAAAGCTTTGCCTATTGATTCGCCCTTGAGAGCAACTTGCTGTTGTGAAGTGGTGAGTATTGACAGTGACTCGAGGGTCGGATACCTACTGGGCTAAAGGACGGTAGGTCAAGCCGACCAATTGTCTCGAGGTTGAATAGAGGGTGGTTCAATTTAGCTTCTGGCAGTGGTTGCATGACCTGTAACGCAATGTCAATTCCACTGCGCGACGAAGGATACATTTGGTACATACAGGAATCTTGATCCTCTTCCTGTCCTCCTTTTTTTTATCCTTATATCCAGGTTCTGTTTCGGGTGTTAATATGGTGGGAAATGGACGAGAATGAGGATCTTCCATACCCGACGACTTTTTCGCTGGTGGTCGAGGGGCAGCTGTTTTTTTCGACCTTTGGGATCCAACAGTGCCAGGGATTGGAAGAAGGCGTTGTAATATCGTTCTATGACCGACTATTTGAGACGGTCCCGCCCGAGCGATTGAAGCCATTTTTCCACTGAACAACCCGACCCAATCTATGAGGTGTGGGGCCTGGGCTGAATTTTCTTGCCTGAGGTAGGCACCTTTGTCGAATACCTGGGAGTATAAACCACGGGTGGTGGGGTGAAAATTGGAGGCCCTTTTGGCGGTTTGAAAAGCGGCGACAACGACGACGCCGACGCCACAGACAAGGACGGGGTGTACCAACAACGGTGAGCTAAGGAAACTAAAGACTGAATATTCTGAACGCCTCGGACGAACGCGACCGGAAAACATGAAAGGTGGTCACATGATGTGGTCCGGATGTTGCCGACGGAGGATCATGGAGACCTTGACTTGGACTTGACGCGTTCAAGATGCCGACTCTGAGTGCTAACAACGCGATTTTCTATGTACCAAAGTGGCATTGGAGAGGGGAAAGCTATGTCGGAATATTTCCCTGGGATGTGCACATCATAACGCGATTTTCTCAACGTGAAGGCATGAGCTCCACCCATCTGAACGAGCCACACATCGTTCGGACTCGGAATGAATCTGAATGCCCTCGAGAAATGTCATGAGACGCGTCAAGGTTCAATATTTCAATTCGGATAAAAATGGTTCCAATGGTAGCACGAGGATTGAACCTCATGGGAAAAGGAATGCTGATGAGCCAGAGAAACGAAGGAGACGATCCAGAGTCACGATCAAAAGAAGAATATATGGTAAAGAAAGAGATATCCAAGTTCAGAACCAAACTCGAGTCTCTACGAGCCGGAGAGAAGGAAAAGATACACAGCCTCTGCAAGAAAGGAAATTGAGGCGACAATGGGTACAGGCATTCGAGAGGGTGTGCTTGCGAAATCTATTTAGTCAAGACAAGAGGTGGTTGCAGAAGAGCTCAATCGTGTTGACGATGTTTGGGGGAAACTGTCAATACACTGCCAATCTTTCGTCGATGGTAAGAAGCATAGACTTGGGTATATACGATGTACCACTGTCCGTCAAAGTCTTGATGTGGTAGTTAATGTGATTCCTTCATCCTCCAACACCTTTTTCGACAGAGCACCAATGACCGGGAAGCCAGCAACATGCAAGTAGGCAAGTTCTGAACTAGCTTGTCGCCGCGCATATCGAGCTGCAATGCCTTGGGAAATGACAGATAGCTGAAACCCCACCAGTCAGAGAAAAAGGCAACAAAGGATTTGGAAATTGAATATCACCCTGAAGAGCATCCAACTGCGTACGAATGTCATTTCTTGAATAGGGTAAGGGCGGTTATTGAGCCGACAATATTCCCTCTCCAAGTCCTCGAGAAGTATGGGTACGTCCTGGGTAGTGTTTTTGAAGCCCCTCATGAAGAATTTGCCAGACCCAGGCATTTGGTTCATATCAATCGACCAGGGCATGGTCAAGTTTCCAAGGTCAGCGAGCTGGACCAAGAAATTGATTTAGAGGTCATTGTTCGTCGGGGGACGTGGTGACTTACGGGGCTACCCAGTGTACACAGTTCCCAGTCCAGAATACCAATGACTCTATTTTCTGTTGGGTGGAAAATCAAGTTGTCCAATTTATAGTCTCCATGGACGATTCGGAGACCTGTCTTGGACTCATCAGGCAGATTCTGCTTGTACCATGAAATCAATTCGTTGAAAAAAGGAATATCCCCAATCTTCTCTCCAGTCTCGATGTCCACTGCCTGGGCTTGCGCGGCTGATACTCGTGAGAGTGATTTGATTTGTCGAGGAAAATAAGGGGTTGAAGGTCCAAAGCTAGCGAGACCGATTGAAGCCGGGTCGACTGCACCAAGTGCGGTCAGGGCTTTGATAACGGATAGCCAACTATAAACGAGGTCAGTTGATCCTGGATAGAAGAGGAAGAAGCACATTACCATTCGTGTCGGTCCTTAGGTGGTATTTCAAGCATTCTTGTATCAGTGAAGATACGTCCATCGAGGAATTCCATGATATAAAACGGAGTTCCGATGACTGAATTATCCTCGCATAGAATGATGGGTTCTGGGACCGGGACTCTCTTTTCCGCAGTCGTCGAAGGATTTGTATTGTGTTTGTGGAGTGCAGCCAACATTCTATACTCTCGTTCGACCTGGTGGGCCGTTTGGGAGAGAAGCTGTCCTGCAGGCTTCTTGCGCAGAACGAAACGAGTCTTCCTGTTGGGGAAAAAAAACACATCAAGGTAAGCTCAACGAGCGTTAAGTTTTACAAACTTTGCATCTGTGAGGAAGTATGTCGGATTCGACTGAGGGAACAAGGGCACTGTTAAAGATGTGTTGAATCTATTGAACAGCAAATGTCTTCACCTGACCAAACTAGAGCATTCCAAAAGCTGGGTCAGTAGAAGGGCCTCATGAAAACCCAATTCATTTGCGCACCTTGAACTGCTTGACATCTACTGGAACCTGGATGCTTGGGGTGTTTTTCGCGAGGTATGCATTCAGTTGTTCAATATCAATGTTTGCCCTGATCTCCCCATATTCACCACCAATTTTCGCGGGTGCAGCTGGCATTGTTGGACAAGAATGAAGGAGGAGAACAAACGGGAGAGGAAGTCAAGCGACCCGGGAAGAAGGTATAAAGAGCAGTCAAATAAAGGGGCTCTCCTGAGGTCCTCGGAAATCGGCTACTGTTGAGCCCGGAGCTGGATATCGAGGTGGTACCAATGGATCCAACTAAGTAGAGAGCATTGAGCTTTCGTTGCAAAAGATTGTAAACGCAGAGTCCTATTCTCTGGATGAGGAAATAAATGGGGTCAACAGGATAGGTTATGAGCCCTGTGTGAACAAAGCGAACATCTGCCACTTTAGAAGGGTTGAAACTTGACGCTGACCGCACTGGATCGAAGGACCACGGAGTCGTGGTTTATTACGTAAGCCACTGAGTCACTGGACCTTTCTCGAAACATCGGTAAAGACCGGCCGGCAAGTCCAGGGCATTACCTCCGCAAGCGCGAAAAAAAAAGTTCACCTTTCTTATTCACCAACCACTATGTTGTCAGCTAGTCTGTCCTCCTCCTCCCGCGCCAGTCGCTATGCTGTAAGTCTTTCCTCGTCTTGTTCTTTATTTCTCATTTGCTTATCTCTACGTGCGCGTTAGGGCTTGACCCGCAGCATGATTGCTCGAAATATGAACTCCAAAGTCAACGGTAGGTCGCGGTCACAATTTTGTTTCCGCTTGGTCTCACTTTCATTTCCAGGTCCCGTTATTGGTATCGACTTGGGTACAACGAACTCATGTGTTGCCGTCATGGAGGGCAAGACTGCTCGCGTCATCGAAAACGCTGAGGGTGCCAGGACAACTCCCTCTGTTGTCGCCTTCACAAAACACGGAGAGCGTCTTGTCGGTCTCCCCGCCAAGCGACAGGCTGTTGTCAACTCTTCCAACACTGTCTTTGCTTTCAAGCGCTTGATTGGTCGTCAGTTCAAGGACAAGGAAGTTCAGGACGACATTCGTCACTGGTTGGTTATTCTCACGGTTCCCAATTGGTCCCAGTCTAATATTTTTTTTTTCATTCCCTTCTGCATAGGCCGTTCAAACTTGTCGCAAAGCCTGATGGTCGTCCCGCTGTTCAAGTTGACAATGGCGGTAAGAAGCAGGAATTTGTAAGTCGTTGGCTCTTTCTGTTAATAATGTAAAGTTAACTCATTTTATCTTAGTCTTCCGAGGAATTGTCATCAATGGTCCTGTCCAAGATGAAGGAGACCGCCGAGCAGTTCTTGAACAAGAAGGTCAAGTAAGTACCTTGGAACTTTTTTGTCTTGAGCTACGTGTTAAATCAGTTGCAGTCACGCCGTGGTTACCGTTCCTGCTTACTTCAACGACGCTCAACGCCAAGCCACCAAAAACTCCGGTCAAATTGCTGGATTGGATGTCCTCCGTGTCATCAACGAACCTACTGCCGCTGCCCTCGCCTACGGTCTTGACCGCGCTGACAACGCTGTGATTGCTGTTTACGATCTCGGAGGTGGAACTTTCGATATCTCTATTCTTGAGATGCAGAAGGGTGTCTTCGAGGTTAAATCCACCAATGGTGATACCCATCTTGGTGGTGAAGATTTCGATATTGCTTTGGTCGAGTTCATCTTGAACGAGTTCAAGAAGGAATCAGGAGTTGAACTGAGCAAGGACCAAATGGCCATCCAACGTGTCCGCGAGGCTGCTGAAAAGGCCAAGATTGAATTATCGTCAACTTCCCAAACCGAAATCAACCTGCCCTTCATCACTGCTGACGCTTCCGGTCCCAAGCACATTAACATCAAACTTATGCGCTCCCAATTCGAGGCTCTCGTCGGCCCTCTCATCCACCGCACCATCGACCCTTGCAAGAAGGCCCTCAGTGATGCTGGCGTTAAGGCCAACGAAATTAACGAGGTTATCCTCGTTGGTGGTATGACCCGTATGCCCCGTGTTGCCGAGACCGTGAAGACGATATTCGGTCGCGAGCCCAGCAAGGGTGTCAACCCTGACGAAGCTGTTGCCATTGGTGCTGCTATCCAAGGAGGTGTCCTCGCTGGAAACGTCACTGATATTTTGTTGCTGGATGTTACTCCCTTGTCTCTCGGTAAGTTAACTGCTACAAATTGATCATTGGATTGTAACTCATATTTTTCACTCAAGGTATTGAAACCCTTGGTGGTATTATGACAAAACTTATTAGCCGCAACACTACCATCCCTACCAAGAAGTCGCAAGTTTTCTCGACTGCTGCTGACGGCCAAACCGCTATTGAGGTCAAGATCTACCAAGGTGAACGTGAACTCGTTAGGGACAACAAGCTCCTCGGTAACTTCAACCTCGTCGGCATTCCTCCTGCTCCCAAGGGTGTTCCCCAGATCGAGATTACCTTCGATATCGACGCCGGTCAGTACCAAAACTTCACTCAACGAAAATTCATACTGATGTTTGCTTAGATGGTATCGTGAACGTTTCTGCTAAGGACAAGGCTACCGGCAAGGATCAATCTATGACTATCGCTTCTTCATCTGGTCTCAGCGACAAGGAGATCGAGAAAATGGTGTCTGATGCTGAAGAGTTTGCTGAAGCTGACAAGGCCCGTCGTTCTTTGATCGAGGAAGCTAACAAGGCCGATTCCGTTTGCGCTGATACTGAGAAAGGTATGAGTGTTCTGTGTACCAGCTTCAATGGTTTTCTCATCATTCTTCTGTATTGTAGCTATGGCTGAATTCAAGGATCAACTCGATGCTACTGAGAAGGATAAGGTTACCAAGCTCGTCACTGAACTCCGGGAACTCGCCGCCAAGGGACAAACCGGTGATGCCTCCCTGTCTGCCGACACCATCCGCGAAAAGATCAGCGAGACACAGAATGCTTCTCTCGGTCTGTTCCAGAAGGTTCGTTGTTTTGTCGAAGCTGCGCATTCTTTCCTTGTCTCATTATCTTCCTCCATCAGGTCTACGAGAAGCGTGCTGCTGAGAACTCGTCATCGACGGAGCAGCCCGCTGCTGAACCTAAAGAAGAGAAGAAGGATTAAACATCCTCCTGCTCGTTCTTTCTCTACGTCCTTAGACGAGCCACTTTGGCTCATCTCGTTCAGTCCGCTGACCTACCCGTCGATCCTATCCAGGTGGTCACTCGACATCCACTCGTTGTTTATGCTTAGACCTATTCGTCAAAAGTAGCTGTTTTGATTTATACTTGTATCCTTACATTATAGTTTTAGTTATTCGTCACACCCCCACTCAGTACTTTAATCATTTATCGCATTGTAAACACAGATTCACGCTTTCTCAATTGGACATATGCATTTCTATCTCGTTAAAGCATGGAAGTTCTGAATGACCTGAGCAACCAAAAACTTGGGGATGATTATATCCTATCTCGACACACTTAGCACGACATACATCTTCATGACTGTGCCTCCGTTCCCTGAGTCTCAGCCGCTGATGGCAGGCATCGTGGAAGTACAGTTATATGGGTATAAGGGAGGATTCTGGCTGGGTTGTGCTGCTAAGCCGTCGAAAACCGCGCTAAAATGCGAGCGCAAAAGGTTACACCCGGCAAGTCTGAGGGCAATAATCATGTCCCTAGTATGCACAATTAGTATTTGTGAACAAAAGGGCTGAAGAATAGCTTACTGAAGAGTTGGGAGATCCCAAAAGAAGTTATCATGAGTTTAATGATCAAGCGGTTGGAAACGCGTGTAATATTGTTTGGTGTTGGCTTCCACTATTTCCTGTGTTGACTCTGGAAGGTCTTCTTGAAACCGCCCTTCGTAAAATATTAGACATAACGATGAAATTGCCACAGCGACAACTGACCTGGAGATCCAGAAAATAACGATAAGGCTGGCACTACAGTATTTGGAGGGATGATCGTGTTGTCTGCAACTTTGGCACAATCTTTAATGATGGTAAACTTTCCCTAATATCAACAATCAGATATAATTCCAGTAAACTGCCGTGTATGTGGAGGCATACTATTACGCAGTTCTTTCCAATCTCGACGTGGTTTCCGATCTGGGCAGCTTCGACGATGCTGTTGGCACCAATATGGACGTGGTCTCCAATCTTCATGGGGTAATAGTTGAAGTTTCCGCGATATGTTTTGTACGGGGGCCTGTTGAGGCGCTTTCAATCACAATACCCAATAGAGAAGCGATAACCGGACCTCATAACGCAACCTTCACCAACCAAACAATATCGTCCAAGAGATATAACGACGGCATGACCGGGACCCGTTCGTCTGAGATCACCGCGAATAATCGCTCCGCTGGAAATAATGGTCTTTCCTCCGAGGATGATGTTTTGTGGGCCAGCAATGGTGGCTCGACGCGACACCTTATTTCCTGTGTCCTGTGGCATTGTAAACATAAGCAGCTTGTTGCATCACAGAGAGATGTCAATCTTACGGTTTCAATAAATTCTGCCTTGGAGTAATATATGGGTGCCTCCATGGTGGATTTGATGATTGGGAGTCAAGTTTCAACTAAGAGTGAAAGGGCAGATCGAAGCCAAGGAAGCATATGCCGAATTGGGGAATACATGCCTTGTTTGGACGCGTTGCTTTTTGTCAGAAACGACCACAGTGCACACTTCAAGTCCGTTTTCAGGCGCTATTCGGAGACTCGATCCTTGGGTTTCTACGGGTAGCTCACACAATGAATACGGTTTTTCGACAAACAAGGGCCAGAGCCTGCAGGCATAGCTACCTGTCTCTGACAACCCGGACGTCGTCAATACTTGCAAAAATTGCAGCTCCTTCAAGTTCGCATGGTTCGCCAGAACACGCCAAGCACAGAGATATTTCAGTTAGATATCTATCCCAATCTTCGGCCCATTTAACCCAAGCTGCGACTCAGACTGTAGAAGCTCGACATCCTGAACAACCGCTGACAGAGGATCCATTCGTTTATAATGGACCATTGACATCAGCGTTTCGACGCCTAAAGCTTTTCTCCCTTGGGTCTCTTGGACTTTCCACGGCACTTTCACCCTTCATCTTCCTCATCGACTCCAATCTTCCTATGAACGCCAGGATAGCTCTTGCTGGTATTGCACTAGGAACATCAGGCCTCAGCACAGGTCTCGTTTCTTGGTGTGCTAAACCATATGTGACGGTCATGCATCGTTTTCGACCCGAAAACACAGGTGGTGCAGAGGAGGTAGAAATGACTACTTTCACATTGACGCTTCAGCCGAGATTCACAAGGGTTGGTCATAATACTTCATCCGTTATCAAATGTGATTGTTCACACTGATGGTATTTCTCAGGTTTACGATCCCTCTTTTTTGATTGAGACGCGGAGGCCATTGGCAAAATGGGAATTGGCTCAAAAGATATCCCTCACTCGCTCCAGAACTGATGCTGTTGGCTCGAACGTTCATCCAAACCCTGGCACTGAGGAAACTGTGGCCGAAACACGGAATGCGAAAGGCGACGTCCTTGGACGGTGGGTCGTTAGGTGGGAAGAAGGAGGTGTAGGAACATGCCATGAAGCTGGAAACATGGTTCGGTGAGTAGTATGACTGTCGTTCTTCTATAAATGTTGACGAAAATCCCAGATATTTTAATGTACACGAAGAACTTCTAAAATAATCACATACCAAAACTCGATTTCCACTCAATGCTATCTATCTATAATAATATCTGGAATACTTAGCGCAGAGTCCTTGATTGCTGTTGTCGTCTGCCCTTCGTTGCAACCAAAAAGGTGGTCAAACCCATGACCAAAAAACAGCCATATAGTCATCAGGCTTCTCTCCTAGGCCAACGTCCATAGATCAAGGAATAGTCCCCGGAGATGTTGGATTCTAATTTTGGGTTCGCTCTGGGGGATGGGTGAGCGCTTCTAGGGTCCATACACCAACCTTCCATTACATTGTTGTGTTGCATGGGAAAGACGTTAACCGGATCTACAGATTGGCCGAAGAAGTGGACTCGGTTCAAGGCGAGCTATCCATTTTTTTCAACGGTGATTGCTTCACAAGTCTTCTACTTGTCTTCTTATCCACTCACGCTCAGAACTCACAGTTTTCATATGATCTTCGCCGAACCTTCGCGGATCCCTATCGGGTATATCCATCCCTGGATGTGTATGAAGAAAGATTGCTGCGTACTGCGGTCTTTTCGAGTCCCACTCTAACACCGCACAAATACTGATTTTGTTTTCGATTTCTCGATGACTCTCATAAATTTTTATGTGAAAGCCTTGAGTTTTCAATTGGAGGTCGAACCCAGAGAGTGGGACAAGAAAATCCATCACGATAACGTTCCAAACCATCGGAATTTCCTCACAGGACGCAAAGCAACGACGATAGGCAATCGTTTGCCATGGGATGCAGCTCGTACGTTGGAAAGTTCCTTCCTTATCTCCGTGTCTTCTCGCGTGGACGGATTTACGGTACGTACGACTTCACGACAAAATATTACCTGAGATTGATCAGAATAATTTTAGGAGTTGTAGTTTCCAATCCCTTGTTTGGGATTCATAATTTCTTTTTGAGGTCTTTGTTTTGCTTAAAAGCGTGGCCTCGTTCCTCTCAGTCTCTCAACCCATCGACTGGTTTTTCACTGCTTCATTGTCTCAATATGCCTGGCCTTGATTACATTTCCAAAATCAACAACGTAACAGTGACCTCTGATGTCCCCACCATGGTGGCTGAGGAGGCGCTTAAGGTTCCTGGCGATGCCCCTGCACCTGGCGTCTACTACAACGCTCGGCTCGATCCTAAGAATTATCTCGAAGGACCCTTGTCTTTGAATCCTGCCACTAGACTACGACAGATGCTCGCACGACCTGGTATAGTGGTACGACTGACTGCCTTGCCCAGTAAATACCAAATGTCCCTGAACATTGGTTTGACAGGTTGCGCCAGGGATCTGCGATGGAATAAGTGCACGTTGCGCCATAGAAGCTGGTTTCGACTGCATGTACCAAAGGTTTGGCTTCTGTTTTGACCTCGAGGCTGCCAGGGTGCTCATTTCTCTTCGTCGCAACAGCGGTGCAGCCACGACTGCATCTCGTCTTGGCCAACCAGATCTGGCCATTGCAACCATGAACGATTTTGTCGGTGTGGGTATTTGTTTGCTTTTAAATGTGCCCCTTGGCATCATGGACTCATTTAAAACACCAGGCCGCTCAAATGGTTTGCAGTCTAAACCCATCCGTTCCAGTCATTGCGGATGCTGATACTGGGTAAGAAAAAAGTCTTCACTATCTCTCTTCATAAATATTGACGCCTGACTTGTTCAGATTCGGAGGGCCTGCTAATGTTGCTCGCACTGTCAGGCAATACATTAGCGCGGGAGTGGCTGGTCTACACATCGAGGATCAAGTTCAAACGAAACGCTGTGGCCACCTCATGGGCAAACAAGTTGTCTCTCGGGAAGAATTCTTGACGAGGATCAGGGCTGCTGTCATCGCCCGAGATTCGGTTCCAGGATCCGACTTTGTTAGTATCTTTGACTTAACTCCACTCTCAGAGCAGTTATTCACCGATATCAATCAGGTCATCATTGGACGAACGGATTCAGCGCAAGTTCTGGGTATGGAAGAAGCCGTTACCCGTCTCAAGTTAGCAGCAGACGCCGGCGCAGATGTCTGCTTCATCGAAGGAGTCAAGACAGCGGAACTCCTCCAAACCACCGTCGCCGCATTGGCGCCGAAGCCTGTAAGTCCCACAATCCTTGTCTTCCGCCCATGAACTAATATAACGTTAACAGGTCCTTGTGAATGTTATTTCTGGAGGTCTGACGCCATCATTTACTTGTCAAGAGGCCGAAAGTATGGGTGCTAAGATTATCAGTATGTGTTCATTTTGAAATTTCGATAGCTCGTATTCATCTCCCTTTCCAGTCTTCTCATTGGTTTCCTGTGTTGCCATGGTCCACGCTGTCCGCGCCGCCATGCGATCGCTGAAGAAGACCGGTACCGATTTCACCTCGGCAAAAGGCATGGATCCCAAAGCTTTCTTTGAGGTCATGGGTAAGATTTCCCTGAGTATGATCTCGTTCTCCCGTCTTATCAGTGATTCCCCTAGGCTTGAACGAAGTGATTGAACTTGATGCAAAAGCTGGGGGTTCTGCATTCCAAGTAGTTTGATTTACAGAGACGCCATCTCTTTAACAGGCTTCTTCTCGCGGATTCTCGTTCGGTGGTGGTTCGGTAACTCCTATTTCGTAACATTATTCTTAGATGTGCTCGTTTATACACGCCAATGGAACTTAGAGATCTGTTTTCATATTTCAAAGTTATTTATATTTCCCGGGAAATACATTTATGCATTACATCACAGAGATAGCGTGAATTTTACCAAGCATACCAGGGATTTACATCTTGGGTTTAACTTGTCGTAGCTTCGCATGTTGCATGCTCTCGTCTGCAAAGAAAGGATGTTTGGCCATCGGAAAGAAAAGTCTGGATAAAGAACTTACAATTGCTATCGTACAGCTTATCGCCTGGTATCGAAGCAATATGAGAGCTGATGTTAGAGACATCAACCATGTCAGAAGTGATATCCTTGAGAGTCTGAGCACCAAGTAAGCGCATGTTCATTTCGAATTCATCCTAGAATGACTCCGTCAGCGTTGCAAAGTTTAGGTACATCCTCAAACAACGAACATTTAGGATCGTCAGCGCTTTGTTGACTCCGTCGACACCATACGTTGAAAATGCATATAAGAAAGGTCGCCCAATCCCCACTGTCAAAGTTGATTAGAAAGGATGCATCCAATCATACTTAGCACTCACCTGCTGTAGCACCCAGTGCTATCGCTTTGATGACGTCGGTCGCCCTTCTTACGCCTCCATCAACGAAAAGCTGGAATCTTTCATTCGGGAAAGTTATGCCTCGCTTCTCTTTCATTTTTGTCACAACCTCTACCAAAATCTCAATTCCAGAGCGAGCGAAGTCGAGTTGACGTCCGCCGTGGTTCGAAAGAACTACACCAGCAAGTCCAAGGTCATAAGCTTTCAAAGCATCCTGGTGATGAAGATCCTCTTTTAGAGATTTGGAGCTGACATCATAGATATGGTACTCACTTCCCATCTTTGCACTCCCTTGAGAATGAGGGGCACTAGAATGAGGCCTCAATACACAGCACATCCAGGCCGAGAAATAGTTTCATACTATTCGTAATGCTCTTGAACCAATCAAGGTCACTCCATTGGAGACCAGGGTCAATAAAAGACTGAAAACAAATTCGAATTAGTGGAATAATATAATGATATAAACGTCCTCACGCTGATAGCCCTTGCAGCTCCTTGTGACCTATCGACCCCTTCTGATCCTGACTTGCTGACTTCGGATGGATCTTCTGCAGTAAATTTCATTCTCATATCCTATATGTAAGTAGGTGTAAGCGCATGTCGGGACAACAGCTTCAGAAAAACATGCCTTTTCTCTACGACCAAGTTGAGGCGCATCTACAGTGATAAAGAGTCCCTTGATGCCGCGTTTTTCTGCATGTTGGACAAGACGCTTTGTAATTGCCCTATCTTTATTAACATATCTGGTGGATCACGTTAGTCTCATGGACTTGAATGAGACGAAGACTGCACTCACAGCTGAAGGAATTGAACTTGTCCTGGCTGAGCAGCATCCACAATTTCGTCGAACGAACATGATGCCAGAGTAGGGATCTTTCGCAACCAAAATTTGAGCAGTTTGTTATAGATTTGTCAATAATAAGTATCTTTACCATTTGGATTACCCCGTGATTTGCTGCCGCTCTTGTGAGATTGAGTTCGCCATCAGGATGCCCAAGTTTTCCAAGAGCAGTTGCAGTCTAGGCAATGTTTTCAGGATGTTTACACAGGATAATGGACAAATACATACAATATAGATAGGCATACTCGACTTATGGCCTAAAATGGTGGTCGACCAGTCAACCTTGGTAACATCCACCAATATTTGCGGCCTGAACCATATTCTGCAGCATGCAAATTTAGAATGTGGGTAGGAATCTCCCCGAAAATGTACTTGCCGGTGATACGCTGCATGGTTTTCTCGATTGGTGATTTCATCATCAGCTGCAGACGAGTAATATGCCCATGCCTTCTCCGGCATCACTTGTCTAGCAATGGCCTGCAGACATTTTAGCCAATATTTCAGCTTGACTTTGAGAACAGGTGTATACCTCGAAATCATGTAGATTCAGGATTTCATCGAGGGACGGCCTGTTCGACATACGTTCTTGTCGTGCCTTTTCCTCAGCCGTCACGACTATTTCGACCTTCTCTACTGTATCTGGTTGTACAGGACCCAAACTTTCCGTGAAGACGTGAGCAAAGCGAATGTTTTTTGTGAAAGCAGTTGTCCTTACTGTTTCTCTGGAGGAAGGTTTGTGGTAATGGCATCTGGAGGATGAATAGGATCATATTCTTGCCTGATTCACAAATGTAAGAGCTCCCTAAATCTTCATGATCATGATAACATACGTTGCATCCTTCCCTGCATATTTCAGGATAATTTTACTGCCCCCTGACGCAGATAATCGAGGAATGTCAACATTTCCGTAGATTCGGAGAAACACCTTGACGTACCAGGATGCTCTGCAGTATGGTGATCAAACCTTTAGAACATAATTTCATGTCATATTGGGCTACATACCATCAAGAAAGTCCGTTACATCATAAACCTTGTCTGCATTGTTTGGGTTGTTCGATCACCTCACAAGAACCTCTATGGGAAAGCTCAAGCGTACCATGAACAATGATCCAACAACTCTCTCGAGTGTTGTGTTGTGCAACTTCCTTTCCAGAGAGCATGACTTTGGCCAAGTAAACAGCGACTGGGCACGGTGTACGGAACAGAGTTCGTCTAGGTCGTGGTCGTCGAAGTGAGAACGGGCCCGTGAGGGAACATCGGCTGAACGAATACCGGCCCGTGGTCCCGCTTAATAGCAAGTCCGTTGTTGACGTCATAATGAATCATGATGTTGAGTACTGGTCAACTATCTCATTGAGATACATAATAATACAATACAACTGACGAAACGGGCTTGTAATTGAGCCATGATTACGAGGGAAAGAAATCTTCAAGAAGTAATACAACAATATGAGATGCAATCAACAATTATTTACCCCGAAATCCCAAGAGAATGAAAAGAGCAGACAAAAGGTAGGACAGCCGCCGGGAGCAGTCATCAAATAAGACGGAAAGCGGAACCACCTGCCCGGGCGTCAAATTCCACAATTTCGTTGAGTCCTTTACAATCCGACATTGCATGAGTTCTCGGAGGCACACTGATGCAACTATTCAAAGGCTCACCCATGACCTCGAAAAATTGTTTTGGGTCCATTCCATGACATGTAGAGAAATCGGTTCCAGTCTTCTTCAACGCCTCCATCGCAGCTCGACAGGCGTGCACCATTGCGACACTGGAAACCAACGAAAAAACTAAGTCTCGTTATTAGTGGCTCCTGTGCGATATCATCGACCACAGGCTTACTGATAATTTTGGCCCCCATTTCTTCGGCCTCTTTACTTGTGAATGATGGTGTTAATCCGCCAGAAATAACGTTGACAAGAACCTTTATTATTATTCAGACTACGCACAAGAATATTAAGCATATGACATACTGGCTTAGGGGCAAGAGCCGCAACCGTGGACATGAGAAGTTCTCGTGTCTTCACGCCTTCGATGAAACAAACATCAGCCCCAAGATTTGCGGCTAGTTTTAGTCGAGTGACTGCTTCTTCCATCCCCAACACTTGGGCAGCATCAGTTCGGGCAATGATAACCTTTCATAACCATCGTCATTAGCCTCCGGTGTACCAGAGAAGAAAAAAGTCATCGACTGACGAAGTTTGATCCCCCAGGAATAGAATCTCGTGCGAGAACGGCTGCACGAATGCGGGTCAGATACTCCTCGCGTGACACGACTTGTTTGCCGAGAAGGTGTCCACATCTCTTTGTTTGAACCTGGTCTTCGATGTGGAGAGCAGCAACTCCTGCTCGAGCGTATTGCTTTACAGTGCGTGCAACCATGGCAGGTCCCCCGAAGCTTAAAAGGGTAATTTTAGCCAAAAGTAGATGAATTTGAAAGAGAGAAAGAAGATACCCAGTGTCCGCGTCAGCAATCACAGGAGTGCTGGGATCGAGACTACAAAACATTTCGGCGGCCTAATTCAGAACAGAACAACAGAAGAAGATATAATTAATACACGATGAAACCAGTCCCCAGTGTATGACTCACCTGGACGAAGTCGTTTAAGGTAGCAATTGCGAGATCTGGCTGACCCAGACGCGAAGCTGTTGTTGCGGCACCGCTAGATCAAAAGGCACTGAGCTTCCAATAAGGAAGAGATATAGTTTTGCAATTACCTTTGGTATAGACACGTGAATCCAGCTTCGAGTGCGCAGCGAGCGCTAATTCCGTCGCATATTCCAGGTGCAACCTGTGTAAAAAAAAACTGTTGGGAAGACGATTCAAGATACGAAACTAGACGTACCACAATTCCTGGTCGAGCCAGCATTTGGCGCAGTCTGGTAGCCGGGTCCAAGGACAATGAACCCTCAAGAAAGTTCTTTGGGTCTAGTCGTGGATTATAATAAACGTCCTTGGGAGAGATGGTTGTAGGACGTGGATGTTGTTCAACGAAGTTCTGACATTTCTCTTCTGGAACACTGATACAAGAGGATCTGCTTCCAGTAAAGTAATCAAGTCCTGGTGCCATTTTGAAAAACAGAAGATGTATGTATAGGGAAGAGAACAGGGAAGCGAAGTGGGGAATGGGAGAGGGAAGAGAGGCCCACTTTATAGTCAAAAGTCATTGGAAACAGTGAGAACGAAAACGTGTACGGGACTGGTAAGAAGATTCCCAAACCCCTGCAGTAGCTAACTCGCCGGACAAGTCGGTCGTACGAAAGTCCAAGGGTCGGATCTGGTTGATTGAGAATAGGTGGGCGTACCGACTTTTGGACCCTCGGTATATGGCAGACTGACATTGCCAAGCCTTGCGCTCCAAGAAGATGGGACGCCCAAGCCTCAAGAAATCTTCGTTGCGGTTGCGTTGATTTCGAGCGTAAGGTTCTAGTCAGGATTTTATGACGGTGTTTACATCACAAGCAACTATACTTCAGTGCCAAGGGAAAGGGCAAATGAACACCCTACCTCTAATCTTCCTCTATAAGGGGAACGAAAGCGACAATAAATACATTGATTTCTTCAAGCTTCGGCTTCCCCTGAGGGCATTGTGCCCGGTACTAGAAATGTGGAGTCTTGGAGATGGACCCAACGAACTGCCTCGGGGACTAACAGAGAAGTTGCAGAGAAGACCTTAGAGGATTCGTCTCGTTGATCGTTTGGGTTCAGAACCGTCGGTGAAGTTGAGGGCCGTTTTTCTTGGCCAATTGTTGGACAAGACTGGAGCTGCTTACTTAGTTGTTGGAGGTAAAAAGGGATAAGAGCCGCTTGTCTCGATTTAGGCAAAGTTCCTATTTTGGTTTACTTATGTAATATACCCATCGAGAGCCACTCAACTGTCTGTCTTGGCGACCTTGGCTGTTCAACGTTCCCTCTTGCCAAGAAACTTGCATTGCCTTCTCATCTCATCGCAGTCATCTCTAATCTACCCACCGCATTCTTCATGCCATGCGCCTAATTCAGACAATAGCCGACCTTGACGCGACCCAAACATCTCACAGCATCTCACTATGTTGAAATTAACAATGTCCTGAGTTGGTCCTGAGCATACATTCCTCCTGGTACATTAGGCCTTCCGAGTCACAGCGCTCGGTGACCATCTTTGAAAACTCGGTGTGAAGTGAAATGTATGGTGAGAATCAATCCCGACGACTTCTTGCGGTGTTAATGCGGTTTTCAGAATCGTCATGGTTCTCGTTCACGTCGAATGTTCACAACTGGAGGGGCGATTCAGCGTCTTGCTGCGGGTCGAAGTGCTTCCTAACTTCCCAGCATCAATATTCAAGCCATGATCGTATTCCGTTGTGTTCTGACATGTCAACTTGTTCCAGAACGCTTCAGAACAAGCACTACGGGAATCCATCATGGACGGCGGCGAATACACGATTCACATCTCCCGTCGTTTCCGTTGGTTTAGAGAAACGCGAACCCTCTCTAACTCCGATTTTGTATTCCGTCCTCGAGAATAGGTTTTTTGCTGTTTTGCGGAATGTGGAAGCGACGCGATCTCCGTCAGTCTTTGTGGTAGAAATTCACAAAACGTTCGGCCTCCCTCAATCCCGCATATGTATATCAACACGAGGAATCCAACATCCTTCTCATCAACCCCCACACAAATCGTCTTCAGCTTATTATGCCTTCCTTCGTATCTGGAGACGCTCTCGCCGAACATGCCAATCGAGACAGTTGTTGGATTATCGTTCACAGTAAGTTGTATCAGTGGAACCGTTTGACCCGGGGTGTTCATCAAATTTCCCTTAGGCAAAGTCTACGATGTGACAGAATTTTTAGATGGTACAATATACTGGTGTTTGTTTTATCCAATCCGATTTATATTCTGGTTGTCTAGAACACCCTGGGGGTAGCAAGATTATCTTGAAATACGCTGGCAAAGACGCGACGTAAGGACTATTCTTTCATAATGTCCGGACCCTTTGCTCAAAGAAATAACGATAGTGAAGCATATGAACCCATTCACCCACCGAACGCAATTTTGGACAATTTGCCAATTGAAAAACAGTGGGCATCTTCTTTCGAGTGATCAGTGGATTCATTTTGACGGTATGGCCTAGTATCGGCTCTATTGACCCTAATGCGGTCGTTAAAATCGTCAAAGAAGTCACCGAAGAGGACAAGCGACGCCAAGCATTGATGGACGCCAGACCGCCTCTCGATGAAATCCTCAATTTGCATGACTTCGAGGTAACACTGACATGGAGGATGACGATCCGTACAGGGCATAGCTAAAGATTCATTTTGATAGGCTGTTGCTAAAACTGTGCTCCCTGCCAAGGCTTGGGCATACTATTCTTCTGCTTCAGACGACGAAATAACCATTCGCGAAAATCGCGCTGCTTTCCAAAGGTCAGATAATTCCCATTTCTTCATTAACTTCCGCCTTGGCTAAATCGCACAAAGAGTCTGGTTCCGACCTCGTATTCTACGGGATGTAACATCCGTCGATTGGTCGACAACTATCCTTGGCTGCAAGTCTTCTCTTCCTATCTATATGGTGCGTCGGATCTTTATCTCATTGTACAATTTCGGTGACCGATACGCCTTTAGTCCGCAACTGCCCTGGGCAAACTTGGGCACCCGGATGGCGAGTTGAATCTTACAAGGGCTGCTGCAAAGCACGGTGTCATCCAAATGGTAGGTCTCTGAATGCCGTTTGTGAGTTCATGATTTTCTAACCTGAACTAGATCCCAACTCTCGCTTCTTGCTCCTTTGACGAAATTGCGGATGCCGCGCAACCAGGCCAACCACTTTTCTTGCAACTGTAGGCCTGATATTCTTCTTTTGAAGCACCACTTATTGGATTCTACGTAGGTATGTAAACCGTGACCGCGAAATCACCAAAAAATACGTCCAACACGCCGAGAAACGAGGCGTGAAGGCATTGTTCATTACAGTCGATGCACCCCAACTTGGTCGTCGAGAAAAGGATATGCGAATGAAGTTTGTCGACGATGGCGCTGGTGCCAAAGTTCAGGAGAACCAGAAAGACGTCAAAAAAGATCAAGGTGTTGCGAGAGCCATCAGCGTAAGTCAAGCTTATTTGAGTCAAATGGAATTGCCCAAGTAATATCCCAAATAGTCTTTTATCGATCCCAGTCTTTCCTGGAAGGATATCCCATGGTTCAAGAGCATCACAAATATGCACATTATCCTCAAGGGTGTCGCTACTCCGGAAGATGCTATCATGGCGTACGAAGCTGGATGCCAAGGAATCGTCCTGAGTAATCATGGTGGTCGTCAACTTGATACGAGTCGATCTGGCCTCGAGAACTTGATTGACATCGTTGCTGCATTGAAGACCAAAGGGCCTTGGCCGAACCCCAACTTCTCCATCTTCGTCGATGGTGGCGTCCGTCGTGCAAGTGACGTCATCAAAGCTCTTGCTCTGGGAGCATCGGCCGTCGGTGTTGGTCGTGGCTTTTTGTACGCATTTTCCAGCTACGGGCAGGAAGGTGTTGAGAGAGCCATCGAAATTTTGCGTGTATGTGTTTTTTTCGCAGAGCTTCGATAATGCCCTGATCTGATTCTCAACAGGACGAATTTGAGATGAATATGCGCCTCCTTGGGGCTCGTAATATCAATGAAATTGTGCCAGAGATGGTTGACGCCAGTGCCCTGCGATCCCATGCTGGTCTTGCACCTCCCGACAACCTCTATAACTCAATATGTACGTTTCTTCGGATCCATCACGAGGCGGAGAAACTGACATCATGCTTCTCATTTACTCTAGATCAACCTCTCAGCACAGCGAGCTTCAAGTCGAAGCTATAGATATTTGATAGACACATACGGAGATCCATTGAATCTGAGAGCTGTCGACTTTTCCGCACTTTATTATGCCTTTTTTATTTCTTTAGTAGACATGTTTTAACTCATTATGCAACTTTATGTCCAGGACATTCGTGCATATCTGCACTTTGGACTTATTTTGAACTCTTGGACTTCTCTTTTGAGCCTTGAGTGAATCAAGAGTGAATGTGGTAATTTTTGAGAAAAACTGCCGTAGGGCCGGCCTTTGTGACCAGCAAAAGCCCACGACCTTGTCAACGACTGTAGAAGAAAGGAAATGTAAACATTTGATACAGTATACGGAAATGACGCACAAAGTCAAGGGTTTTAAGTATCAAATTAGGCACTCACCTCAGCCACTCGTTCGGTCTTGACCTCGGGTGTTTCAGCTGCTTAGAACGGTTTGGGGGTGAAATCAATGATTTTGGGTAGTCTTGCACCGGCCCGGGACATCTGCAGGCATCATGGAAAACGTACGCACAGCGATTTTTCACTAAATCAAATGCGCGTCAAATGCGCGTTCTACCAACATTTACGGATGTTAAAGCCCATCATGGTGATGACAAGAAAACCATTCAAAAACGGACTGAGATGTTCCAGTCATAATATTATATAATTCTTGAATTAAATAATCAAAACATAACGCCCTGATCGTGCATCCACCTGCGAAATCTGGCACACTTTACCCATGTGAACCCTACAACCTAAAGGTCGTGGGAATTAACAGTTGTCACGAACACGGTGTGACTGCACGTGCCAGATCAAGGACTGTGACTTGTCCTCTCACAGCAGTCTGTGTTGTCCTCTTTGTTCCTCCAACTCTCACAAATTGATCAACAAGTGTCTGAAGTGAATTTTGCAACCCCAGGAATCCAAGGCTACAATACAAGCGACTGTTTCCCTCCTATAATGTTGCGAGCTCTGTCTTGAACCCCATTTTGGTTCAAACCATTTGAAGATCATCACAACTTCCGTGCAATGATAGCGAAACCTCGCTCTAGTACCAACACGGTTCCTTGATACTATAGCCAGCAGCCCTTTCTGACCCTGTGCTCTTGATACCTCTGGAAATCACTCTCTATCGAACTGGCGCCTTTGGGAGATGAATTGTGAGTCGCCAATCAAAGTTTTATTTCAAACGATGCAAAAATTTTGTATCCAGTACTTCATTGACTGAAGGCATGTTCTTTGAACATTGTGCTTCAGAATGATTTGTCTTTAGTTAGACAAAATCTTCTCTCTGATTTCTCATCTTTGATGAATATTTACCTGTTATGTGATGTTAACCGAACACCTCCCAGAAGCAATATTGTTGTACCATGGATTCCAGGATGAGCGACAGTGCTCCAGTTTTCAACCAATAAAGGGTCTTTGCGACTCGTCTTCCATCAGAAGGGCGCGTCCATGTCACATAAGAATGTACAATCAAGTTTGAAATTTGACCCCTCTACCTGCATGAAGACTTCATACGTGCGATTCTGTCGTAACGTCGCACTTACTGAAACGAAACGAAGGAGCGATGACACATACCCTTCTTCAGGTGATACCAGACGAGCTTGTGTCCCTCAAAAACGCAACTCTATTCCTCGGAGATTCACCATCCACTTTTACTCTCTGCGTAAAGAAGTGGCTTCAATTTCTTGGCCCGTCGTTTTCTGGTGGTTCTTAGGCCGCATAATCCCTTTACTTACGGGAATTTGTACAGGCCAAGACACAATAGTCTTTCTGACCTCCCTGAAGAAATCGCGCAAAACCTACAATTCGGATACCGTGACATTTCCACATAGCATTAGGTGCGCTTTATCTGCCTACAAAAAATTGTTGTACTAAACACCTTGAATACTGTCTAGGAAGATCTATGAAATGGAAGTCATCTGATCATATTATCGCTCACAGTGTACAGATGGCGGCCCATTGTTTTGACGCAAGGCCGTGAATTGATTGTTTTTTTTAGAAAAACATACAAAATAAATGAGATCCTTGCGTAACATGGAATGTTAAATATATATGTAAAATATCTAGGCTACAAATGCTGTGGTTATTGCCCTAGAGGACAACTGATGAGCTTTGGTGAAAGACTAGCGAGTGGTGAAATACATGGCGACTAATTCAACTTGAAGTTTCCTGTGATTTAGTATTGGTTGGGGCATGCCGCTTCCAGATTCTCGGGAACCTTGCGTGATGCTTGTCCGAAGAGCCTTGAACATCATTGACCTTCTCACAACTCTGAGACGGATCTCTGGATTTCTTGTGAAGGGTATGTGTTGGCTTTCCAGGTGTAGCCGTCAAGAAATTGATGACGACAGCCCACAGATTGTTTCCACTGAAGGTCTGGTCTCCGCTTAGGACCGCTTTATCCGCGATATCGGCCAACTTCCGCGCCTCCTCTGTATCTCGTCGAGAAACAAGGCTACTGGGCGGTGGATCTTCGCCTTCATCCAGAGCCCAAGCCCATCCCCAACCAGGAGACGCCATAACATTCTCCCTTAACGTGTTGTTGGTTGATCCTTGGGTCCCTTTGACACGGGCACTGTGCAAAGACTGACGAATAGCGCCCAGTTTTTTGATAGATTCCACCTTGGCTCGTTCGAGGGTCTGACGACGCCGTTTGTCAACGGACTTGTATGTACGAGCGAATTTCTTCTCGTAAGTGGAATTGGCTTTGAGGAATCGATCCATGGTACCTTCTTGTAGTGTCCCAACATGTTCGGAAGGCATTTGGAAGGCATCAAGTTCACTTTCGGGTTCCAGCGGACGCGTAACACCTGCAGTAGAGACTCGTTCACGAATCATCCTGCATTCCCAGGAATGGATATCCTAGATAAAAGATTAGGTCCAATGTACAACCACCCGAATATGAACCTACGTGCCTTAATATCACGGTAGACCGCAATTTCACCCGCGCAGCGCTCCGGAAATGGGGTCGACTCTGGAGATGTTTGAAAGCGCGGACCCCCGACATCGCTCGATGAAACAGATTCGCTTTTCTGGGTGGTCGTGGACGGGTTTGGATCATTGTCTGTCGATTCCACTGGGGAGGCCAAAGAACTCGAGGTCGCAGCCATTGAACCAAAAGCTGTCGATGTGGGTCGTCTTAGGAGACCCCTGAAAGACCCGGCGCGAGATATTTGTGCAGAGAGAGAACGCTTTATTGTTTTGATGTTTTCTGAGCCGTTTACTGGGCTGGATTCATCCGATGGTAATTCTTTCATTTCCTGAGGATTATCAGTGAGAGTCGAGCCGTTAATGAGGAGAGCAGGATGACGCTTTGAATTGGAAGATGACTTGAAGCTTGCAAAAAGTGTTTGGCTGCGGGTTATGGACGGCGGCTGAGGAGAATTTGTCGCAGTGGAAGGGTTGCTTTCCTGTCCGGGAATCGGTACAAGTCCTGTCACCAACTTTGAAAAGCTGGCGATCGCGCGGAAACAAAATTTAGCCGGATTGGTGAACATAAACAAAATGGGTAGGATATGAGGAGCATCTATGACCTTGTCAGCGAAAGACAGAATATACAGCAACAGAAGTTGTTTACCATCATAAACTTGAAGGTGGACGGAAGTTGGTTTAGTCTTATCTCCGATGTCGTTCAAGGAGGGATATAACTCGCGGGTCTGATCGCTGACCGGATATTTTTCAGGATACGCTGCTCGGTGGGCACTGTATTTGCCAACTAATGAGCTTTTCTGGAAGAAAGACTTGGAACCAAAAAAGACTGACGTATATATGATCTCGTCCCTCAGAACTTCTTTGTCGCCTGCAATAAAAAGTAATGGAGGGAGGCCCCCAAGGTAGGCTGTGACTGGGCTGACCAAGGGATGCAATAGCATGCTGTTTCTGGCATAAAATTGCAATTGCTGGTTCACTTCAATTGCTTCACCAGACTTGGTCTGGAAAACCACTTTCTCTGGATCCACAGGTGGAGTAGTAGGGATCGTCTTGGAAGGGCCATCGCTCTGAGCTTCTGAAAAGGTTGATTCTTGATTGGGCCGATGGGGATCTTCAAGCCGGAATACCTGACGGATGCGAAAGCGAAGAGATGCGTGAACTCGACTCGAAATTTCCTCTGACGGTGGGGGCCAGAGTAAACTTGGTTTGTGGAAAGAAAGACCTGAGTCCGGAATAATGTCCTAAGTTTCTTCATTAGTTTCTGGAAAATTTACAAAACCAGTTCAACATACTGTATCTGTGTTGATGTGAATACTGGGGAATGAATGTGTGAGGTCACACCATGGTGATATTAGAACACCTCCAGCAGGTGCGGGTAAACCAGAGTCGCGAATGACTTGAAGAAGTGCTAACGAAAGCCCACCCCCTGCAGAGTCTCCAGAAATGATAATATGAGCAGGATCGACAGCTTGATGGGCCGAACCGGGAGGTGGCTTTATGAGGTATAGGTCTACATAGATGTCAGGCATAGTCACCAACAGAGAGGAACTTGGCCATACATGCAGCGAGGGCGTCATGTAATCCACATGGAAATGGGTATTGCGGTGCCAAACGGTAATTTATAGCTATAGAAAGGGTGAGTATATGCTTGAATGGGCCACGCTACAACCCACCGAAAACACGGCCATTGATTTTGCGAGCGAAGCGTTGTATGCTATATCTGTAGACAAGGTCAACAGAAATCCTGAAAAATAACTAACGTCAACGCATACCTTTCTTGGTCTACACTTCCAAAATAATACCCTCCTATTTAGATATGAGTTTCAAGGAACAAACCTCGGACAATGAGTATTTGGACGCACCTCCGTGTAGATAAAGGATACAGCGCATGGCGTCCATATTTTTTTCGTATTCGCCCTCGGATCCATCTTTCGCTTCGTCTGCGCCTGTGGGAGACGTAGGAAAGCCACCGTCTGCCGATGCTGCGCTGGGGAAGTCACTGGACGTGGGGCTCAGTGTATCACCATTGTTTTGTTGTTGCTGCTGCTTCTTGTATCGGCGCTTAGCCTCTCGCCAGTCTTTCTTGGATGTGAGCCATTGTGAGTCAACGCTGTGATTGTATAAATTGGTACAAGTGTATCATTGTTCAGGATTTCGTGCTCACCCATTGAGCCCTCGGACTTGCCACCATTTGACGCCTCCAATCAGACGCCTTGCAACCTCCTCTCCCCCTAAAGCCTTGATCAAGTATGGTGCGGCTTCCTCACAACATGAGATCGGAACGAGGACTCTGACGACGTGAGTCCACGGTGGGGATGGTGTTCGCGTATTTGAGAATGCTGAAGGACAAGAGCAGAGCTATAAATAAGCACCATCGGAGAACGATAATCAGACAGGCTTGCCTTGCAATTCTTCAATAGTATGGCTAATCGAGTTCAGTACATTGAAGGGAACTGAGAAATATTTTTGCTCACGAAGTTGAAGCATTTAGAAAGGCCTATCGGGAAAGTATTAGACTCTCTCCAACACTCCAACAAACGAGTTAGAAATGAGGTTACCTTAACAATTGCAAAAGCTTCGTGGAACAAAACGTCCTCCTCCTTCAAGTTGCCTTCTTGACCATCCTTTTTGGCATCACCTTTGAGGTGGTCGAAGTAATGCTTGACCAAGACCTCGAGGATGACAGGTCCGACCTTCAACGAGATTTCTCGAGTCAAGTTGTTGGAAAACATGGTAGACCTGGGTAACCCGGGGGCGTAATGGAGAGAAACCACCAAGGCGATAATCACAAGGCCCACCTGGAGGCGGGGAGAAGAAGGTTGGGTAAATGGGCGCAAGTGGGGTTAATTAAATAAGATGAAAGAAGAACAAGATGTGTTTCCGACATGAGTCTAATCTGTGCCTATACCTCGTCTTGACCCTTGCGGAGCGGAAGGAGAAAGATGACAAACAAAAAATGTTAAATCACAATCAAACTCGATCATTTTGAAATTCAACCTCCTCCTCCTCCTCCTCCTTTCTCCCTCCCCTTTCCTGCTGAATCAATCCGCTTGTTCAACCACAACAACAGCTGAACTGTCGTTTTTCAGCCGTATCGCAATTTCTCTTTGCTCTTGCGATGCGAAACTTCTGAATCCATGCCATACCAATGCCATACATACATGTGGAAGGAATAATTACTTGTGATAATCCTCGTTTGATTCCTCTTTGATCCCCACACCAACCCCACCCTCATGTTTAAATTATTCGTTCGCCTTTTGCAACCGATACACCACTTTAGTGATATTCCCCAAAACCTTCTCAACACTCCTTTCCTTCGATCAATTTAAATTACCTGCTTCGCTCCCACCTATATCACGGAATCGCGCGACCAGCCCGAATCGCTTTCGCGGCTTCACTCTGAGCTTCATCACGAAGGTACCTGTTGTAGATCTCGATGGTATGTTCCCTGAGCTAAAAGATGTTCGACGTCTCAGTGATCATGTCTCCAGTCCGAGACAGGAATATCTTACGCTAGTCGTCTTGACCACACTGTCTCGCTTCTCGACCAGGTCAGCGTACGCCTTCCAAGCTGGACTGACGCCCTCCCTCGTATATCCTCTGTTCTCTTGCACCACCCAATCGCGTACGATCCAAGGGGCCACAGCAGCATCCACGGTACCAAACTGTTCTCCGAAGAAATAAGGCCCCTTGATATTGTCCGCAAACTTCCTCAACGATGCATAAACATCCTGAAGAGCCTCCTTTTGTTTCTCCGGGTCCTGCATCTGCAAAAGACGATGATATGCTGGGACGAAGGTCTTGGTTAAATGGTCCAGCCAAATTCTTGAGATGCCTCGATCAACGGGATCCGTTGGGAGCATGTCTGGTTTGTAAGACGGAAACGCATCCTCAAAGAATTCGCAAAGGATCAGCGATTCGTAAAGGGCTTTCCCTCTGAACTCGACCACGGGTACAAGACCCTTAGGGTTCAAAGCTAACACGTCTCCTATCAGAATCCATCTCGGTGAAAATTCTGAATCAACGTACCCAGAAAGTGCGCCTCTTTCTTGTATGGATTCACTTCTTTGTATTGGTATGGAATACCTTTCTCTTCGAGAGAGATCCAGGCACGTTGGACGAATGGGCAGAACTAATTGATGAAGTTATCTCCCCGCCAGACGGCTGTAAGGATCTATGAGCGTACCCAACCACCATAGAAAACCAAGTCCTGAGGTTCTTCGTGCTTTGCAACCGTCAGAGCCGCCGCTCCAGTGGCATGGGGAAAGATTTGTTCGTCAGGGATACCCATGGAGATTAGGGATTTCTAGCAGAATGGGAACGGAATTGTCGACGTTCTTATACATATTGCACAGAGAGTGTTGGATTATTAAGCGATGGCGTCAGATTCCCTAGAAGGCTATGAATAATGTCGAAACTCCCTCACTATACCACGAAAGAAGGAATTATTGTCTCAAACTGAACAGAGGTTAAATGGTATAATTAACCATGTGATGCAACGGGTATTCTAAGAGAAAGTTGGTGAGACTAGACAAAGCTAGACCTCTAATCTATATTCGTGGTGTTACAATATCCAACAGTAAGAGGTTGGACGTCGAAGAACAAGAAGAGAAAGGAAGGCTAACGGTCGAGGGTGCGAAGACGATTTTGCAATATTCTTGCTATGAGTCGATGGCTGGAAGTAATTATTTGAAGCGTCCGAAAAAAAGACTGCGAAGGTGGGTCGGCAAAAAAGGTCCTAAGGCATGGCCTTGCGACGAGATATGCCAAGGTACTAGTAAGAAAGAGGAAGATTCCACAGAGGCGAAAGTATTATTATATCTGGTACAGGTTGTCCGTTGACGTTGACAGGGTGTTTTTTTTTACCAGGTTGAACAACAGTTGAGAGGGCACACGTTGAGGACAGAAAAGTTTGTGATTTTACGAAAGATGGATGGACGACCCGCTTCTCGGCTTCTGCATTGTCCAACCGGGCAGATCAGGAATCGTCTTCCGGCTCCGTTGATTTATCTGCAAGGAGAAATCGCCGTGTGTTATAGGCCGATGACCTTATAACCTTGGGAGGAGCCTGAACTTCCGAAGAAGTGCCCATTCGATCCTGATCGTGTCGAGATAGACCCACAAGAAGTTCCCAGCGTTGGTACCAATTGACGGTCCATTTCCTCCGTTTCCTGGAGAATGAGGGATTTGTTCGAGGTATATATAAACAAGGGACAATAGAGTGAAGCCAATCTTGGATTTCCACAGATTTAGGGTTGTTGGACACGTCGGAAAGTGTCAGTTGAATACCGACGGTCGAGGGAGAGCTAATATCCGAAGTCGTAGCAATATGCAAGTCCCGATGAAGCTTTGTAGGAGGCTTGCTGGCAAAGAAAGTCGGAAGATCGGTTTCACTCTCACTTTCCACAAGTGTTGCATCAGAGTCATCGCTTGATGTTGTCGCCGAGATGTCCACTTCGCTGTCGGACTCTCCTTCAGAAATGTCCTCCTCTGAAAATCTTGGCGAAGGCGTCACCAGGTTCTCTACCGCCACATGTAATTCAGACATCCAGAGCGCCTTGCCAATGGTCCATGTCGGCACGTCAACGAATGCTCGATCTATATGCACAGCATAAGGATCGCGTAACGCCTTTATGTCACCTCGTCGGGGGTGCACACTCATAGGAGGCAATGGTGGAGGAGCAGCTTCAGCAGAGAGGCTCGTTTGGGCAGCCGGTACAGTTGGGACCGAACGATAAGCCGTTGGATGAATTGATTGTCCGATAGAAGATACACCCTCGCGCGGCAATCCTTCGAGACGTTGGTCGTTGGTGCCTTCCTGATCTTCTGCTCGAGTGGACCAGAACCATTTGACTTGTTCAAGCGCCGTCCTTGAATAACCGTGTTGACGGTAATTGTGACGTTGATGTTTGGGAAACGGTCGACCCGGGGAGGAAGGAGATAATAAGGAAGGGTGACATGAATACTTATGACGAGGGGGCGAACGTTTAGGAGCTGGGGAGGAGGTAGGTGAGAGTGTAGGTGTAGGTGTAGGCGATGTCGATTTCTTTTTGTTACGGGGGGATGTCGTCACGAATGGGAAACATAAACGGGAAACTGATGGTCGTGGATTCTTTGGCGATGGACGAGAAACAGCCAGCGATCTCGATAAATTATCCGAAACGTGGCCATAGGCAGGAGCCGGAGTTCTGGGGTCGTTTGGGGTAGTCGTATTGTTACTCTGCTGGGGGACGGACCCTGTAGTGGGTGCTTGGTCCATTACAGCTGTTATTGTCTGGGGGGAGGGGTTTAACAGACAGCAATGGCAAAATCAGAAATACAAACGTTTTGAACAAGACTATGAGACCATTGGACTGGTTCAGACTCAGAGGAGGTTTCTGACGAAATTGGCGATAGGATGTCCCGATTGAAGCCAAGGCGACTTGAAGGGCGTGAGGGGGTGAGTTCACGGCTTCCATTAGATTCCAGACCATTTCGGAAATTATCTGACTCTGCGGGGCGGCCAGAACCCGAGTAGAGCACTCCATGGGAAGTTGTGGGGTCCATAATCAGAGGAGAGAACCCCAGAAACGGGTCCTAGGCGGAGTCGAGTATAGGTGGAACAGGTATGGAGTCGTAACCTGACCCATATGTCTAGAAATATTCGAGGAGAAATTTTGCAGGCATACCGTCTATATAGTACAGGATTTGGGTTATAAATGGGGGATGAGCACAACGAGGGCGGGCATGTTGTCTCGGGGAGAAGAGGTGGTGGCAAGAGCAAAGCCCCTACCGTTTCAGAAATATCCTACTTAACCAAAACATATTCCACGTGATCGCTGTCAATCTTACTTTTGGCACCAGGCAACACTAAAAAAACCAGCAATTTGAATGTGTCCCATGGCCATGGCAATCCCCTGGAGCAATAATACAACATCAAGGCAGTACAAGTATTGTATTCCCCTCATCCTGCTTGTCCTCCATGTGCGTAGATCCGTTATCTCTGAGCTCCGAATCTGCGAGACCAGCAGACCGTGTGCGTACATCACGTCTGAGGTCGATGACCTTGATAACATCCCCAGTAGAAGCGTCAGGGGGAGCCCCCGTTTCCCCAGAATTTTGAGAAGTCGGTATCGCCTTCCGTCTATCTATAACTCGGATTCGGGGTGTCTTCACATACCCACATTCAATTGGAATCATCCTCCAAACCAGCTTTTCTTCGGATCCAGGCAGAAGTACTGGCACTCGGGCATGCCGAAGCCCAGAGACAACAAACGCATCTAAGGACTCCGTTTCCAATTGCACAGTTATGTTTGCGGCTCTGGAGGGATGATAATTGCGCACAGTCAACGTGAACGAGATTGGAACATGGAGAGACGCTTTCGCCGGCACATCGAGGAGGGCAACCAAATCATTCTCTGGTGGATGTAAAGGGGGCAGTGGGAAGGAACTGAGAGCCTTGGACCCCAAATCGCCATTTTGCAGGATTCTAGAACCAGGAGAAATCAGCCACATACTTAATTTCCTAGTTCCGAAACTTGTGCGTACCTTCGCCAGGTGACAACATATCGTCCTGGGCCCTCGATTTGTCCACTTGTAGTATCGTTGTCCTCATTCAGCGAGTAGCTAACCCGGCAGGTTGTGCCGAACTCATCCCCAGTGATGTAATCTTCCAGATGTCTCAATCAGAGAACTTTGAAGACAGAATAAAATTGGTCACCTGCAGGAAAATCTCCTTCTGAAGTATCTGTTGAAGAATCGATGATTCTTGCGTGTGAGTTGTCCTAATAATAAAGGTAAGATCCGACGGTATGGTGGACAAATATACATAGCAACGACTCACTATTCTTTCGAGCTCCAAATTCTCAATCCTCAAACCCCAAGGACCAACGCATGCCATGGAAAGATTCACGCTTGCTTCTCCTCCCCCTTGGCTATCCCAGAATGTTTCTTCAAATGTCTTGAGGTCAGCAAGGCCAGGCCAGGGTTCCAATGCATGTTTATAAACAACGTCGCTGGTGAATTGGATAGGATTGACTGTTGGCACCACAAGAAGCTTCAGGTGTTCCATCGTATCATGCAAGGAATCTTCTAGACTGTCCCCCTCTTCTTCTTTGTCTTCATGGTTATCATTGTTGTTTATTTCGTCTTCGATATTGCCCAAAGCTTTGGTCCGTGTTTGCACTGAAACGTCCACCATTCTGTCACCGCCAGCTCCTGTGTTGAACAAATGCAATGTTTTCACCGCAGATGAGCCTGGGGAAAGGACCCCAAGACGGATGCCCTTGATCAGACTTGGAGACTTTGCGTCGTCAACAACCATCCAGTTAACTGTCAAGTCCTATTAGCCAATAGTATGCAAACCTAAATCCATGAAGAGACGTACTGGCGTCGTCAATTTCAGTAGGTTGCAGCAAGAAATTAACAACAACATCCAACTCCCGAGTATCGGTGTTTGTGACCTCGATTTCTATTGGATAATCTTCATCTAAGTATGCCGGGGACTGGTGATGGAAAGTGAGTTTTAAGTGATGGGGTCGATGTTTGACACTGAGCAGACAAAAAAAGAAGTTTTAGCGCTACTCCTCAAATGCGAGATAAAATGAAAAAAAAAAAAAAAAATCATACACAGTTGAATGATAGTTTTCTCTAAGAACTTGGATGAAACGGGGTGGGTCAACAGAACTCAGCCATTTGGCTACATGACCAGGGGCCGAACGGCCCACTCGAGGGCCACAGGGAATTTCAATCTTCCAACCGTTTTCTTCTATAGTCAGTACTACAGATGTGACCTGAGAAAACATCCTTAGTAATGTGTCGATTTATTGACAACGAAGAGGTGACCCACCTTGAGGACCTTTGGGACTTCCGAGGAAAGAGAACCGGCAAAGATAATGGAGTCTCCTTTGTGCCAACGTAAATTGGCTTTGATAACAGGTCGAGTATCCATGGTGGGAGTGACATGGCCAAGTCTGACTACCTGTACACCCTTTTTATCCGAAGGTTCATGTTCCACATAAATTGGGGAGGTCCCTTCCCCGAAGAATATGGCGACACGGGAAAAAGGTATTGAAGCGATGCTAACTGAACTTGATGCGGTCAGTGCCAGTTGAAAGGCAACCTGCTCTTCAACTTTGATTTCTGGGGTCCAGAAAACCACATCAGAGTCAACTAGAAATTGATATATCAGATAATTGACTTTGTGAAGAAAATTGCGTGTACATACAGATCGGTCGTGCCTCCGCAAGGTCAACAACTAGAGGTTCTTCTGGAGATGCGGGGACGGTACTCTATATAGAAAATCAGACCATGTCAACGGATAAGCCTTACAACCAACCTTCAGCACGGCAATGAGATCATCCTCGAGAGAACTTGGGTCGTCAGAGTCAACCGCGTCTGTTAGAAAGATTGTTATTATTTATTTATTGTTAAAAAAAGCCCCGATTTTCTGAACAACACTTGCCGTGTGCCATCATTTCGACCAACAACTTGATGCTAAGTTCGACATCGCCCAACTGCTGAGCACAAGCATACCACGTTGTCAAAAGCGGCCTGAGCATAGTTTCCCACTTCTCTCTCCGATAGGTCTTAGCGATTCGCTCGAAGAATCTGTGGGAAGATGAGGATGAGTGATGCAAAAAAAATCGATTTGACGCACCGAACTGCCATATCAAACTTTCCAGCTTCGTAATACGTATGCGCAATTCTGTTGGCGATCCAGAGAGTCAGACGCCCTTGACCTTGACTCGAAGGATGGGCATGTTTCTTGAAAAGCTCATATGCTTTGGTGTATAGCTGTTAGGCTTTTGAGAAGTCTAATCATGATATGCGGGATCGGGTTCATACCTCATTGATTATGACCAAATGTTCGACCTTCTTCTCGTTAGTGAACCCAGGAGACAATGCGATGGGTTTTTGACTAAGCTGAAATACCATGAGATAAACAAGAAGATAGATATTTGAGAATCTTGGGCCTCACTTCGGCTTCAGCTATCGCCATGAATCGTTCTCGGCGCATTTCTGTGCATCTCGCGGCCACATAATAATAGAATCCTGGATGTTGTAGGGCATGACTAGGATTGATTCCAAGAGACCGTATAGCATCGTACTCAATCCCAGGTGGTCGGACGGTCTGCTGTGAAGCAGCCAGGTTTGAGTTTGCGGGTATAGGCTTATGGACCGGAAGAACGAGATTGGATCTTGTTCCATGTTCCAGCAATTCTGCGAGCACACGATGCCTATTCTCGATTTCAACATATAGAATTCATATTAGCCAATTGGAAACGCACTGCCGAGCAACCCAACTCCAGAATTCAAATGTTTCCTCGCCGATGCCCCACCCTCTCGAAAAGTCGCCAAAAACGCGGATATGGGTATTGTGATGAGAAAGAGCTAGGGCATGTTCATTGTTGTACAAATATAGCTTAACTATCTGCTCTAAATCAGTGGGGGCTGACACAATATTGAAAACCAAATCATTGACCTTGATGTTAATACAGTCGGCGAGAACCTTTGCCTCCGCCCAGCGTTTTGTACGTGGTGGAAGGATGGCGGTTGATCCAAACATAATAGTCAGCATTTCATAAGCATCCTGGTAGTGCCTAAAATTTGCCTGTCATTGAAATGAAGGTACGAGGTGATGCTTTACACACTTTAAAGCAACTTCATCTTCGCTTCTGAACTCAGCAAAGCAGGCCATCTTGTATTCATACCGAACCGTCCATCCTTCTGGCCGTAGCGGTCGTGCAATGTTCAGTCCTCCTAGGGCGCCCGCTGGATTTGGGTACGAAGAAACAGACTGAGAATGTCTGTTACGTTTCCGTCGGACACGTTTGGAATGAGCCGTATAGTACTCCACTGCTGGTTCATATAGAGCTTGCTGGAGGCTTGAATAGTCTCAATCGATGTTAATCACAATATTTAAATGAGCCGTACCTTCGTACGAATTCATTGAGTTCGGATGGACTGACGGGACTGAGAACGAAAAGGGCTGCTCTGGAGTCAAGCCCACTTTGTCTTCTGATGAATGACAACCTGTTATCCAACGAAGGATCATCTGTATGCGAAACAGTTCAGAGGCCAAGTAAGACTGATCAGTCATTGTGAACGCACCCAGCATTTTCCGGCTCGCCATAAGGACCACTGTGAGTTTGATACCACGTTCATTTGTGATTTTCTTCCTAGAAGATATATCTGTTGCCAATTCAGCATCCTTTTTACGCTCTTCTGCTTCTCTCTCTCGCTCTTTCTCCGCGTCTGGAAGATCCAAGGGTGTCCGCGATGCATGTGGTGGAGACTCGAAGATACGTAGGAACAAAACAAACACGGATGGAACAAGAGACGTATGTTTCCTGATCCATATAGGCGCTATCAGACCGTCAGGGTGAAGCGGAGATGTTGGGGTTAGAGGTGATAGAGGTGAATGGGCGGTCGAGTATTGGGGATCGTCATGTGGCACAAGCTTTCTCGGAGGGAATTTGACATCTCTATCAACCAGAATAACTTGAAACGATTTGTTCTTTTCCGGCTGCCAAATGGCAACTTTGCGTTGTGCCAAAAGAGTTTCCCTCAGGCGAAGGGACAGGACTTGGAAAGCGTCATGGGGTTTAGACACAGTTGTGGGGGACGTCGGAGATGTTGGTGCAGCCGCAGTGGGAGGGGTAACATCTAGCCCAGCGACGAACATGACGGGGGCCAGTTGGGCCAGAAGCTCAGGAGGGTATGAGTTCATCTTTCGTTCAGAGACAACTTGACGCCTGACTGTATAGACATCCAGAGAACTTCAGAGATCGGGCACGCAAGATATCTGATGGATAGTCACCTCATATAGCGTTGTGTGGACCTACTCCCACACAAGGTTCTGGAGAAACCCTAATGAACTCCAGACCTGGATATTAGCAGCAATTGAGCAAGCTGCGAACGGTATCAGGAATATTCGCCAAGCCTACCTATTTAATGATTATGTAATCCTCCCTCCACTTCCCCAAAAGGAAGCGGGTCCTTGTATTTTCAAGGTTCTCCTCTTCCCAACCTCTTCCAGTCCACTTCAAACCTACAATCTGAACGATTTCCATAACATCCTCGACTATTTATATCCGTAACCGTTTCAAAACTCGATTGAACTTTGGTGAAGACAAATCCTCGTCTCCCAGATCACAAATTTCGTCAGTCAATTGTGATTACAAAAGTTGTCACATCGAGAGCTTATACTCTGGCGCTCGGATATCGAACTGGATTTCTCTGTGTTTCATATCCTTGAACAAACATCACAACAACTTATGCCTCTTGGCCTCCCCGTTCATTTCACTGATCTCCCGACTGAGGGTTGAGGATCTGAGCTCTTGTATTTCTCGACCCGACCTTAGTTGAAACGCATCCACAGTGGCATCCACAAACCGATCACACCTTGTACTGTGCTTGCGTACTCAACCAATCTTTTTTGCCCCTTATATCAAGTGATATATGGAAGCAAGATAATAAATACGGATGCCCTTGTTCTCAGACGAATGGAGCAGGGTTCATGTACCACATATAAAGCCCTCCTCTGCTCGTACTCAAAGCATATACAAGACTGCGTTCGTCTCCCCACAAACCACGAAACAAATCAATCGCCATTTCTTCGTCTTCAAACTTCCTTCAGCCTTAGTGGCCTTGACCTCATCACACCGTTTTTGCTACTGTCGAACATGTATCTCACTCGTTTGTCTCTTATGCTCTCTGTCGTCGCCGGTGTTATTTCCCCGGGTAAATTCGCTCGTTTTTCCAAAGTATGCGATTGATTACTCATGGCCTACCCAGTTCTTTCGTCGCCCACACCAATAGGCATCAATTTGGAGGTCGGTGAGGTCTCCAAGAATCCCTACCAAGTCGATGAGGTCCTCTTTCCTTTTTCTTCCCCATAGCCATTGCCTTACAACCTTTTTTCAGTTTGTTAGCAATTCAACCTCCATATATCGACACCAGCCCACTGCTACTTCTGCCTTGGCTGCGGTTGCTGCTTCGACCAGTTCCTTGCACAACAAACAGTCAACATCTGAAGCAGTCAAGAGCATCTCTTCGCCATGGTCGATTCTTTTAACCGCCGGAGCGGTATTTATCTCAATCTCTTAATCTTCTGGCACCTCACATCTACGCATACTCTTTAATACTGAATCCCAGGCCGCAGGTCGCGCATGTCCATGTCACCAAATTTGTTAGTTCGTGCTCCCTATCATCGACCTACTGTGCCTTTCTTGCACCTTTCAACTTTCTTGCACTGCTTTAAAATAAACCTAATAATAATGGATAATTCATTCGGACTGACTTGTTGCAAATACATCCAACTTTACATAAATCGTGAGGAGTTCTGCAAGAGCGATTTATTAACGGTCTCGGGCAAGTTGGTTCCGTGCCAAGTATGCTGACAAATCCTTGACTGCAATCAGGTCGGTTAGATTCATTGTGACTCTTCGACCAATCTTCGACGGACACTTTCACTTCTGCTATCTTTTGTAAGACAACAACTCTCAAGGGATCATGGCCTTGATTGAAGTACGTGGTCTAACATCCACAGACACAACGATACTGAAGATCATTGTAGATTATCGCCAACGATCGTCTCGGGCGGAAAGGTTCGTGTTGTCAGATCTCTGAAATGTTACCTCGTCGCTGACTTGTATCTCCAATCGTCGGCACTATGCAACACCAGTCCGTGTCAAGTGCAGCCCGGATGACACTGTTGGAGACTTGAAGAAACTTATCGCAGCGCAAACAGGAACAGATGCCTCGAAAATTCAGCTCAAGAAATGGTTCGTCTTTCTTCGTTTCGTACTGACACCCAACTTTCACCAAAATCTTCTGCTGTCTGGTTTGACACATCTCTTATTAACTATCTTTTACAGGTACACTACCTATAAGGACCACATAACACTGTCCGACTACGAGATACACGACGGCATGAGTCTAGAGATGTACTGATATCTAGGCCGATCCCGTCAAGTCCAGTCAGCCCACGCTCTGCAACTAGCAGATATACTTTTCATGTGTTGTCCTTGTTCAATCCCTTGAAGTGATCACAATTTGTATATTATAGTTCGTATCTTTTATACAGGATGTTTTGGAGTTCTCATTCCTGGATCGCAAGCAAGATCGAGTGTTTTTAGTATCTTGGTTTGTCTCTGCACGACAGAGTCAACTTTTCTATTTGCTCTTAACCCCTCGGACTAAAACCCTGATACCTATCCCAGATTGACACATACCGAAAGTCATGGAAAACAACCCCCAGGGAGCCAAGGAAAAGCCGCATGCACTCGGTGTATGGAATTATCAAGAATCGGGCTGGTTTTACGCTCCAGAAATCTTTTGCTCCATTGACTTGAAGTATTGGAGAATCAAGAAGTAATGTAAATTGCTGGAGCAGGGGAATGATGAAGAAGTTTATATAATAACAACATCATACTGGAGCATAAGTAGGCCCGGCAGGCCTCAAAACCTCTCAAAACATGTACATCAGGTTCTGAACAGTTCAAGGAAAAGTTTCGGGATCATAATCATCTGACCGCAATGTATCTGACCTCCGATAGACGAGGCAAAGGCACCGATCATTTGGCTCAAGACTGGTGAATATATTTCTGCTTCCTTGACTGTTCTACATACACATTTCATCACAGTGTATAGGTTTGGTTTATGTGGTGTTTTTCGACATGTGGTCGCTGTCGTGATCTTTGCCGTTGTCCTGTGGTGCCGAAGTGAGAAATTCTGCACGCGGTCCAAACGCGCCCGTGTAGGTCCTTAACGTCACCTTGTGGGTTATGCGCCAAATTAGGATCAAGACCATGCCCTGGAGTCAATTATTTCGACGCTCACATCGGTATGTTTCCTGATTAGAAATAAATGACCGAACATATGGAAAAGAAGGGAAAAGGCCTTTGAGCCCCCCTTTAAGCCTTGTTATTGTTTGCCTCCGTCCTTCAACGTCTCTAGTAACGTGTCTCGTTCTTGTCCCTACACTCTTTTTTCTCTCCGAAAGCTTTCCACGACAAAATGTATCTTTCTCGAATCTATTTGCCATCAATCAGTTTTGTGCTCGAAGCAGAACGACATTCTTTCATACCAGAGCCATCCTCTGTCATCATTCCAGTCGAGAATCTACCATCGTCAAATTCATATCCTGCGCCTCCGGTCGATTCTAACTTGATGGTTCGTGTTTGCGCCTTTTCGCAAGCGAACCGTACTCATTCCTAGACTAGAAACCAGTCAACTTGGGACACGAGGAGTTAGAGGGGGACGAACATTTTTCGTTCGTTGTACAATTTCCTGAGGGAGTCGTGCGTCGTTTGGTTTGATGTTGTCCTGATGTATAGCTCATTTCCTCTCTGTAGGAAGTTCGCGAGGAATACGATGAAGTCGGCCAGATCGTACCACCACTGAAGAGGCCGACGACTTCTCGAGGGGTGCCCAGTCGCGATACCAAATCCTTCGTCCCCAAATACACAAACAGAGAACCTAAGGTAACTTCAGGCCATTATTGATCTTGATTTTCTTGAAATTTCTATTGACACTGTATGAAGTCTCCGGGAATTTCAGCGTGGAGAAGAACGTTGCGAAAAGTCTATCCGGCCCTTTTGCCAACAAATCTTCAGCGCAAAAGTCGTTCAGCACTAGCACAATAAAGAATGAACCAATATCTCACCTATTTACGATGTAGATCATCTAAACCACCCTAGCCATAGCTCTCATATAATGATCTAATCTCGGGTCTTATTACGATGACCCAAACAATCTGTTGAATGTATTTAGTTAGCATATCGAATAAATAATTGACAAATATGCGCGTCACCTTGGTCTTGACCTCGTTCACTAGCAGGGAATCTGTCCGGAAAGACTACCATTTCAACTCATTTCTTTTTTTGCAACTGAGGAGGCAAGTTGTGTGGAAAGGGTACCGTAGAGGGTAGAGCGACAAGCTGTTTCCGATAAACCAAGGAAATCAATAGAAGAAAACAATTCGTTTAACGGAAGAATTTACACCGATGCGGCTGGCCGCCTGACGAGCAAAATGCAACTCGCTGAGTCTATTGAAGTCCCCGGGGGAGATTGAAATTAGTAAGTGTCTGGAAGAAGGCTCGGTATTCGTCGATGGCAAGCAATAGACTCCTTCTAACCATCCCATATTGTATCCTCAACAAAGTGGTCGAAGGAGGGGAGGAACATGCGAAGTTCGGATGTGACTTCTGTAGAGGACATAACATCTGGCCATCCTGTAGGAGATCGAAGTTATAAGGGTGGAAAGTGTCTTTGGATTTGACAAAATAAAGGAATCGAGAAAGGGGACGGTGGGTTAACTCACAGCAAATGAAGCTTTCCCCAGCGCTGCCCAAGGGGGGACCTTGACTGGCCAAAATTCAGGCGGTGGTAATATGGGCTCGTTCGTCATCTTGAGACACATCGAGACGGTGGTTTGCCCTGCCTGGGCCCTGTAAACTCGTTTGTGTCAAAGGTAGAAGTTCATTTTTTGGCCATGACAAGGGGACGTTGATCGTAAGTATACAACGACACAAAATCGAAATTCGAATGGTTGGTAAAGCCAATAAAACAAGGCGTCCTAGGGCTGATGTTGAAGATAAAGGAGGCGAAATGACTGGAGGACAATGAGAGGATGTTTGAGTCCAGGTTGAATTCGAGTCCGTTTCGAAAATCTTCGTCTTGAAAGTTATTTCTTGAAAATTGGTTGGAGAGGGCATTGGGGTCTTGTTCGTACAGAATGGTAAGAAGATGTAATAACATTGGGATTAGTGGAAAGACAAAGAATAAATTGGGAAAAATAGTAAGTGTGACTAGTTGACCATTGTTCTGCGAGTCAGGCCTCTTTTGAAACACCGCGCCACTTTCGTTTCTTCCTTCATCTGCATCAACGCTCCGTCAAACAAACACAAAAATCGATTGCTCTCACCTCTTTTCTTCTTCTTCGACATCGAGATATGCCCGAGCACGATGCTGCTATCACAAACGCCTACTTCGACAATCCGTTGAACCTTCCATCCAAGAAATATCTGCCAGAGGAGTTCCACAAGTGAAACAATCGACCGCCGTCAGTCCATGGCTTTCTCCAACAACATGAAAGGGAAGCAACATCATCATTAGAACGCCAATACAAGATGCAATGAGATCGTCCACAAAAAAACTTGTCAACGAGGATAACCGCTCCGACAACAGCACAGTAAAAGGCCAACAAACCAGTCACTGGGACGCCGCCAAGATTGTTGCAAAGAACTGCCACAGCATCTGCACCGTAGGCATCCTATCGACCTCAACAGAAGGCATACGGAAACATCTCCAACGCGCATATTAGAACGACATGGACCACTAGCACCACCGCTCTGAGGCTTAGGCAAGGATCTTTGGGTGTCAGCTCATGACAACACAAAAAAATATGGCACATGGAGGAGGCTTTGGAGAACACAGCATGCATCGACAAGATTTAACGAACAAGCGTCCGTCCGTTGGTGAGCGTTGAGGCGTTCACGCTCAAGAATATCCAGAAAAATCTCGAGAGGCTGAGATTGTCCAGTGAGTCCTCTAAAATCAGTCTTATTTTTGGTTATGTCTTCTGCCCTATTCTTGTGGGTTTTGGAGTATCATTTACTCTTGAAGCCCTCATTTTTCATTCCTCTTGAGGGACGTTGTTGCACTTCTTCTTCTTCTCTTTGAGGCCTTGATGGTCTTCCTCTTGGGTCTTCTTTTGGTCTTGATGGATAGTTGAGGGGGATCACACAAACTCATGTCGGAAGACCTATTTTTTGGTTCAATCATGGGTATTAACGTGGTGGAAGGAAGGAAAGATGCATTCGCGTCTCTCTGACTCACCGACGTGTCGGGATTCCCGCGTGACGTAACGCGTGTCTAAGTCACGCGTCGGTCGTTCGGGATCCAGGGTTCAAGCACTGAGTCGGCGGGGGGAAGCGCTTGGATGGTTGGAATGGATGAATAGGAATCACGGAGGCAGGGGAGGAGACCATGGGCTGTGGACGTGGTATTTCCGGATGTGATGTTTCACAGTCTCAGAAACCCACGCAGTACAAGGCTAATTCGCTGCTCACAAGGCAGCCACCTTTCTGGCGGCTCGTCTCGCGTTCTATCGTCCAGCGGTTTCCACAAACTCTTATTCATGGGGAGATGCTGATGGATTTCCAGCAATGAATGCACATAGTTTGAATAGCATGCTGATAATGTTGCGCACCATTACAGGATCCTCTGGAACCAAAGCTTGGTTGAGAAGGACAATCGGTTGCGGCGGTTGCACGGAGCCTTCACGCAACTATACGGCCCCGAATGCTCGTCCAAACCTGCAAAAAAACAGGCGGCACTATCTTGTGGATTAGAAGACCTTTATACCGTCAATTCCTGTGGTTGGGTGCAAAGTGGAGGGCTGGATGCTGGGGATGGTTCTCAGGCACATCCGACGACGCTCCCGCCGTCGTGTGGTTGGTCGACGTTGAGAAGGGACAAACAGGAGAGAAAATGAGGAGGAAAGGACCTTGATCAGATCATGTTTGGACCAAAATTTCGTCGGAAATATATGTCGAAGCGTACACGGTTCCCAGAAAGCAATCAAGTCATCATGCCGGCACCTGACCTCAAATTGGCGCGCCAATATAGGAGAACGAGGGGTGGAAGGTTCAGAACCCTTTTTGAGTCGCCACAGGGTTTTCCTTCCTCCCACTCTCTTCTTTCCGCCCCCCATCTTCTAGGCCCGTTTCCCTCTATCCTTTCCTTTCCCTCCAGTTTCCTCCTCTCTTAGACGCCCTTCAAAGAGTCAAATACCCCTACAGCACGCTCCTTTCGATACATTTTGCGCACACTCCAACTATACTATGTCTCGTCGTCGTACAGTCTTCCTCCCTCCCATTTTGCAGGTCCTCGATGAAGGCCAAAACCAACATCTCTACTCGGAAGGAGTTTCAAAAGTGATAAAACAGGTTGATTTTAGCCCTGTTCAGCTCGATGCCCCCGTTAACACTTCAAAACGGCCCAAAACACCGCTCTCTCAATTGATGGTAAGAACTGGTGTTGGCATTCATTCCTCGAGTCCGCGTACTAATAATGTATCTCTCCCACCGTAGAAGACAATTGATCTTCGCGACAGTGCCCCAGCGAAAGACGGTGAAGAGCATTTCTTATATATCGTTTGTTTTCCTGAGGACGACACTGTACGTGCATTTCAATCCCTTCTTATCAGTGCAGCTCACTCAAATCGATTGACTCTGATAATGAATATCAGGTATACGAGAAGGATGACTCGGACACTCAGACGATCTATGCTGAGAAGTTCCTTGCAGCTCCTGGGCCTTCTAAAAATTCGGGTTATGGTTTATTCATGAAGCATGTACGTGTGTTGGGTTTTCATTATGATTCCTTCGCGCTGAACCCCTTGTTCCAGAACTTGTTTTCAGCACTTACGAATGCTGCCAGAAGTGCAAGGCGAATGATGCCCGCTAAATCCGCCCACTCCTCCGCATCGTTTTTCACGGAGGTTCAACCCTGATCCGTCAGGATTTTCCTGTCATTTTGACCGTCACCATCGCCCTTCTGCAACAAAGTCCAACGAAAATCATTCCTACCTTACTTTCCACCATTAAACAAGAAGAGCCAGGCTCTGCGATCCAATCTACAAGCTTCGACTACCACATTGTATATATTCTGTCACCATCATCTGTCCTATATCTTTCGCCGTGCTTTCCCCACATTCGTTGCTATTCTTATCGCACTCGTCGACTCAGAGCTTAAATCGTCCCCTCGCTACCAGTTACCTATCATAACATTCCTTCCCGCTTATGTACCATATTCACAGTATAACCCTACCTGCTCTCCAACAGTCAAACTAAATAGGCTAGTACCACCTGAAACTCCCTGACCTCTTGTCCCAAAATTCAAGTTTATAAATCTTTATTGAAATTTCTAGCTCTTGAGCCCGCAGTTCCGGCGGAAAGTCTGACTCGCACTTCTGAAGTTTGTTCGAAGTTCTCTTCCCCACGTTCATCTTTGTCGCCGAGCGTTGTGGGGTCTGGTGGGGTTAGGGCTAAGGAGTCACCTTTCGCGTGACGTAACGCGTCGTTAATTGGTCACTCGCACCAATCAGTTGCAATCGGTCGCCGAGCATTGTTCGGGTGAGGCTCCGAAGGGTCGTTTATTTCTTGACTCCATCATGTAAATCCACCATCTCTGGCACCACGTAAAGTCGCGCCATTGTTATCGTTATCATTGCCCGCTATCCATCCGTGTTTGTATAGTTCAATTTCAGCGGCGCTACGGCTGCCTTGATGAGCCCATGTAAACTTCAGTGTTCAGCTAATACTTGTCAGATATTTGCGTCTCTTGTAGCCTGGCGAAGGTTCTCGGAAATCGTCGCTCACCTCGTGTTATCGAGGACAAAGTCACCTTGGACCCGACCTTAAACTTGTCACCGCAAACACCAAGTTAACCCGCTCAGCTGCGCGGATCCGTGTCATCGACGATGTCTCGCTCTCTCTGCTCGTCGGCAAAGAGTCGGTCTATGTTTTCGAAACGGCTCCGGGTGTGCGGGTGCGCCGCCAAAGTCGCAATCAATTTATGATGACGGCATTTCAATTTCAAAAATGGACTCGGCAATTTTAGGCTCCATTGTTCAGTTGGGCGAGGTCACGGTCTTGTCAGGGTTTTCTCTTCTTTGTCTTGCCACAACTACTCAACTCTGCCTGCTAGAACGGTTTTCGTCTACCCCACACTCCTTTCTCTCTCTTTCTTCGTACAGTGTTCCCTCGTCCTCCTCAACACTTCTCTCGTCATTTGTTTTCTATACACCATGCCACATCCCTCCTTCATTCCTTCAATCATGCAAGTTCTCGAAACGGGATACAGTCACCAAGGGTGGTGCGAAGAGGGCTGCTCGACTGTGATCATCCGCGCTGATCCTCGACAACTCCGTCCCTCAAAATCCAACAGTCAAATACATAGAGTCACCCCGAACAGGCAGTCTCACTTGATGGTACGCAACGCCTTTCTCCATGTCTGACGAAAACTCTGTCGCTGACCGCATTTTGGACAAAATATAGAAAACTGTTGATTTCCGCAATGTCGAGAACCCTGAACACTTTGCCTACATTGTTTGCTTTCCTGATAAAGATGTGGTACGTTCGATTTTATTTACAGGTTTTTCCCTATCCCTCACAATCTGGTGCATCGCCCAAAAAGCTTGATCAGGATGGGTCGGACTCCAGCACGTTATTCGAAGACATCCGACCAAAAACCTCACGAGGATATCCTCGGGCCAAAGCCCATCGAGACCAACAACCCCGCCCGAACCTCTCTCGCGGACAGACGGTATCTTTTATACTTCCATCCCTCGATATTCATTAGATTCTAAAACGATTGTGCTGTAGGTAAAATTCTGGAGCTTGGCTATCGCTGCTCAGAAATTACTACCTCCTAAGAGGACGAGCAGTGTCCTCTTTAAGAGGGCTCAACATTGAAAGCAGACAACTTGGACGATTCGGGCGGAACAATTACACCCTCCTTTTCCCCTCCTCGACTTCCTTCGTTTTTTCAACTTCAACTGTACAACCAATTTGTTCTCGATATCTCGACCTATATATTCAACTAATTCACCAACATCTCAAATCTTTCGTCGCGCATATAAATTGGACTCCACCCATCCATCATAACATTCTTTTGTCTTGCAGTTTATTTCCCAGTACTGCATATTAAAATTTTCCGTGTACATAGACGTTTTTCTTCGTTCTTGAAACAACTTTTTTTGCCATCAAATTTACCGTCTTTATAACTTGTTCGTACACTTGTAGAGTAATCACTCAATCTATCAAATAATAAAAGTACAAATTAATCTCAACCTCGTCTCCAAGACTTGGTCCTTGGCCCTTCGTTCATAAAACAAAACAAATACTGCCAGTCTCCCCTCAAAAGTACGTTCAAGGATTGTTAAAATTAAAGAATGTATAAATTACACAGAACATAAGCCTAACGAATGAAATAGCTTTACACCCTTCCGGTGTAAGCAGGAGGTGCATCCTGGTCACTATACACAGTGCCGTCAACATTTCCCCCGTTATAATCGCCAGAAGTCGAGCCTCCAGGAGCATCCACAAGCTGAGCCTGCTGCTGCTGCTCAGCCATGAATTCTGCGCGTTTGGAACGAGACCCAGCAGCAGGAGTACCTGCAGCACCGAGGTGTTGAAATTGATGTTGACCATACTGCCCACTGGCACTCATCATCTCTGAACCCGAAGTATACATCGATGTCGAATTTATGGGGGAGTGGGATGTGTCGAAAGAACTTGAGCCATATGGCGAGACCAATGAGGGATTTGAACGATAATTCGAACTCGACATCTCGCTTGGGGCCCCGTTGAGACTGAACGGCGTTGGGATGGCCGTGTTTTCTGGACGACGTGCTAAATGGGAAGATGGAAGAAGGGTTGTAGTTTATGAGCGTACGGTCATGTAAGTCAGCGAGCCAGGGAGACAGGACGTACACAAATCGCCGTCATTTAAACGGAGACCACCTGCTCTGCGGCGCCTCCTGCGAAGGTATAGGAACGCCAGCACAAGAAGTACGATTGCCAGGAGTCCGCCTAGAATCCCTGCTACTATCCCAGCAGTGGGAGATGTTGAGGAGGAAGAGGAAGTCGCGGCTGCAGCGGCGGATGAAGCAGTGTCGCCTGTGGTCGAGCTGATGGAGGTGCTCGAACTTAACGAGGTCACACTTCCACGGACGACAGTCTCGATCGAGACAGAGACGGACTGTGAGGACGCAGTGGCTATGATCCGAGATTAGAATTGACGTTGTGGCGATTTTTTTTTTTTTGTTTGGACCACTTACTTCCTGTTGACGATGCTTGAGAGGTGACCAAGCCACCGCTGCTAGACGGACTGTTCCCAACAATGAGCGTCGATACCGATGTGGTTCTTATCGTCGTCGTTTTCCTTGATCACAAACCAATTAGTCAAAACAATCCTCAGGCTCATGCGTAAGACCAAACTCACCCCGAACCACTGGAGCCAGACGAAGTCGGTGAGTTCCCACTCGTCGGGTCGTAGTCAATATGATCAAGACGAAAGTAAGCCTGGTTCCCCGTATTTGTTATCACCAGAAGATGGGAACCGAGCGCCAAAGGACCAGAATCCCAAAAGACTGTCTGCCATTGAACGGGGGGTGTAGTTACGTGGGACATTTGCACCGCTGGGCCGTTGTCGAGTGAGAAGGAGGCTTGACTGAGCTGACCGTCACCCGTGGGGATCGTACAGACTACCGCTACACGGGAACCTGTGGTGAAGAAAAATGGTTAGGCGCTTGTTTATTTATGGAAACTTAAAGATTCAAAAATAGGGACAAGGCTCTCTTCTAAAAAAACTGAAAGGTGGTGGAATGGACCAAAAAAAGAAGGAAAAAAAGTCAAAGGGACTAACCTGTGAATCGCACTCTCGCCGTCGAACCGGTGACCGAAGTCGAATGCATCGTGCCAGTCCAATCTCCATCCTGCGTGACGAGGTCCCATCCGGCTGAATAGAGCACCTGTGGATCGTTATCGTCGATCGAGGCTGCGTAAACTGACATTCTCGTTCAAGAAGTATTTAGGCAGTGGGAAATCCGAGAGGACTTGGATTTGATGAAAAGAAATAGCTATTCCGTCCTGTCGAGAGGAAAGAAGAGGACCGGGGAGGGAGATGGGAGAAGGAAACAAAGAAAAAAGAGTGACGATGTACGCTGATGTACGTTCTATTGGTGGTGATGGTGGTGGTGGTGGTGAGTCGCAAAAAACACCTCTACATACTGATTTTAGAATCCAGTGGAGTTTGGAAAGCACCGCCCAGGCACCCTGCGAATAGTTGCGGGGGCATTTGCGATTAGTGTAACTCCTCCAGGGTTCTCCAATGCCCCGACATCGACGTACATGGGCGGTCATCCAGGGTCATCCCATGATGGGCATAAATAGTCGGCCATGTGGACACAGTCAGCCTAAGATACGGCGTCCGACGGACGTTGTCGACTGTTCCTCTTCTTGTTCAACGCCAAAAAAAATGGAAGAAATCGATTCTTGTGGAGTGCCTTATAGAGAAGCATGTGGCCCAGACAGAAAGATGGCTGAGGCGATGAATATAAGTACCACAAACAATGGGAGGATTGAATTTTGAGCGGCTGAGCTTGCTAGATAGTGGTTGGATTCAAAACACCAACCGCTCGCCAAACGTCAATCCTGATCCGAGGCGTCAACAATTGGATCATGATCGGTGATGGGTTGGTGTGCCAAGACAACTTGAGTACTCAAAGTACTCGAGTCTTGACCGTCGCTTCCTATGTATGAGGTCTTTAGAGGTCTTTAGCCTGCTTTTAACCCCAAAAATGTTGTAAGGAAGAGGCAAGACAAGCCAAAAAAAAAAAACTTCAACCACAAAGCCAACACAAACAGAGGAAAGAGTCAGAGACATCAAGTAATCGTCATTTCCACGTGATAGAACGTTGATAAATTCCGAGTCTAATGCAAATGTTCCACCTCTCTCGAGTCTCCCATGTCTGCCAACCTTGTTCATACATCCTCCATCAAGGCCGCAGCGGCCGAATTGAACATTAACGTCGATGACCTCATGAAGGTCATATTATCCAAAGAGCAAGATCTCATAGAAAAAACCAAGGCTGAACTTGAACTCCAACGCAAGTCGCGTACACTTCCATATACCTATGTGGAACCTGTGCATATCTACTCTTTGGAGGCGGCCTTCGACAGGCTGAGCATCGAGATCAACATCCCATTTAACGACCTCGTAGGAGTCATTCAGGAAGAGGAGCGAGCCTTGCAAGAATATAAAAAAGCTCGAAGGCGTAAAGGTAAGTCAACCGAATCACACCTCAGAGTATCTAGCACTCACCCCCTCACTCAAATGGTCTCGATCAAACCCAAATGCTCATAGAAATCGAAGAATTAAAAAAGAGGTGGCCCAATGGGCCACCCTTGATCAACGATTACGGCGCATGGTTGCGTGAGATGGGTCCACTGCCTCCACTAAGACGCAGAGTCACAGAATCCAAGGGGAAAGAGACTAAGACTGACTCGGACGCTGGTCCGACCCACGAGTAGTTAATCTTCAACGATTAGATCTCATTTCTATGTTTCTTCACCAATGAACAAAATGATGTGTCCTGTTAGTCGCGTTTACCAGATCGATCGATCACTCCAGGATTCAAATATTCAATATTCAAGTTGCAACATATACCTATATCATTGCCTCCCACTTCCATGGATGCTAATCGCCTTTTTCATTTTGCGTCGCTCAAAACCGCTCTGGAAAAAACCAAGTCCGACGTTTCTCTGGATGACCTCATCGCGGCAATAGAGCAAGAAGAACTCAACTACAAAAAAAAGGCCACAGACTCGAACAGTCCGCCACATCGCACTCCCCTGTGTACGTCCCCCACAATTTCCTGCCCCGCCCTTTCTCTTACACGAATATGTCCATTTTCTAGTCGCTCTCTGCCATAAAACCACTCGTGAACTCAGATTGACCACTCCCCCCGCCGTGAATTCGCCACACAATCCCGCCGCTCGTGACTTTGCTGTCCCAGGCCAGCAACTTGAACGCTCTGGATCTACGAGTTCCCTACGGTGCAAGAAATTTCCAGCTGCCTTTACCACGACAGCGCTTACCAGAGGATCATCCGACAACGATCCCGCCGCCCAGGGGCTTCCGTTTATTCAAGCCAACATAACCATTTATAACAGCGATGAATTTGAAAATCATGGTATTCGAGAAGGGGGCGATGTTTGATGAAGTTTCTTGCTTGTGGGACACTGGCGCAGAAGTATCTATGATCGCCACCAGGTGTCTTTCTGGGAGGGTGAGAAATGATGAAGACATGGGCTATGCGACCATGGAGATTTACAACAGGTTCATTGGTGTGACAATGGAGTGCATGATTGGTATCCCATCAATTTGAATTAAAGTACAGCTTATAAAACATTTTATCTTCAAATTTTTGATATAATTTATTCCTCGGGCCAACCTGACTGAATGAGCAGAATATTCAACTCATAGAAAGTGATGTATATCAGCTCCAAATTGAACATTCGCACTTAGGCGCCTACAGGCGCTTAAACACAGTGAACCATGTGATAGAAGCTTGAATTTGAATCAATGGCCATGCACAACTTTCAACTCCCATGGCTACTGATTCTGTGTGTTTATACCTCCTCCATCAAGTCCTCCACAGCCGCTGAATCGAACATCAACCATCAATGCCTATCAATGCATCAATGGCCTCATCAAAGAGGAGCCACTGGCAAATGAGCCTGAGCCGTGCTCGATTTTTTTTTTTTTTTTGAAGATCATTCTTCCTACTCTCCTCCCTGGTTAAGACAACCGAGTCACCAGCTACCAGCTGAAATCCAAGGCTAAGAGTCAACTTGAACGGAAGGAGTAGTGTGTGAGATCAACATACAGGAGGAGGCCAAAAAGGAATGTGGCGAGAATTCGCACACCTCTCAAGAGTCACCAGTAAGAATCAAGATCCCTCTTCTTTCCTTATTTTATCCAGTCATCTACAAAAAAACATGTCAGAATGCCATCTTGTGTTGTGTAAATGAACTTCCTATTATTTTTTATTAAAAAAAAAAAAAAACGCATTAAAACCCAAAAAAAGAAAAGAAAAGAGAGTCCAAATACTGCTATGCAATCGAAAAAGAGAAAATTATCGAACAGATTTTAAATGAAATAAAGATACAGATGCAGATGATGAATGAACATGACACCGAGATGAACCGGCAAGGGAAAAACCAAAAAGAAAAGCAAACTGGAAAGAAAAAGCGAGAATAAAAAATCAGTGCTACCAGATATACGTATGTCGCCCGCGGCCCACTGTTCAGGCCTGACCATGGGGTGGGTGGGTGTATCTAGTGTTCATGTATTCATGACCGGGCGTCCATAGACTCAAGGTTAAAGGGTCTCCGTGTCGACCATCGAGTCGAGGTTCTTCTCAACTCCTACAGTACCAGTGGAGGAGCATGCAGCCTTGGGAGTTATAGAAACCGCGCCTATTTTTTTTTTTTTTTTTGAGTCGAGTCGCGGAGCTCGACTGTTGGTAAGTAGTGGTAGTACTTGCACATGGACGCCAGAGGATCGACGATACATAGGTTCGGCTGGCAGTGGCAATATGACGACCCATGATCAATGAGCCACCCTCATCCTCGTTCTCGTCCTCGTCCTCGTCCAGAGAGCGCCTTTTTTGTTTTTCTCCGTTCCTTTGATGGATGAGTTCTCGTAGGTCTGCCAGGATCTTGGGGGTTGATCATTGATGTAGGTTCCGAGTCGTCATGTCGGATCGCAAGAACCCAAGGATGCACCAACCCACACCTTGAGTTTCGATGGAGGTGCGCATGTTTTGAATGTTGCAACTCGAAGTCGAAGAACAACGGCGACGGCGACGGCTGCCACCAACACCAACCGAACCAGATGGGCGGATATTACGCAGTGACAAACAAAACCCCATTGACGCACAACCCCTACCACACAACCGTCAACGCAAAACGGACCGACCATGCCTAGGCCTCGACGCTGTATTCAGCGACACCTCATCACACCAAGCCCCCCCATCCTATCGGTACACAGTCGAGTCCTGCAGCCTCCAACGCCCAAGAGGTCCCCACCACCACACAGAGCGTGGTTTGGTCTCGTCCACAGGTGAACCGGGTCCTGGTACAGCTTCAGGAGGAGGCCGATTTTGTCTCCTCGTTGGGGTTGCCTGTCGGTATTGGTTTCGGTTGTCGCTGTCTTTGTCGGAGACATAGATATCCTCATCATCATCATCCGACACATCCTTATCAGAGACCGACAGCGAAGAAGAAACGTATCCTTCCTCGTTTTCGTTCTCGTTCTCGCCGCCACGAGGCAACGTCCGATTCCGACGATCTCTCCGTCTCCTCCTCTCCATCTCATACTCCCCTGCCGCACCACCACCACTACCAGTGATAGGTTGAGCAGGTCGTTCCTCATACACCGTCCTCCGTCTCCTCCAACCCAGACCTTCCCACCCGAACCCCCAGCCATCCACCTCGACCGTCTCCCGCTTCCTCGTCGTCGTCTCTCTTCCGTTTCCATTTACGTTCTGATTCCGTCCCGCGTTCTCCTTCTCCTCATCCATATTTCCATTATCATTTCCATTCCCCCTAATCCCACCCTCTCCATTGACCTGAGCACTCCCACCATCAGCGGGGGCGACCGCGACCGTCACCGCCCCCATCTCCTTCATCCTCTCCACCCTCTCCGCAGCCTGCACCCTCGCAGCGGCATTATGCGCCCTCCTCAACGACGTATACCACCGATAGATCATCCCCGGTACCATGCGCGGTGGTTGTCGGAGCATGCCCGTATGCGTCGTCGTGTCCGTCACTGTGCCGGACGTCGACGCGGACGTGCCCGTTTCCGATGCGAATGCGGAGGTGCTGGTGGTTCCGCTCGAAGTGGGTGTTGATCTCGTTCTCGATGTGGGTGAGGTCGGGGTGAGGAGGGTGGTGGATGTTGTTAGCCTGCGATGAGGTGTGAGGGGGTCGTTGTTGTTGTCAGTATGGTTGTTGTTGTTGTTAGTGTCGTCTTCGTTAGTATTTTGGTTATCAGACAAAGTGATCCGACGGCGGCCCTGTGAAGGGTGTCGATGTGATAAAGCGATGCTGGGTTCCCGAGAAGTTGTTCTTCCTCCTTCTTCAGGCAGAGTGACACCAGGATCACTCGCAGTGGAAAAGGCACCTGTGACGCCTCTCCAGACTTTATTCGGATTCATGAGCTTGGCCTCTTTTTTGCGTTCTCTCTTTTCTTTGCGCCTGGCATCGCGCTTTGCTTGCCTTCTGAGTCTTTCCTCCATCTTCTCGTCCTCGCTAGCAAAAGCACCCCCGGAACCAGCACCGACCCACCACCACCATCCCAAAAAGCTCTGCCAAAGGACGACGGCCCACATAAGTCCCGGTAACCAGACGAATTCTTCTTCCTTGTGGACATAGAGGAAGTTGAGTGCGGTGCTGACGACGGCGAGGGAGAGGGCGGCGCAGCCGAAGACGGCGGTGCCTCCGTCTGTGCGCCAGGCGGATTTGCGGTTGACGAGGAGACCCCAGATGAAGAGGGCGAGTGTGAAGAGGAGGGAGAGGGTGGCGTTGCAGACGTTGCGGACGGCAGAGGCGATGGAGTAGACGGAGTCGCTCCCGATCATGGGGAGGAGCTGCATGACGGCTGCGACGACTGCGAGGGGACCGAGGAGGGCAAAGATGAGACGACCCTCGAGCCGGGATGGGTAGAGAAGAGTAAGGAATTGGATATGTGTTATCTAGAATAGGATTAAGGGGTTGAGTGGAAATAGACGGGCGGAGAGGAAAGGAATAAATTAACCTGGATAAGAGCGGAGGTGGAAGCGTTCATGACGAGCCAAGTTGCTCTTTCGGCAAAACTCCATCCCTCTTCATCGTCTAGGTCGAGCGGAGGCACATTTACAGCAATATAGCTCAGCATGTACGGCCATTTTTCGCTCTCAGTAAAAGTTGCACTGAGGACGACATGGATGGTGGCGATGAGGGAGATTAGGAGGGTGGTGACGCCAGACAGCTGGAGAACATAGTTTACGGGAGCGAGAGGCCAATGGTACTGGGCAGTGAACATGAGATGGATGAAGAGGACGGCGACGAGGGTGAGTATGACGCCGGTGAGCATGATCTGGACAGGGAGAGACCTCGCAAAAGGTGGACGGTAGGCAAGGTAGGGATCCTGCATATATCTAGAAAGCAGATGAGAAGGCTTCTAGGAGGGAATTAGAACAACATACTCAGGATCATCGGCAACAACGAGGGGCATGAGGGCCAGCAGCAGCGGCCACAGCGACGAGACCATGGTGGCCGTTGAGAGAGCCATTTAGATGATGACCCAAACAGGGCCACACACCTTGATCAGTGAGCCCCCGGAATGAGCGGCCCGCTGAGTTCTCCTTCCACTGAGTGTTCCTCATGATCATGATCTGCCTTCTCTGGGATTGGCAGGGTCTCTGGCTGTCACTACATAGGCTGGTCAGGCTCTCTTAAGCTGACAGTCTACCGAGGATGTTCGCAACGGTGATGAAGCAGCGGCCGCTTGCGCTGTACAAGAGGATCTCACTGGCGACTATTGGGCTGCTCTTTGTGTCCTTCCTCTTCTTCGTCCTCGTCTCCCTCTCCCTCACCATCACAAAGCCCATCTACCTCTTCTCCCTCGTCTCCACAGCACCCACAAACCGCACCCTATCTCTCGCCACAGAGCTCCGTTTCGGCATCTGGGGGTTCTGCACCCACAACGCCCTCGGCGACCCCCCGCTCTGCGAAGGCCCGCGCCTCGGCTACTCCGTCCCCTCCTACGTCGCCCCCGACATCGGTGTCCCCCAAGCAGCCATAACCGCCGTCCAGCAGGCCCTCCTCGTCATCCTCATCCTCCACCCCATCACAGCCAGTCTCTCCGCCCTCCCCCTCTTTTTCTCCCTCTTCCTCGCATCCCATCCCTGGTCCATCTTCACCCTCATCCTCACCATCATCACCGCCCTCCTCGCTACAGCCTCGCTCGCCATCGACACCACCCTCGTTCTTGTCGCTCGCTCAGAGCTCAACACCCTCTCCCAGATCCATCTGGCCTTCCAGTTCGGCCCTGCTTATTGGATGATCGTCGTTGCTACCATCTTTGCTTGGGCATCCGTCGTCACCCTCTCAGCTCGAGCTTGCTACTGTCTTGGAGTACGGAGGTACAGTAATCCTTATATCTCCCCAAACCTATTCTTCCCTCACCTCTTCTCCCAGACACCCAAGAGACATTTCCCGCCGCGAGCGTCACCGCCAACATCACAAGTCCATCGACCCCGACCCCTGATCCTGTTCAAGAGTCTGACCACCCCACTAATCTCCCACTATGCTATTATTTCACGTCCCCATTCACGACAACCCTTCACGACACCCTCACGAAAAAAAATAATTAACGACACGAAGTAACTCAACCTACCTATCTATCCCCACCTGTCCATAAGTATACCAGATTAGGGAATTTCTTAACTCTCCAAATGGATAATCATCCGAACTTTCCCTCCAGACTGATCAAGTTAAAAGACGTTTAAGTTTAGTATGCTAGCCATCAACATGCCCGACGCGTTCATTTAAATAAGCGCCTTGATCAAAGCGGAGCTGATCGACAAGTTAGAACGCGATCATCTCAATTTGTCTCACCTCGATCGTTCCCCACACTGGGGTCAACAACCCCACATTCCCCGCACAACACTGATCGAATTTACACAGGATTTGGCGAAAGGATGTTATCTGGTGGACATCTACAAACGAGCCCACTGGAAATCTTACATACCACCATGCATACCTCGAAAGGTAGGTACAGATTCGATAAACGGCATATATAAAACAATTCAGTATTCAGCCAAAAGACATTCAAAGAGTGGAGTACTGTAGAATCAAGCAGTCAACTATATACATCGAACACGAAAACGGCGACTAGGGGTAAAACCATATCTCTATACGACAGCTATAACAAGGACAAGGAGATGATGTTGCGGACAGTATGGATATAATACATCGTGATGAGGAGAGGATAGAGATGAGGGGGACTAGCAGCATGATACGGACAGGACGAGAAAGAGAGTCGGAGACGAATAGTATGTTAGATACGAATGATAGTCATACGAATAGAAATGAAAGATAGTCTAGGTTAGATATCAAGGAGATGTGATGTAGGTACGTGGTCAACCCAATGCGGGCGAAGGACACCGCATGAAGAAAATATATACAGGTTGTGAGAACAAGAGGATGTTTGTGGACGAAGGAGAAGAGCGAACGGACGACATATATGACAAGAAGAAGAAAAAACAAAAAACAAAAAACTCCACGTCAACGCCAGGAGGAGGAGGAAAAGGAGGATTGCAAAACGACAGCACGACGACGACAGAAGGTAGAGGGAAAAAATCAATGCTGGACCCTCTTGAAACCCGACACGGTGGGCACGGGCACCATCACTCGACTAACAGCTTTCGTTAATCCCATCATCACATTCTGATAACAAAAAAAAAAATGAGCAACGGTTGAGTATTTGGAAAAAGAAAAAAAAGACTTGAATTTGGGAAAGAGACCCCCACACGTACGTTTTTCCAGGCTGGGAATGAACCACCACTGGTAGCTCGCAGATCCTGCCCAGTATTAACAGGACCACGCGAAGTACCGACCCGTTGACGTTCTCGTTCTCGGTCTCGGCGCGGCGCTGAAGTACAACTTTCCTCCTTCTCCTTTTGCACACCCGGTCCCGGGTCGTTGTTGACGTTATCGTTTACCTGATAATGAGTAATGATAAAAAAAACGTCCGAATTAGAGAGATAGAGATAGGCTTCATCAACGAGAAGATTGAATGAAAAAAAGGATGATAGAAACTTACCGCCTCGTCTGCAGGAAAACAAACGATGTACGAGAAACACTCCTCACCGTCCTTCGCGTTCGTCTTCGGTGCGTCGTCGTCGTCGTCGCCAACATCATCAACATCACGCAAATCAATAGTCTTCTATGTACACAAAAAAAAAAAACCACATCAGAACAAAAAATTGACCAAAAAAAAGTCAGTAGCTCACCATAAGATCCGAGAGTGCTGGTAATGGAGATGGCGGTCTTGGCGAGGGCCGTGGAGGAGATATCTTGGGCAAAGGACGTGTCGCCTTTTTATACGGTGCCGAGAGTCGAATAACGTCCAAATCAACCCATTTGATCACCTTGGACACTCCCTCGGTGTAATCATATTGGCGTCGGTCTTGGTGGAGGACTTGTATCATGGGAGGGAGGAAAACGGGGCGAGGACGAGGCATGATGTTATATTGAAAAAAAAAAAAAAAACGATTATGGTTGGACCGTGCGCGAACGAGATTGAGCGAAATGAGTGTATTTATGCAGGTATGAACGTATTAGTGCGAGAGTGGAGTGAACGAGAAAGGGAGAACGGAGGGAGAGGATGGACGGAGAGGGACACAGGTGGAGAGGGATGAGGAAGAGGGAAGGAAGGAAGGAAGGAAAGAGAGCCCTGTGGCGACCCAAAAAATAGGGTTCTGGAGTTTTCGCCCCCTCGTCCCCCAATCCTCGCGCGTCAATTAGAAGTCAGGTGCCGAAATGATGTTGCCTGTATTTTCGAGAAACCCCACAACGCCCTCCACATCTTGTATCTTGCGAACGAAACTCAGTTTCCTCTCCTCTGTCCTATCCGAGACGTAAACCCTCCTCCCCGTTGTCTTTCCATCGTGTTCCCGGGGTGTAGAGACGTATTTGGGTCGTGGTACCAGCACCAAAATCCATCATTCCGTCGTTCACTTGCACCAAATCTTGAAGAGTATTCCGCCTGGTCGACCATTGCGTCAACAGAAGTGGAGAGAACGACGCAGATGGTCTGCACATGAAGACTGCCAACTGAGGCGACAGAGCTCCATGAATGTGCCCAATAACTGTGTTAAACCACTCTTCGTCAAGCCAGCCTCATTCGATCAAGGGATCCTAAAACAACACGAAAACGATGTCAGGACGGTCTGGTCGAACTTGCGCCTAGCTAGTCATGGAAAAGAAAACCAGAGTATGTTCTCATGGGATAAAAAAAAAGCTCAACCCAGTCAAATCCCGAGAAAAAATCAAAACAAGGCTGGGAACTCCATGGTCGCGTAACCACCTTTCAGACGACTTTTTTGACGTCTGTGAAAAATATCCCATCTCAAAACACCATGCCCAGGCGATGTATCTGTCTGGCTCCATCCTTCACTCGTCTTTGCGAGTCCACCCAACCAAATATCTCTCCTCCACGGAGGAACCCCACCAAAACCAGGACTCTCAATCCCGCCTCCCGCAGCAGGCCCGACACACCAACGGCGTGACTCATCTACGCGTTACGTCACGCGTGATTGCGGACAAATTGCGTGAGTCAGAAAGAGACGCGAAAGCATCCTTTCTTCCTCCCACCTCGTTAATGCCCATGATTGAACCAAAAAAATAGGTCTGCCCGACATGAGTTTGTGTGATCACCCCTCAACTATCCATCAAGACAAGAAGAAGACCCTCAAGGCCTCAAGGAGCAGAAAGAACAAGAAGAAAAAAGCAACAATGTCCCTCAAAAGGAACGAAAAATGAGGGCCTCAAGAGTAAAAAGTGATACTCCAAGACCCCGCAAGAATAGGGCAGAAGACATAACCAAAAAAATAAGACTGATTTCAGAGGACTCACTGGACAGTTTTTTCGCCGCTTCAGGTGCTCTGGAAATGCTTGAGGTTAAGCCCCTCGATCCTCGACAAATGGAGAGGCGGACTCTTGTGTTGTGCTCGCTGCCAAATGTTCTCGACGGCCCCGCTCAATGTGTTCTGTGTCATTGATTATGTCGCCTCGAGCTGACGTCCCGGGACATTGACCCCCCAGAGTCCATGATCCCAACGATCCACTATGGCCAAGGCTGATTGTTGCAGATGGTGTTCAGCCATCCTCCCATGTTTTGGAGTCGAAGGCGTATAAGTGTTGTCGCTGTCGCTGTGTTGTTTTGTTTTTGGTGTTATGGGACCATCTCTTGCCGTCGTGCTGGTCCAGTTTCATGTCGAATGTTGAATTGTAAACGGTGCAGAAGATGTTTATATTGATTTCTTTCTGATATTAACCTTCCAGCGCGGTCTGAAAAGCCGACTTGACGAACGAGGGCCGATTGTTTCACTTCACAGAACTTCTATGGCGCATGGCGGGTCGTTTTGGGTGAAACCACCGCTGAAAAAAGGGTGTATGCCGTGGCTGGATCGTTCTCGAACATATCTCGACGTCGAGGAGGAAGGAAAGAGGTGAGAGTCGTTTGAATTTATTTTGTGTGTGCTGAAGATGTTGATGAAAGAAGGACGAAAGGAATCAGGATGTGGTGCGGTGTTTCAAAAAAACGGCCACCCTCTCCAAGCCAAATTCGCAAGACGAATGTCACACTCGCAATTTCCAATTGAAATATTCCGTCGTTTTCCTGTTCATGTTCGTATACTTATCGTCTGAATAAATCCCTTTATTTCCTCTATAATTCCAGGAATTCAACGTACGAGGCTGTTTGGAAGAGAATTTCTTTCAGAACTTTCAACTTCGAGCCCGACTTCAAATCTTTCATCCACCCTCTTCTCTCTCCCCTTTCCAAATTGTTCTATGCCCCTAATGCGACATCTAATCCATCGAGGCTTCTTTAGCTAAACCTCAGCCTTCAGGTGGTCCATCCAACATTCCAAAAATCCCCGGAGAAAGGGCATTTGACGAACATCTTAAAAAACACAACAACCTCCCTCACATGCACATTCCACCATTCTAAGTAATAGAACTCGAACCAGAATACCGACTACCCCAAAAGCAAACTCGACCCCTTCTTCCAATTGGACATAATTCCTTTCCTTCCTGGACTGAAACGAACAGAAACAACGGAATCGAACGAAAAGGATTCCGTCCGCATTCCACTGGTTTTCGATCGATGTGAATACTCTCCTCTCCAAGCCATTTTACTTCTCCTTTCAGTGGCTATATAGTATGACAGCCTCGCCTTTCCGAGTCCATCACCATCTTCACAAAGAAAGGTTAGTTGTTTTGGTTCATTTCGAACCACACGACCTCGGGCTGGAGTTTACATATACATCCCCCCTGTAGGAAACAAGCGTCAAGTCCTGGGCTTATTTCGTCGGCGTGGCCTACTCATCTTCGCCTTCAGTCAACCCGACAGTTGGTGGCATAACCTCAACGTCAAGGCGTTCTCTCAGTTAACCGTTCACGTTCCCGACTTTACGAGCGACAACAAGACGAGAATATGATAGAGCATGATGCAATCCGGACCATACCTCGCCAACTCACTTCATCTCCAGGCGCTGGAATGTCTTAACGAGGAATAGAGCTCAGGAGTTGAAGGACACGAACGAGAAAGGACAGTGGAAATGTCTCCTGCTGTTACTCGACTGCCATCAAACTATACAGGGGGTGGCCACAACTGGCTACAGTATCAGCAGGTCGATGAACCTTGGGAAGGGCAGAATGCGCCCTTCAACTACTAAACCCACAAGATAAAGGCCCCCTGATGTCAAGAGGTAGACTTATCTAGGATAAATTCTGTTTTTATAAATCCTGTTTTCAGAGCATCCGTGCAACGAGAAGGATCGTCAGACCCGTAGAACGACCATAGAAAGCGATCCAGCAAATATCCACAATCGCCGATATTAGTGTCCACCTTCTCCGCCCAGAGCCACGGACTTGGATTAAGGAGGGTGCGTTCGGCAGTTGAGGAGTGTTATTTCTTATACTTTGTCGAACGTTGACCATGCTCGACAATTGGTTTCAGTAAGGGCCTATCCAACTGGAGGGAAATGCTCGATGATTTTATTCACCGTGTTGTTTTGTCTTGGGCTTTCTCCATTGGCAGTATCTGCAGATCAAATTTCAAAAAACTGAGGGGTATATATTATCCTCAGTGTTAAAGGTACGTAAACTTGCAACGGAAAGTCAGCATACTGATCATAGAGCATTCACCACTGGTAGGATATTAAACTAACCTGTATATCTACAAGTTCCCTTTCTGAATAGAAACAGGGACATCTTCGCGCGGGAATCCAATCTTCCCTTCGGCCCAGTCACGAATCAGCACACCTGCGATGGCCGACACAGGTGGAAGACGGAAAGGAGGCTCGTCTACTGAAACCTCCGATTGTCGAACAGGAGCTTTATTCGAGGACGACTCAGTGGGAGCTAAAGCTCGCACAATGGCTTCAGCTTCTTTTTGTTCAGTGTTAGGTCGACCTTCGGAAATCTCTGCCATCGTTTTGTAATCTGCTTTTCCGAATTTCGTTCCGGCTTTATGATTTAACACAGCGAGTACTTCTTCCCGAGTGTACCATCGAGCATCTGCCCCGAAATGTTGGAAAAAATGTGCTTAAGTCCAAAGTGGATGATCACTCACCAACGAGTTCGTTATCCAAATCGGTTCTTATTGGTTTTGTAGAGTCCGCCCGGGCATAAAATCCAACCATGAGGCTTGCTGGAAATGGCTAATAAAGCTTCGGTTATCGCGCATCATCATATTCAAAAGTTTCTGACTGACCCATGGTTGGCCGGAATGATACTTAACATTCCAAACATGAACTCCAGCCTCCTCCCACATTTCTCGAGCAACAGCATCCTCAAACGATTCTCCAGGTTCGATGAAGCCAGCGAGGGCGGAGTAGAACTTTCCTGGAAACCTTCTCTAAAGGTTTGAGGGTAAGTAAATTTTGGAAAGGGGGCGTGAAATCGATAGGCTTACTCCTCTCCCAAGTAAAACTTTTTCTCCAGTCTCGTCTATAGCGATCATTATGACCACAGCGTCTGTTCGTGGGTGTGTAAAGTTGTGCAAGCCTTTACTGGGTAAATCAGTGGACGATGAGCTGCACAGAATCGATGTGAAATGAACATGATTGCTTACACAGTAGGACAAGGCTTCTTATTGCCATTGTCAGTCCAAGGCAGTAAAGAAACGCAGGAAATCTTCCACCCTCCCCACATTGAATAGGTGGGTGAACCACAACCGGGACAAAACTAATTCAAGGCGTTAATGAGTAAAATCACAAAACGAAACGAGAAGTACCTTATTTCGTAGATTCCAATCCACAAGACTTTTAGCAGAAGCGAATATAGCAGCGGTTAAATGATCCAGGTTGGACATGACACCTCTTGGTTCGGCGAAATCAAGTATTGTTCCTTCCCGTCCTGGAGTCGTTCCCTTTAGAATTTCCTGCACCTTGTCTGTGGATCCATCAAAGTCTGCTATGTCGATGGCAAAGTATGGTGTTCCTTCCAGTTTTTTAATGGCTTTCTCTGGATCTTTGAACTCGGACGAAGGGAGTGCTGATGAACTATCGTCTGTATGAGGTTCATGTATCCCTAGGAAGACAACAGCTTGACCAAGATGTCGTGCTGCTTCGGTTGTAGAATGCGAGTGCTCTTCGTGCTCCTTTTCGACGACCAATTCCCCTGCCCTTGCGCCTTGCCCAAAGTACGGTTCTGGTCCAAGGAATGGCTTGACATCAGAGGTGGTGAGGTAGACTGGGGCTGGCCTCGTCGATCCATTCGGACTCGACCCGACTAAGGGTTGTCCAGAATGGAATACCAACCACTTCGTGGCAGGTAGTGCAACAACGGCGTTGAGAAAGACGTGCGATGTACGAAGCCAAGAAAGTCGGTTCAGCGGGGAGCCCCCGTACATGTTGACATGTCTGAGATATCAGAAGTTAGCTTTTTGAAAGCACACAGAGATCGTAAGGTGACGAACGTCTCTGGCATCTTGAGAATCGTAATTGTGGTCTAAGGATGGCCGGCAAAGAGAAAAGACAACCGGTAATTGTTATCGCGAGAAGATGTCTGATTTTGAAGTGATTGATAAGTCGGGGAATTCGTCATTTCATGAGTAAGCCTCTTCAGAATCAGATCACCCCATTCGTTCCGGAGTCCATTGCAAGTACTTGTATAGTTGTGATAATTCGCTGGCTTTGTTGAAAAGAGGCTAAGGGCGACGATTTGAAGTGCATGATGAAAGCGTTCAGAACGTTGTTTGATCATCAAAGCATAAATCCGAACTCCGGCATTTGTGTTCCTTGACCTCTTCAACTCGAAGCGACGTTCCACAGCATTCAACGCCAACCATTACCCTGTCTCGTCTCTTGACACCACACAGGCAGAATTGAGGCGCATGGGCCTCGTCTGAGCCTGTTCAGGACACCCATCGAATGTCTTTCACCCATATTCGGTACATCTTGGCCTCTGACATATTTCTGGCTTGTCTTTTCCCCCTCCTCGTCTTTATAATTGGCTATCAGCATTTCCGTTCCGCCAGCCTCGCCGACATACGCGCATTATTATCCCTACACTCTCGAAAGTCACCTGGAAGCAACTACTTCTCTCTTGAAAGGGCTTACCACTCATTCGACCGATATGCTCAACTCTCAGCAAACGAACTTGCTCGTATGCGCGCGTCGTATGCAAAGCTCGGACGTGTCGGCAAGAATGTGGGATACAGAATAGGCTATCCGAAGAAATTAGACCGACTTCGCGACGTGACGGAGTTGAACGCGACCATCACTGCTGGTGTTGTGGAGGTTGCTCTGCAGGATTTCCCCACTCTCAACAATGTCGGCAGAAGCGAAACGGCCTCTGCGGACCTGGGAAGGGTCCGGGAAGCACTCAAACATTTCGTGAGGGATTGGAGCTCGGAAGGAATCGAGGAGAGGACGCGTATATTTGCTCCGATTCTGAAGGTTCTGGAGGCAGTTCCCGAGGCGAATCGAAAAACTACGAAAGTCCTCGTGCCAGGATGCGGTCTAGGGAGGCTCGCATGGGAGATATCTCAGCTTGGTACGCCATCGTTGATCACGACGTACTTGTCTTTGAATTCACGTTCCGAACCTAGGATTTGACACAACTGCGAACGAGCTTTCCTTCTTCATGACCCTAGCCTTGAGGTTTCTTTTCTCTCCAAAAACAACAGACTCGGTGAACCAACATACTCTTCGCCCCTATGCCCACTGGTTTTCTCATCAACGTTCCAATGAATCGCTTTTCCGTTCGATATCTTTCCCAGACGTTGTTCCACGTTTCGATCCGAACTTCCATCTTCTGGAGGGCGATTTCCTCAAGATCCCTGTTTCACCTGAAGGCCTTAATTACATAGTGACGCTTTTCTTCATCGATACCTCCATCGACGTCTTTGCGACTATGACACACATCTATAACCTCCTCAAACCTGGGGGAGTATGGCTCAACTTGGGACCGCTTCTTTGGACTGCAGGGGGGCAGGCGAAGGCTGAACTGAACCTCGAGGAGATCTTAGCAGCAGCTGAAGATATTGGCTTTGTTGTCGACACTGGCCTCTCTCAAACGATCGAGTGCGAATATACGGGAGACAAAAACGCTATGATGCGTTGGATATACAAGGCCGAGTTTTGGGTTGCAAAGAAATCCAAGTGACACTTCAACGTCGATGGCCGTACCGCATTGAACTGTCTCTACCTCGTTCTCAGCACTCAGCGTTCAAGGTTCAAATTTCAAACTTCAAAACGCTCAGGCCTGCTCAACTCGGAGTCTTCTGCGCTCATGTATCTCCCACGTGATCATGGACAACAATGGAGGATCGGATTGAAATCGGCATGGTCCCTTATGTAGAGCCCAGAATGATCACCAGATGATGACGATTGATCTTGAACAATGGCGGCGGTTGTCAAATCAAACAAAAATGGACGAAAGGGTGGGGGCCACTATGGCCACAATAGGCCATAACGGGCGGTATAAAAGTCAGCGCGGAGTTCTTGACCTTCTATATCAGAACCTTCGTTTCAACCACCATCTTCACTGAGATTAGCTTGAATTGACGCCCAAACCCTGAGGTAACACGCACCCCCACTCGTTATTCCAATCTCACTGAGTTTAAAAGGCCAAATGCCATCCTTTCATATGACTGAAAACATCTCGTATGAGATCCTGTGGGATGATAACGACCTCACGTCTCGCTATCACTCCTACCTAGCAGCACGAAACGAGGCCCGTTCAATGCTGGAGGCGTCCGAGTATGGATCAAAGTCTGAACGTAGGATTGCAGGCAACAAGCGCGTAGAGAAATACCGCTCAACTCAGGGCTACAAACCGGGGGATGGACAGGTGTTGCAGAGCATTACGGCGTCACCGGCGCTTAAGCATTCTAGCTTCGAGGTGTGTACCGATCACTTTCAACCCTTGGATGACTGGTATTAAACAATAGCCCTTGCCTGTGCCTCTTTCCGTTCAGGAACTTCGGGTTGAATGTTACTTACAGTCTGCAATTGCAAAAGGACGCCCCCCGTCCCCCGTTGATCCTGTGAAGACACCTCGGGCCGTAATACCCCCCCTTTTCAACGCCTTCAAGGATACCAGCGAAGAGAAAGATGCTGATGTATTCTTATCCGATATCATTATGAAGGACGAGGTGTAACCCCAATGCCCAACATCAATGTCTCTCTACCAGTGTACTACGGTTATCAAGCTCGATTTTATACCTCAATATATGGCATACCTATTCTGAACCGTCAAAAGTCCTCCAAGTTTTCGGCAGACATTATGACTGAGACTTTCTTCGCACCTTCCAAGTCATGAGTCTTTTCATTGAAATTATTGATTTTAAGGATCAGGAGAATTTGTATCTCCACTACAATCTGAAAAGGACCAGCGCGGAATCCTGGAGTCCGAAGAACAGATTGAATGATTTTGATGATAAAATAAAAGGGAGGGAGTCCCGGCGCTAATTTTGTTCAAGGAAGGGGTGGATCCCGCAAAAGAGTCTCCCTGGGCGGAGCCGGTGGAGGCGAATACGGTAGTAAAAGATATCGCGAGGATGGAGTCTTCCTGCAACTGTTCTACCCACCAGGTATTATCCGTTCCATGCCCCTGACTCCTGGGGCGATCGGCAGAGTTATTCTTTTCTGAAGGGATTCCTTGTCGTGTCGTAGTATCTAGTGCTATTGTTCTTGATGTTGGTGGGGAAAGGTGACGGGGTGTCGGGATACTTGTGTCTCTTCTTGCCATTCGGTAAAAAAGCATCGCAACAACAAGAAGATTGCAAACAATCAACGATATTGCTGCCTGATATTTCCATATGTAAATTATTGCAAGGTAATTGAGCTTCGTTAAATTTACCTGTATTTGACCAACCGTCCTAATGGCCATACGGGAGTCGGATTCAAGATGGGCGCTTATTGCCCATACTGCAACGTATGCAATCGAAGCCATTAAAGAGAGGATACTGCTCGAGAACAGCAGAAGGATGAGGGTCCGTTCTTGCCTTGGAAGCTTTATCTTCCAAAGCATCACTAAAGGCGATATTATAAGCAGAATATCGGCCACAAAATCAACTGTCCAAGTCGATCATCAGCGTGACTTTTAGAACCGAAATGGTGGTACCAAAAGAACTTACGAGCCATCGATGTAAAGATAGCATCCGACGGAGCGGGTCTATTCTTTACACAGTCCATGAGAGTTTGTCCTTGTTCGTACCATTTACTGGATTTCGCGCTGGTCTTGCATTCAAAGATCGGCATGAGGACGTTGGGGAGGTAGAGTGCTAAAAATAGCACCGTGAGGCCAAACGAAAACCTCCTGCAAGGATGTTTTGGGGGAAATATTCGCGCGATCGACAGGGAGAGGCTGACGCGTGAGATCCTGGAGTACATTTCCATGGGTGATATGTTTTAGAATGTGTAAGTTTACAGGTCTGACGAGGTGGGTGACTTACCACAGAACAGTGAAATATAGAAATGTACCGAACCAAGGGGAATAAAGAAAGCTGGGAGACGTCACTATCCAGTCTTCTCAGTGAGATTCAATGAGCTATTTGCGAAAGAATCACACCTGCTCTCGTGGCCGCCAGCCAGTCGACAATGATCAATAGAATATCCACGGCGACGGGAATGAAGACGATGATGTCGTCCCACCACATCCTTTTGGTCCTCCATCGATGGGTTAGACGAATGAGTGTTAAACCAATCGCTATGGTCTGTAACGCAGTGGTAGGCACTTGGCAGAGAGGCAGCGTGTGTCAGAAGCATGAGTGATTGGAAGGATGATCATATAAAACTCACCTTCCCAAGCCAGAACATGCTTAGGTGCTTGAATGGGGGTCATACCGACCACGTCTTTGGCCTGTTCTACTCGAACTCAGACCCCAGCGGTATAAGTATGCATTCTGGAGAGAAGACGGTATCATGGGATTTGCAAGAGTTCTCACGGGCGCCAAAGGTATTTAATGCAGTTAAGTTATAAAAAATATCAGATAAATAGCCACCACTGCTCCATGGACTATAGCCTAAACTAATGTCAAAGTTCAGATGACATCTTCTGACCGAAATGTTGACGACAGTGGGGTGGTAAGGGAAGTGGTAAGGGAAGTGGTAAGGGAAGTGGAAAATTATGCTCATACATAGAGTAGTCTGGGAGAACCTTTGCCTGTGAAGAAATGGTGGAAACGAAAGGTACAGAATGGGAACAAAACTTATAAAATGTCGCCGCACTATTTTAGTCACGAAAAAGAGTTGGATATACTTTTATCCGAGAACGACCAAGCTGGTAAAGAGTGAGCCGTGTAATCCTCCTCGAACAGTGATGGCGATGAGGCATGAACGTGATTCCTGCCAGGACTGGAGGACCGAATAGAGGAAAAGTGCTGAATGGAATCGTCGTATAGAGAGGTAAGGACAATTGACGGTGATGCGGAGATATTTGACGGGGGAAACGGTGGCTCCACGCCATGGGTGTGAGCATCAGTGGTATTTGCGGAAGCCGCTTTCTGTTCATCGACGTTTAGAGGAGGTTGGGCCGCAACAGCTGGATCCGTTACATGTTCCTTTCGTACAATCCGGTAGAAAAGCATCACAACGACCAGTAGATTGCACACGAGCAACGAAATTCCTGCCTAGAAGTTTGTTTAAGACCGTCAGTTTCAGTTCGTCGTGATAAATGGAATGGAATTCCTCACTTGAAGTTGACTCATTATTTGTAGAATCAAAAAGGAGTCAATGCCAATTCGAGAGCTTAGACCCCAGATTATGCAATAAATCACGGAGGAAGTCAACGGTAATAGACTGCACGAAAATAGGGCAAGGATAAGTCGGCGTTGTTGGGTGGGAAGTTTGACTTTCCACAACATCGTCAAGGGCGATACAATAAGGGATAGATCGGCCAGCAAGTCCACTACACGTTTGAAAGTTAGCTCAGAAATGTTGCTCAAGATCTACTTGCACTCACGGATCACTGTTGCATAAATACCAACCAGAGGACCCTTTTTGCGGAGGCAGGTTGAGAAAGACACGGCGTACCATGGATTCGAAGATTTGTAGCAATCAAATGTCGTCATCAATACATTGGCAAGGTAAATGAGCAGAAACAATGTGGCGAGGACGAACGCAAAGCGACGACAGGGATGCCGGGGGGGAAATATTCTGGCAATTGAAAGTCCAAGGCTAATCCGTGATACCCTGTTATAATGCACCTTGAGAAGATACAGACGAGGATTCAAACGACGATCGTACCACACGATGGTGTAAAACATGAGAGTGTCAAACCACGGTGAAAGAAAAACATTTAACGAGTCTGTCGCAACTAAGTGGCAGGAAACGAGTCATAAGCTAGATTCGAGGAAGCGCAGAGAACGACCATACGCACTACTACCTCCAATGGCTAACCACATGATTACAACATATACAATGTTCCCCAGGAGAGGTATAACAGCGATCCAGTCATCCCACCACATTCTCATCGTAGACCATCTGTGTGCAAGACGGACGAGGGTAGAGCCAATAGACACAGCCTGGATTATCGTGATACTGGCTATAACATTACATTGTCAGTCCACAGAACATTGTGTAATACGGAGATTCGAATACCTTTCCAGGCAACAGTGTTTAGAGTCATGATGAGTTGGACTTGTAGCCCCGTTTCCAATCACTTCTTTGATAGCTTGAGCTGGCCTGGCCTTGATGTCCAACGGTGCCCAACCGTTTGACGAATCTCGTCCCATACAGGAGCTATCCTCCGAAGATATATGCGCGTCACAAAGGACACGGGCGGAGACGAAGGGAGAGAACGACTTCGAAGGAAGGGAGTTGACTGAGAGCGGGACTGGCTTTCAACGGGGATTTATCGAAAGGCAAGTCGTGAACAACAAGATGTTCAATTTTAGCGGCATATTCCTGGCAGGGCGTCCAAGGTGGAAATCCCACCTTGAGCAACTTGTCTATTTTTGCTCAGGCAATCAGAATGTGAGAACCCAGTAAACGCATGACTGAGCCGTTCGGACGCCATTGGAAGGGTTGTCATCTATAAAAAGAGAGTTGGATTAAGATAGAGAGATGCAAAGCCTGTGTTATTTTTGTTGCCCACCTGTCCCACCGCAAGTTCGTGGTCTTACTATCAGGATCGACCAAAGGTTTTCCACTGAGATCGTAGAACCAGTACCGTGACATGCTCTCTAAGTGGATAGTGAGCATAATTTTCATCTGAGATAATCTTGAGCGAGGGGACGATGGAGTCTCGAAACACGGCGAAGGGGGAATCTCACGTTCATCCGTTTTGCCGCTTACACTCCACGTTTCTTCCATCGAGCTTTCGATCGAAATACATCTTTCAAATATCTCCCTTCTTCCGAGCTCATCAAGAGAGATTTGGTTCGCTGGTATAAAGAGAGTCATGGTCAATTGGCTTGCACACTAATAGTATTTCGGTGCACTCACCTGGTGACCACCTTTCTATACCACCGGCGGTCCGGGGCTTGTCGATCCAAATAATACGACCTATGTGCATGGAGATGGGCCGCCAACCCCGAGCTCAAGAAGGCTCAAGATAGCGAAAGAAAAAGCGGTCCGTATGGGATAATATAGAGCGTTATGTATCTCCTGTAGCGGTGTCAGTTGTTGTAGCAATTCTGAGTCGCTGCGATTGAGAGCATCACGATCAAGGCCGGCAGCCTTTCCACTCGCTTCTGGAAGGAGTCCTCTGTGTCCGTAGATGACCTTTTGGTGTCCTGTTCGGAATTTGATTCAGAGATGAGATGTACACTATAGATCGTCAACATGGCCGCCTTTCAACAATTTCAGAAAAATCACCTGAATCGAAATCTTCCCTGACGAATTTCAAGACGGATTCATCTTGACGCGGGTGAAACGAGAAATTTGCAACGCATCACGAGAAGCAGATGATGCCCTCAAAACTTTCGTTGCCTTTCGTGAGTTTTCTTCAACGCCCGTTGATGACAAAGTCCGTGATGTTGGCGCTTGAAACTTGCTTGAAACGTTATGTATACATAATCCTGGTCCATGGTTACAACGCGAGCAGAAAAGGTAAGCATGCTCGCCATGTTATCCTAGCACCGAAATCAAATCGAATGGCGACCGAACTTACCATCTTCGACCAAGTTTTTTCTGTGATGAGTGCTGTTGACAATGTTGAGGTTCAGAAATAACTTCCGCCGCCGATCCGATACAACTTTCCTTTTTTGGTATGTTCTTTAGCCCCTGATCGGACATCACCGAGCAAGAGTCTTGGCATGCTTGACCCTTTGCATTCGACATCGTCCAAACGAGTCGAGTCCTGGTCGAGTCTTGATCCCTGGAGGTGACCTTGAAACGTTGTTTCTATGTCCTCGGGTACAACTTGTTGCAGATTTTTAAAGCCTGCCTCCGGCCTAGAGATTGTCTAGGTTCGAGATATGTAATCGAATCAAACGATAATATAGGATTGTTGTAAGTATGGACAAGGACAATAAACAGATGCAGTACGTGGTAGTATTTTGACAGCAAGAAAGAAAAGCATAACTTTTTGAACACGACAATTTTTGAGGAACACAAAGTTAGCAGGAGGAAAGCAGAATCGACAGCATAGAAGACGATCAAAAGGAGGATGTGGGTATTGTTGGCAGAATCAGAATTCCGAGATTCAGAGAGTGGACAAAGCTCAAGACGGCTGTGGATTTGGGTTCGAGGTTAACGAGGCTGACGCCTGAGTCTCGGGAAAGGACCACGCAGGAGCAGTCGTTTTCGTGTCGAGTTGGGGGTCCTCGTAAGGATTGATGCGGCTTCCATCGTAAGAGGAAGTGTATTGAGAATTATAGTTGGTGTGTTGGGAGTGAGAGTTGGTGTATTCGGAGCGAGTGTTGGTGGACTGGGAGTTCAGTTGAACGGATTGAGGTTCCAATACGACATATTGCGATTTTTGGGAACTGGAGGTTGTTTGCTCGGAACCGGACTCTGTAGGTTGAGAGCCTGAGCTGCTGCCAGTGCCGGTGCCGGTGACCTGTTCGTAGTTCAAGTTCATTTGTTGAGAGCTGGAGTTAGGAGCAGGGCTATCACCAGATGGTGGAGGGGACTGCGAAGAGTTTGCTGAGAAGACGACGTCGGCCGTCATGACTGTCCCGTTTTGACCATCAATACGTGGTTGGAAGTCTCGGACAACAGTAGGTGGTTGGCCGTCTCGGAAAACCGAGGTCACTCTGCGGTCTGCGGTGGCTGGGGCCACAAACGACGGTGGTCTCGGTGCTGGTGCTGCATCAGCTCTTGGGGGAGCTGGCTTGGCCTCAGGAACAAGTTTTTTACTGACACGATATATAAGTGTTGCCACGACCAGAAGGTTGCAGACAATCAGCGCGATACAGCCCTAAAAACGCGGAGAAGAACGATCAAAAAGGTTGCATGAGTATACAAGCAGGAAGGAGAATAACCGGACCTGGAGTTGACCACCCATATCCAGAAGTAAAAACGCATCGGGACCCAATTGAGGCAGGGGTACAAGACCGAGGGTGATAAAAAATACTGAGGACATGAGAGTCAGAATGCTGCAGGAGAACAGCGTAAACAGGAGTCGGCGCTGAACAGCTGGTAATTTGACGCTCCACAGCATTACTATCGGGGCAGTAACCAGGATAAGATCGGCAGAGAAGTCGACTATGGTCAAAAGAACAGGAATAGGTCAATATGAGAGCCAAGGCGCAGCTTCGTAGTTCACTTACAAGCCATTACAAGATAAATGGCGCCCTTGACACTGGGTCGCTTCGCCACACAAAGTGGGAGTGGCACGTTCCACCATTCATGCGCTGATCCATCATAACATTCAAAGGCAGCCATGAACAGACACGCAATCCAGATAACGAGAAAAGTTCCCGTCAGGCCGAGGGCGAATCGACGACAACGATGCTTTTCAGGAAATATGCGGGCAAGTGAGAGGGCAAGGCTCGCACGGGACACCCTAAAACCCGGTCAATGTGAGATGATGACCACTTCATAACCATGGGCGATGGAACGTACCATACGATGGTGAAGAATAGGATATTACCAAGCCAGAACGATGTAAACAAAGCCCCCACGAGTTTGTCTGCACACAATGGTTAGCATAGTTGCATGGATAATAGTTCAGAAAGAACATGCCCTGGATCTTGAGCCACATGATTGCAAAATACAAAACATCGCAGACGAGAGGCAAGATTGTGGCCCAATCATCCCACCACAGGTATAGCCTCCGCCATTGATGAACCAAACGCAAGAGTGTTGAGGATATCGCGATCATGTGTAGAAAGCTGATGCAGGCTGTTTAAGAAAATGTGTGGTTAGCTACATTCATGGGGTTTACAGAAACAGATAAGTACCATGCCACCCGACAGTGCTTTGGGCAGGGAAAGGCATCTGGGCGATCCTGTAGGAGTTGCGAAAAACATTGCAGTTTGTTAAATATCCCGAGCGGTTCGAATCAGTACAGGGTCGTCGGGCGTTCTAAGAATATATCGACTACTTATGTTCCCTTTGCGTCCCTTGTGATTCATTCAATTAGACTGATCCCTACACATTAAGTATCATTTCGGTGATTTCACCTGGATTGGCGGGTGATTGGAACTTGGAATGAAGAGAGAAAGGCGTAAGAGGATTCTCAAAAAATCGAGGCGAGAATAATCCAGCTCTTGGGCATGAACCTCTACATCGTTGTCCAGGGACTTGCGGAATGGCGACAGAAGCCATGCATCAGAAGATGTGGCATGAAATCAAGAAAATTACGTTGGATGTATTTGAGGTACAACAAGCAGTTGAACTAATTTTCCCTTTGTGGGCGCGGTGTAAGCGAGCTGCGAGCGGGGTTGCCTGGCTTGAGGTGAATGAAAGGGCTCAAGTTGGGGGGGAAATGAAGATATTCAGAACGTTGGCAGAGTGATTGTGGGCCACCAAGGTCGAAAATAAGCTGAATACAATCCCCAATGAAAGCGGAGGGGTATGGGATGGAAGACGGAGTTTGAACAGGGATGTGCCTTGGTGGGTAGAGGGTTGGTTGTTTGGCTTAGGGGTTGTCAATAAACCGACTCTTCTGGTCCAGGTTGGTCCCAGCCAGAGACAAAAAAAAAACACTGGAAAAAAGAAAAGAAAAAAATAAATAAGACATACGTAAAACTGGGAATATGCATGGATGGACCTTGTAAGCGAGGGTATTGTTGAATAACATATGTTTTGGCTCGGGTCCGTGCGCGATCAAGGGATGTGTGGGATAGTTTTATTGATATGGAAAAGTGTTTGAGAGTGAAATTTGGTTCTGCTGTTCTCGTTGTCGTTGTCGTTGTTCGTCTTCGCTTCGTCGTTTGTTTTTGTCGTTGTCGTTGTTCACCGCGTCTTCGTCGTTGTTCTCGTCGTTGACTCATCCACGCATTAGCGCTCGTTCAATTCTCTCCTTGTTGAACTTTTTCTTCTCTTTTGCGTGCGTGTCTTTTTATTTTAACCCCAACCACCACACTCGTTTCGCTGGTCCACAGCCCACCACGCTCCCTATCATTTAGTATCTACCATTCTCTAACTCGCTTTTCCCCCTCTTTCTTCGCAATAATTCCGCCGTTGCCATACATATCCCATCCACTTTCCCCGCTATTTCTACATCCTATATCATGGACGACTCCCAAGCAGCCTTTGTTCAATATCCTAACTACTTTGATATCGATATGATGAAGGTACCCTCTTCTCTCTCTTTCCAACTCCTTGCATCTAATAGCCCGCTTACCAGCGCTCTATGGACACCACCGGTGGCCCTGATGCTAAAAAAGCGCGTTGGTCTCCCACTTCCGCCTTTTCTACGCAGAATAATGGCTCTGCTGTTCAAAATAATTCCACTCGCTCTGATGCTTTCGCCAATTACGGCTATGGGCCCCAGGCCAGTATCACACAACCCGCATTTAACGGCACCCAAGCCAATGGTAGTGCATTCGCTGGCAGTCCTCTATATTCGACCCCCTCCCTCGCTGTCAATACTCAGACAAATGGATCGGTCATGAATGCTCAGCTTAGCCCGAACACTGCAGCAGCATTTGCTGCTCAACAGCAGCAGCAACAGCAGCAACAACAACAGCAGCAGCAGCAGCAACAAGGCAGCCCCAATGGCAATTACAACGCCTTCAACGCGTACAGCATGTTGGGTATGGGTATGCCCGGTATGGGAATGCTTGGAGGTTTCCCTTACAACGGTCAAATGGGCAATTTTGCTCAGGTATGTTTTCACCCCTAAACTATCGTCCCTACAGCAAGGACTCATTTCTAACTTAGAACTTCCAGCAAAGGCTTCCTTCTCTTAACTTGAACATTCCTGCGGCTCAAGCAGGAGCTTATTCCCCAGTTGCTCTTTCTGCAGCTCTCAACGCCTCGTCCAACGCTACAGGACGCACTGTCTACGTTGGCAACCTCCCCGCTACAGCCTCCGTCGATGAATTACTCAACCTCGTTCATTTCGGCCCTCTTGAGTCTATTCGAGTTTTGCCGGAGAAGTCCTGTGTCTTCCTATCCTTCTTGGATGGTGCCACCGCCGCCGCATTCCACGCCGATGCTACTATTAAAAAGTTGTCGTTACATGGCCAAGAATTGAAGATCGGTTGGGGAAAACCTTCTCCTGTCCCCGCACAAGTTGCACTCGCTATCAGCCAGAGCAACGCCAGCCGTAACGTTTATGTTGGCGGACTGGAAGAGGGGATGACAGAAGAGCAGCTCCGCGACGAGCTGAGCCGTTTTGGTCTCATCGACCAAGTGAAAATCGTCAGGGACAAGAACATTGGTTTTGTTCATTTCCTCAGCATTTCTGTTGCTACCAAGGTTCGTTTTTAGATTTTATATAATCCCATTCATTCATTAACTTTCTTCACTCTTCCAGGTCGTGAATACTCTGCCCACTGAGCCATCGTGGGCAGGAAAGCGTGTAAACTATGGCAAAGATCGTTGTGCATATATCCCCAAGTCTCAGCAGGCGGCTGCCCAACAGGCACAAGCTGCGGCTGCCCAGTCGCTGGTTGCCCAACAGGCGATGTCTCCTCAACAGGCCAACTTCACACCTTTCAACCAGTATGCTGCAGCTCCCTTCACACCCGTTGAAATGATGAATGCTGGCAACATGAGCAATGGCATGGGGGTCCAAGCAATGAACAGGACTGTCTATTTGGGCAACATCCATCCTGAAACAACTTGTGAGGATCTGTGCAACGCCATCCGCGGCGGAGTCCTTCAAAGCATTAGGTATATGCAAGATAAACATATCGCCGTATGTCTTTCTTTCCTCTGACGGCACTTTTTTGGAACTAAAATTTTTCACCTGCCTAGTTCGTGACTTTTGTCGACCCTGCGGCCGCATTTACATTTTTCCAGGTCGCATCATATCAGGGTCTTACACTGAACAACCGCCGACTAAAGATTGGATGGGGCAAGAACTCAGGCCCTCTGCCTCCTTCACTTGCTCTTTCTGTCCACGCTGGTGCTACCAGAAACGTTTACATAGGAAACGTTGAAGATTACGAAGCCTTCACTGAGGAGAAGCTGAAGCGTGACTTTGGCGAGTATGGTGATATTGAGCTCGTCAATTTCTTGAAGGAGAAGTACGTTCTTCTCTTTTATCTTGTCTTCATCTGGAATTTGGGTGCTGATTGCTCATTTTCTTTTTCTAGGAATTGTGCATTCGTTAACTTCACCAATATTTCGAATGCTATTAAGGCTATCGATGCCATCAAGAACAAGCCAGAATACGCTAACTTGCGTATTGCTCATGGCAAGGACCGATGTGCAAACCCCCCTCGCTCAGGCCCTCAGGGGGGTTCTGGTGCCAAACGCATGGCCAGTGGTAATGGCGCAAATGGCGCAGAAGCTATCGGCGCCCTCGGCGACGGTACTGACGATGTGGATGCTTTCTTGAACGGAGACGACGAACATGGCGACATGCATGTTGATGGAATTCAAACCAATGGAGGCGCTGTTTAAAGCATGTGCCTCCCTGTTTTTTTTTCCGATCCATACCCTCGACCTGGATTCTTTTTCTTCTGTCTAATCTTTCCCTCGCGATGGGTGTGAAGAAAGATAATAATTGGATACCCCTTTCTTCCACCGTTCGCGTCGCCTCTCCTCGCCCCCATACCCTTCGGTCTTCTCCATTGTGCATATTTTATCTCTGGCCGCGTATCTCTATGCCCTCTCCTTTTATTATCCTGCCTGCCTCGGTCACCGTCAAGTCGCTCCTTGCTTCGAATCAGTTCCTGCGATATATCGATACTCATCAACAAAACCGCCCCCCTTCCGACATTCGTGAATGGAAGATGTATGGCTCCGGGATCCCACCTCATCGGTCCGTGAACCATCTTGTGCATTCTTTGGTTTATGGGACCCCACTTCTCTGGTTGGATCTTTTGGGCTATTGGTTGTGGCAATTTTTATTACGTCTGCTTCTCAATCTTTACTCGTTCTTTTTTTTTCTATTGAAGTTATCGTAAATATGCTTGTAGTTCGATTGTCTTTATTGCCCTCTTAGTTTCTTTCAACAATTTATTTCAGTTTTTCCTCTCTTCCTTCTCTTTTTTCCTTTCATTTGTTCATTGGTTTCATTATCAACCTCTCTTTTGGTGTGCTCTTAAAATCCACCGTCCGCTCTCTTTGTTGTGCATATTTCTATTCCCCGCCTCCGTCAGCGTCGCCCGAACGCCCGAACACCGCAAACATATCCTGCGAATTGGCGGATAATCCACTCCTCGTCGTTCTCCCGTCTCTCTCTCTCTCTCTCCGCTGCTCCATGTCCGACAACCCCATAATAAAGGACGTCCACAACATCTTCATACCATATGTACTCTAAAATCCGTCCGCAATTTCATAATCAATCCTCATCCCTCTATGCTACTCTGACTGGGCCGACGACTGCTCGTACCCATTTGGACACGAACCCCTCCATCCAATTCTGGTCGCCGTATTCCACCATCCCCTCCTCGCAAGTAACAACGCACCGCCCTGCTGTTGGGACTTTCTGCTCGATCTTCTGACCGCTATTCTCGATTGACAATCGATACCCACTGTATTTTGGTATTATCCTGAGTCCTGCTGTCCCCATCACAAGTAATAATCATTAGCTAGTTGGTCTTGGTCTTAGCGTACTTTCTTACTTCAACTTCGTTCCATTTCCAGCCTTATTTGTTTGGGAGGGTGAAGAAACGATTTTGACATATACCTATGTGTAGTAGTGAACGTAGTCATAAGAATTCAAATTCCATATCGTCGTGAGTTTAGTGGGCAAATGTTATGTAGCGTTTCTTCAGATAATTTGTAAGTATCACCTCCATCAGCGCTCCAAGAGCCTTTAGCTTCAGCGCCGCATGTGAATGATCGGAGGAAGTGGCGGGTTTGTTTCCGTTCGTTTCGATGCCCAAATTGAACATGGTTGTGTTCGGATAATCTATTCAATTGAGTACATAATCAACCTGAAAGATGGGAGCTCGACAGGAACTTGGTTGCATACCCACAAAAGCCACCCTTGGTTGACCTGGATGAAAACCTCTGGTTCAAGCTTCCCAACCACCACTGTCTCCACTGTCTGGGCTACAACTGACCCCGACTCGAGGGCTTCAAGTTGACTTCAAGGCGCTCAGAATCTTCTCAACTATGTCACCTCATCTACAGAGTATGGTGGCTTGGAAAGGTATGCTTTTCGAGTTGGTCTCCTCAAATTCGAGCACACTAAACCAATGCTACGTATAGTTGCCATCATGATAGTCCATTTTTTCGCCTTGACTGTGACTTCGGTCAGGCTCCATCATCATTGGAAAACAAAACAACTGTGGTGGGATGATTATCTGGTTGTTGCGCCATGGCTGTTTGACCTGGTCGGACTAATTCTATTCTGGGTGCAATATCAAGGTAAAAGTATGTCTTGAAAATCTCTCGGATGCCAAAGAGTCTTCGCTCACATCTTTCTTCGCAGCAATCACCTGGGAGAGTACTGAATATAACGACTTCGTCTTCTCATGGTGGACTATATGTCTCCTGGGATTCTCAGTCATTTGGTGGGTCCGGTTCTTCCCCATTTTTCCTGTGGATTGCGTCTGAAGGTCTAAATTCCAGGCAATCTCGTATCTCTATGGCTTTTTCGATTGCCAGAATATTCATGCCCGGACACGCCTATCGGATAATTGCTCTATCTTTTGCCACTCTTTTATGCTCCTGTTATGTAACGTCATTGGTGGTCGTCTCGACACTATGCCGTGGGTCACCCTGGTATGACCTCGAGATGAAGACTTGCATGGGTGCTGGAAAAATCGCCCCTGTTCCTGCCATGTTGTTTGCGTGTTCGACCTTCCTTCATTTTCAAATCGCATTGGATACTCACTATTTTTATTACAGTGGATGTAATCGCCGATGTCTGCCTCATCGCCATCCCACTCCTAATGCTACGGAAAATCAACTTTCCGAGGTCTGAACGCGCTCTCATCTTGACTTTATTTTCAAGCAGCGCGTTAACCTTGCTGGGCACTATACTGTACTGTGGACTCTTCGAATTCCTATGGCAAGAGGGTCCAAATTCTCGGTTGCTATTCATTGCCCTCGGTCATTTCCAGGTAAGTTATCCAAAATACTTTTTGTCTCGATTGTATTCAAGTCCAATTTTAGGCGTCGTTATCATTGGTCGCTGCTAATTTGTTAGTCGTGAACATGCTCATCTACAAATTCATACGAAGCCGGTCAGCTCTTCGAAAATATCCAGTTGCAGGGCCTGCACCTGCAGAAGCAGAAGCACCCCAAGCCCAGCCCGAAGAAATAAATCATGACCCTCCTCCCGAACCGCCTCCCGTACCAGATCGACCCCCTTCTCTCACTCATATTACACTCACGATAATGTCAGAGGGCGTCCACTTCACCGACCCCTCGTTGATTTCCTACGATCGCAGTACCGTCCCTTTACCATCCAGTAAACCCTACTGGGGCGATCGGCTGGTTGTCTCGCTCCCTTAGAAAGCCATCCACTCCTTTAACAGTTTGCCGATCCATAATGGGCTATTTTCTAATTGAAGTATGTATGTTACCATTATTTTTCAACACGCCCTCTGTGGCTTATTCTTGATTCTGTATAGTCTATATATCTATCCAAAGTAATTTTGGCCTTCGGTTGCCAACGTGGACTTCACGCCACTGTTGTTGCCAGATCATCGACTTCGAACTGCCGCAGATTGCGAACGGAGGGTGCGCCCATTTTCGTTCGTGGGCGCAGTGTGGGCATGGGAGCATCGGAGGATCATGGTATGACCGGCGAAGCTTGTTCCATCAACGCCAGCCGATGGATGTGGTTCAGGGAATAGGTCAGGGCAAGGGAACGTCAAGGGAACGTGGCGCTTGTGGAAGTGGATTATTGATGCTTAAACGTTGCTGAGACTCGATTGTGAAGCCCGAACTGGAATCCCGGGATCATCTCAACCTTCAAGCCTTAAAGGCAAATCTTGAATCCCTTGCCACATCATTAAGGTCAGTTGTTTCTAACTCCCCCAATATTTATGAACTGACCTTTCTGGCCAGCTTTCGAGGCCCACCAAATCCTCGACCTACATAGCGCCCCACTTGGGGAGCCGTTACAAAAAGAGACTGCTTGTATGATCACCCCTCGTTCTGACAGATATTAGCCATCCACACTCCTTACCGGTATTCAGTTGCGGAATAAATGGCTGGCATGGCACGTTTTCCCTCCAATCACTCAACCTAAGGCATCACCGCATTGCAATTTCTGGACCATTTCTTCTTGGCGTTTGCTTGACCATGAAATCCTGCCATGAGCGCTTGATCAAGCGAGACGGTTGAAGTCTATCTTCCTTTCCTTCGTGTCAAAAGGCCAGTATGTCCGCAAATGTGCGATCTAAACGAGGTCTACACAAAATACGGTATCTAGAAAAAAATCCAATCCTCTCAACCTTGCCTTTTCTCTGGAGCATTTGGAGCCTGAAAACACATTTGAATTCATCATCAAAGTCTCTATGCCAATCCTAAATGAATTCGTGCCCTCTTGTCTCTAAGATGTATTGACATTGACTGGTATTGACTTCTGCTTCAGTAGTAGTTCAAGCTAGTTCAAGTTTTGGAAATATGCCACATATCTGTTATCAGCCATTTCGTAAGCCTATCAATTGCTTATCTGTCACAGTATCACCCCTTGATTTCCTCCACCGTCTCGCCACCGCAAATCCGAATCATCCTGAATGAGGAGAGGACACTGCACACACTTTTGCCTAAGTACGTCGGGAAGCTGCGCTTGGAACCGCATTCATTGCCAAAACGTCCGTTTGGCCATTTCTTGTGTCGGACTCAATGATCTCTAACACTCTGTTCACCTTGTTGTTCTCCTTATTCGTGAGACCCGCATCTGAACTCGTCTGCGTATTACCGCCGTAAGGTTTCTGTTGATATCAGAATCATCAACAGACCTACTACTAGCACCTTCCGAGACGATGGTTTGCTTCTATTTTTAAACCAATTGTCTGCCAGTGAGTTTGAATTTCTTGTCCCTGCCTGTACTGTTAAAATGTTTTGATATGGTATCCTTAGTTGGTTAAAACGGTGGCTGGAATTGGGTTACTTTTGAAGGCCGAACCTCCTAAGGGTTATCGACCTGTCAAGACTGTCGGTTCATCGTGAACAACCATCTATCTTTCACTCCACAACCCAAGTCTGTGCGGTTGAGACCCCCAACGCAGGTGGTCCTCGAGGCCTATGAAGATCCTGGCATGGAAAGGTACAAATTTCTGCAGATTTGTATGGAGTATCTTTAATCTTTCTGAATCAGTCATCGTCACAATCCTCCACGTCCTCGCCCTGTCTTCTTCCTTTGTCCGACTAGTACACCGTTGGAGGACGAAGCTTCTGGGGTGGGACGATTATGCGGCTGCCATTGCTTCATCGTTTGATACTGTGGTTCTTTCTCTTTTTTGGTTGCAATACAAGGCTGGGAGTACGTCATTTCAACAAGATGTTTCATTTTGAAGACTCACAGGCTCTCACTGACATAGACATCCCTCTGGACGAAGACAGTGCCACCGGATATGTATCGTTCGTTTTCTCATGGTGGACATTCTCCTTCCTTACTTACACTGTCATTTGGTAAGCTCTTATGAACTGCGGGATGATTATACATCATAGTAATCGCAACTTGTTCGACAGGGTATCGCGTGTTGCTATAGCCCTTTCACTCTTTAGAATCTACCCCCCAGGTCATCCTCATCGAGCGGCAGCACTGATATTCGCTGGATGTCTATTTCTGTTGTATTGCGTTTGCCTGCTGTTACCAACCTTTAGTTGCCGAGGCACACCGTGGTGGAATTTAGACATAGAAAATTGCAAAGGGCTCTCCGTCGCGTCAATGTCCGCCCTTCTTTTTGCTTGTGCGCTTTTTTTCATCTGGCCTTGATTTTTGTTTCTCACATTTAATTTATCTGTCACATAGCTGATATTGGTTCGGATCTTTTTCTGATAATCGGCCCTTTACATATGCTACGGAGAATCAAGTTTCCAAGAGCAGAACGTACTCTCCTTCTCTCCTTGTTCTCAAGCAGCGTCCTCACTTTGCTAGCCACTCTTTCATATTGTGTGGTCTTTTATGTAGTCAGCCAAAGCAACCCTGATGCCGGGCCAATCGTGATGTTTATGTCGCACGTTCAGGTGATTCCTTTCTGATCCTGTGTGTTCGGTTTTCTAACTTCGATCACTTAGACGTCTGTTTCATTAATCGCCTCCAACTTACTCGTGGTTGCAATGATAGCATTTAGGGCAGTACGGCGTAAATATGGTCCTTTTAAACCAACCCTTCCTCCTCCTCCTCCTCTTCCTCTTCCTCCTCCCCCTCCTCCTCCTCCAACCGTTGAACTGCCTCCAACGGACAACCAGCCAACGAACAACCAGATGTCCCAATCAGAAATTACCCCCATTACATTAACAGTCCTATCCGATGGTTTTCATATTTTTGAGCCCTTGCGCCACAACTACGACGATAGCTCAGCGACGTTACCAGAACAAAATTGGTATAACAAGCCATTCATACAGCCCGATCGAGGTGCTGTCTCCCTGCCATAGGAATGGGTTCCACTTTCGAATAATGCCCGCTACGACAAACTCACCGTCGTGTCGCAATACAAAGGCAGCATATAGTATTGAACGATGGCTCTGTCAAAGGTATACTGCCCCGAACAGTAGCAAACGTCCCTGGCTTTCAAAGCCATGCCAAACAAACTTTATTACACAAAGTTAAAATATACTATAGTAATCCTACAAGAATACTGTTTGTAAACATCTTGCTCACGTAGCGGCGCATTTTAGTAGGAGTATAACTGGGGTGTGTTGCCCTGCATCATCATCAGTACTCGCTCGGATCAGATAAAATTTCCTTTCTCCTGCAAGGAAATAAGTAAATTCGCCTTCCCCTTTCTCTCAGGCATGTACATCCAAGGCCCCAATCATACTTCCGATGTCCATGTTCGTGAGACTGCCAGATTCTGGGGCATAGCTCGAGGATGCTCTCTCTTTGACTTCCACAGCCCCTTGGAATACCAGTGCGCATCCGACTAAGTGTATTTACAGATTGAGACACATGTATCATTGGCCCTTATTTGCTCGGTGAAAGATTAGTAGAACCTATCTTGGTTCTAGATGTAACAATTTTTAGGTTAAATTTAATCTAATCCGTAGACGAGTATGAGAGGCGTTGTATCTAGATGACCTGAACACAAAGTTCTGTGAACTTAAGCGCCCGCTCCGGCCCGATCCGCCGCTCTTCGTGAACATGAACCAGACTGCAACTTAGGATCGTTCGAAAGCATTTTGGGCCTGATAACTTCTAATCCCAGCTTTAAAAACATTCGATGAGGCATTGGGGATATATGAAGGAAAAATCACGTTTTATGTGAAGATTTTTTCCAGATAATACTAGTTTCCTAATCATGAACCCAGTACATCTCTCCGGATACTCGTCTTCTAAAATTAAGTAGTTCTTGCCCTTAGGAGTTCTGACCGCCCATTCTAAATAGAATACGCATGACTACACGTCAACGGACACATTCAATGTAATTTGATCTCCCTACCTTTGGTTACCCTTAGGACACGGCGGATCCATAGCACTTCTCATCTCCACGAGGCCAGTGTCATTGCAAAAACCCCCCCAACGATCTTTCCGAGCATGTCAATGACGAGATACAAATGGATCAGTACATTATTCTTGCACACCAAATAAACTTTTCTTTAGAAGGTATAAGACTTCGACACCCAACGGTTCAATCGACAGACTCAACCTCGGGCCATACTATTTCAGCTGAAACTTCCTCCACAGACCCAAGGAAGGGGAAGGCTCTACGGCAAACCTCCACCATAAACAGTCACAGAGCATCTGTCTAGCCTCATATCCCTGGGACCCTGCCAACTTGAACAGGAAAACAGCCGGGAGACCATCGATGTCGTTACCTTGCCACCCGAGTTGTTGCCTTCCAGGACCTGTCTTGTGGATGTCCATCGTCGTCTCAGCAGCTCTCGCAGGTTCAATGGTCCCACATGCTCGTAATCTGCCGCTCGTACTATACTTCATGTGTATCACTGTCTTTTATCATTCAGCAACGTTGGTCTCCACACTTACCGCGGGCGTCAATACCACCCAATATACTAGGGCCTCCTTCATCGACCCCCTCGACAACTCTCACATATTCTACACCCTCTGCCTTGGCCTATTTTGGCTTCTCAACTTTGTCCTTCAGATCTTGAACTTCCTGAAGCGGACACCCAGGGAGGACAGGCTATACTTCCTCGTCATATTCTCTTGCATAGAATGGATGCTAAACGCCCTCATAATTTACCACTCTCTCCTGGCCTGGAGAGATCGACAGCTGGCCAGACTCGAGCAAGAAGAAGATTTGGAGTATTGTGCTGAACACCTCCACCTGAACTGGTACGTGTTTTATAGGCAGTGAGAGACAATCTTAATTGAACATATGAATGAATTGTTAGTGGTGATGAAGATGAATTGACCATCGTATATTTGTCGATGACCGGGCCCTTGCCACCAGTACATGAACCAATTCAAGTGTAAGAGAAATCTCGTTCATGCACAAGTTCAATGCTTGAAATACGTAAAATCACAACAGGCTCTCCGACTCGGAGTTGTTACTACCCACCTTTCCGACCTACGTACCAGACAATGATCCTGAACCTCCCAACAACGAAGGTGCCTTACAGAAGGACCATCATGAGAAGGAATAAAAGAATGTTTCCAACGGCGTCTACTCAAACAGAAGACCATCTAGAGGCTTTTGTAAATATAAAATTCAATGACTCAAAGTGACTAAATTATTCTTGCCAACGGGTCAAGGGCGGTACTATTCACTACTTCTGTACTCAATATGCTTAACTTATATTAACAAGAAACTCGATGGTATCCACATTATTTAAACTTTTCGATCCATGTACTACTGTAGTATAGTCTTATAGATTACATTTGGTATCAGAGAAACAGAAATTGTTGACTTTCGGCGCCTGAGTCGGTAGTAAATGAAAGTACTTTTGAGTCAAGCGAAGATCATGACATGCCTGTGGTCATCTCGAGAAAAAAATGAATCTATGAGTAACGAAAAGGTTAAAGGTATCGAGGAGAAGGAGAGGAAAAAAATTCCACCACCGATGCCCTTCAAGGATTCGAAATGTAACACCCACAATTAAAGCACTAGCAGACCCGTACATCCAAAGAGCACACAAGATGCGCATATTTCGATATTTCCTGTCGTTTCCTCTCTTTTTTTGAGCGATCGAGCTATCTCCTGAAGCCACCCAACTGGCAGTGGTTCCAAAGATGCGGTCTTTGATGGCCATGAGATAAGCGTATTGTTGAATAACGAAAACGAAATTGACGTTGAAATTATACATTTGGCGTGACCAAAGACGAAAGACGAAGACGGAGTAAATGAGGGAAGGGAAGGCATAGGCGAGGTTGTACCACATCACTAGATCTGGATGGGTCCATACCATCATGATGCCTGGAATTGAGGCGAGGAAGATCGTAAATGCCGCAGCTGTATAGTACATCATGCCGCTCAGGTAGCATACTTTCTGGACGATCGTAAGATTGGATTTCCAAAAATCAGAGTTGGTGAGCAGTGTTGTCGAACCGGAACACCAACGCATTTGCTGCGAAAAAAACGCGCGAGGCGTGTTAGGGGAAATGCCACAGGCAAGAGCTAGAGGAATGTATTTCACTTTCCAGCCTCTTGTGAGGGCGTAGAAGCCGGTATGGAGGTCTTCAGAATGGCCGATCTCAGCAGTTCCGCCAACGTCCACCAATGCCGCTCGCCGGTACAGGGCATTGCTCCCAACACATATTGATGCACCCCAACGATCACGATTGACCTGCACAACACGATAGAACAATTCTTGGCTAGCACTGGCCCCCTGTTCCACCCATGTTTGGTCTGAAGATGGCCTGAAGAATTGAGGAGACTGCACAATGGCAACATCGTGATACTTGTTCGTGTAAGGAATGAGCTCCTCCAAGAAACCCTCGCAGGGGCAGAAGTCGGCGTCGAAAACAACGAAGAATTCTCCTTCGGTACGTGTAAACGCATACCGTAGATTTCCAGCCTTCTTGAGATAAGGTTTGTTGTCCCTCGACATGTATTCGAACCCATAGGTCTCGGCAAGGTGCTTCACACTGTCAAGACCGCCATCATCCAAAACGTAGACCTTGAAATTGGGGTATTTGAGTTGTGCGACATGTTTGTATGTGTTTTCGAGGACTTCGAGTGGCTCGTGACAGCAGGGTAGGTATATGTCGACAGAAGGCATTTTGTCGGAAGGGTAAGCGTAGTCTTTCACGACTTTGCGGTGTTCTTCAAGGTTGAAATCCCGACCAAGATATCCGACGAGGAAGGAGATGATCAAATATACTTGGATGAGACCAACGAAAAAGCCGAACCTTGGATGGATATTAGCACGCACAGATTTTCGAAGAAGGATTCTGCCTACCAGTAGGACATTCTTGAGGATATAGAGTAGAACCACATGCCAGTAGAGACACTCAGAAAAGACACCGTGCCGAAGAGGTATAATGGGAGCCTACATTCAATCAAATCATTGAATTACTATCGGCTTTTTTTCAAAGAGAAAGATGACGCACCGACGAGTTTGTCCATACATCATTTTCTCGTCCTGGTTTGGTGGATATGGCAGAACAATTGTGGTCCGGTTGGCAGCATATGTGGTCACAGGGGTTCCAACGGAAGTACGGCTGTCGAATAATTGCCACCAACGTCGTGCTGGGATTGTTACTTCTGGGGAAGGTAGGGACTCTTGGGAAACTAAACCGATTTTTTCTGGAGACTGTAGGTCCTCCTGCGGCATTATGGGGTCATCTTCTGGAGGATGGCGCAAGGATGGATGCACTATTGGAGTCACCAGATCCTAATTGATGTAATCATGAGTGTCGACTAGATTGGGATGTAGATTTTGACCAACCTTGACCAGTGGCTCGCCAGGCTCAGTGTATCGAAAAACTTCAACTATCACATCTGGTTCCGGCTTTGGCAATACCTCCATGACTTCTTGGCAAGAAGAAGGTTCTACAGTGGATTCCCTCGAGCCAGAGGCGCCAGGTGTAGGAGGAGATGTTGTTGCGGGTGTCGGTGATCCAGTGCTTGAACATGGAAACGAATCGCTATTCTCCGCACAGGACGAGTGGTCGCTAAGATATGAATTTAACGATACTGTCGGTGGAAGGCATGCCGGAGTGAATCGGAGAACGATATATGATCTGGCTTGCCTCTAGAGAAAGACGCGAACCTTTTTGTTGACTTCTAAAAAAAGGAGAATTAATTTTTAAAAACACGAAGAAGAGTGAGAGCACACTCGCCCAGGGAAGGATTAATAAACGGCGACCCGTTTTTCCTGATAATAAGCTTATGGGCATTGTTCAAATAATGTGGATAAGATAGAGGATATTTTCTCCCTAAAATAATTGTCAGCTGAAACGAACTTCTGCAAGAGTTAAAGGAGCGGCACACTAGACTTCAAAACCGAGGATGAGAATTGGTCGTCGGGGTCATCAAGGTTATTCGCTATTACCTATTTCAATGCTTTCCTTGAAAACGTGGCTCGATCTGGATGGTGGCCTTGGCCAAATTTTTGCTAGGCCAGAAGAAAATGAACGTCTGGAAGAAGTAGAGTAGTCCGAGGAAAAGATCGGCATGTTGGGGAACTATTTTATCTTTGGTCGAAAGATAGGGTGGAACCCATAAATAATAGAGATAGTTTGCCAATTGAACACTAGAGTGATATAAGCATTCAGTTTTCGACGGTCTAACTTGGAAACATAATACTAACGATTGACATAGCGCTAGTTGGCACTGGACCAGCAATATCAAGTACGTAGGTGCGTTGACGGTCAGCTCCACTACTTCGAAGAGGTGAGGTCTTCCGTGGTATCCGACCCCATAGTTGGAGAACGTAGACGATGATGTTGCGATAATGAGATTGTACGAAACTTTTCAAATCAACTTGTCCAATCTTGTCGACAAGGATTCGTAAAGCGTTGCAAAACGAGCACGGTGGAAAGCCGAAAGGTTAAATGTTTGAACGCTTGAAGCTTGAAGCTTGAAGTCTTGTTGAAGTCAGGAAACAAGAGACATCAATGCATCACGAACGTCGAACATGGGTCCTGCGAGATGTCACGTCTTCGAAAGCAGTCCATTTTTGGATATGTTTACTATTTTTGTCTGGGGCAAGTCTGGGGACTCTGGGCCAGTCCAAGGGGCCAGTCTGTTTCAGGCGGCGTTCAGCTTCATATCATCTGAGCTTGCCAGTGGCAGCAGTATAACAAGGGTTTCCGGCTCTTATGCTATTTATATGATTATATCAATTCAGTGGTTTGATACCCATTGGAGTTCGGGATCCACGTTTCTCGAAATTGCCATTGATGTTTCCCTCCGTGCAAAGTGCATGATGTAGATATCGAGTAATAAAATTTGGGGTGCAACACCCATCTATGCATCAGTGTTTCCCTGGACCAATGAATTTTGACGAGCAAAGCGACGCCCAACTGATGACGGGCCCGGCTCAAGCACAAAAGATGCGCCGAAGTAATGATAGTTTTGATTTGTGTGGAGCCGCAATTAGTAGTTAAGCTTGAGAGCATTGTTTGGGGTCTAAGAAATAGGGCCATCAAGTTAGTTTAGACCAGTAACACATTGTCATCGACACATCCTCCAAGTCAAAAAAATTGACTGGAGGCCACGTCATTGCAAGTCAACTCAACCTTGCGTTGTGTGGCCTCGCAATGCATGAGGGGAAATAAAATCCTATCCATACCGCTTCATGAGGTTGCTCATAATAGTTATGAAGCTTGAACCATCCCAAATCTTGAAAGAACATGTGCAGTTGAAATCCAATATTATTATATTTAGAACACTTCCATTTGACTAAATGAATCATGAACACGACAAGCCTGGGACGGGGACAGACTCACGTCACGGATATGTTTTTAACCGGCGTTGGGAGGTCAGCGTGGTATACATGAGAGTCCTCGGTGTATGGATTCATATTTCATGTCCAGACTGAAATGAAAGGGGATGTATAAGTTTTAGTGGACGTCGCACAGCAAGGGACTGTAATGAGTGGGAGGTGTTTGTGAGGGAAAAACGCGGTGTGGGCATGCAGAAGTATGACAGCCTGCGAGTAGATAGGAATGTGAATATGAGCGCCAAATGATACACTGTCTTGACTTGAGGAGGAACGCAAGGAGGCCTAGACAGAGTCGTGTCAAGCAGAAGGTTTTGATATTGAAGACCACCAATATTAATAGAGAGAGAGAGAGAAAACAACAGTAGGGAAATGTTCAGAAACAGTGCAAGGTTGGAATTTTGACACTGGGCGTCAAACAAAATGATATTGACCATAGAAACGAAGTGGGAGAGCTGTTCGGGGACGGGATGATGGTTTGAGACAAAATGAGAACAAGCTGTGCACTGGCAAGTACTTGAGCGGAACACGTGCAAACAGGGTTAAGGCCGACTGAAGGACATACGCCTCATCCACTGCGACTTTGTCGTCGAACTTGTTCCTTCCTTCCACCGGGCCCCTTCATTTAAAAACCCGTTTCTTCTTTCTATTCCATTCTCTGCCTTCTTCTCTGTCCACTACCACCATGACAGCAAGACGCCAGCCGTCGACCACATCTTTATCAAAGTTCGCGCGTTCAAACTCACCCCTTGGCCAAAACCGATCGCTTGATTTCTGCAATTCTTTCTGGGGCTTCGGAGATGGTGGCGTCGATGTTTTGTTTGCCAGAATGCGGGGTGCCGCAAGAACTGTTGAGGAATTGAAGTTGTTCTGGAAAGAGAGGTGTGTTGGCCCATCTACCGTCTATCGGTTGCACCGCTTACGCACAATTAAATACAGGGCAACTATCGAGGAAGATTATGCTAAGAAACTCTCCAAGCTTGCAAAAATGGCTCTCGGACGCGATGAGATTGGGTATGTTGTCTTTCCTTCGGTTATTGCAGTCAGTGGAGAGATGTACCATTTCGAACCGCGATGGTGTTGTGTGTTGATCTCAGGCTTACCCGAGCTATCATCACATTTACTTGTCATACATCAAACCTGGAGACTAAGCTCAACAAAACTCTTTTTTCAGGGAGCTGAGGAAATCCCTCGACACCGTTCGCCTCGAAACAGATCGGCAAGCTGGCTATCACCTAAATCTATCCCAGCAACTCCGCACAGAAATGGAAGCGCCGGCTGCAGCCTTCCATACCCGTCAACTTCATCACAAGAAAACCCAACAGACTATTATCGAGAAGGAATTTAAGACAAAACAAACACAAGAGTCCTACGTGAACAAAGCACGGGAGAAGTACGAGCAAGATTGTGTTCGGATCAACTCTTTCACTGCGCAGGCATCGCTCGTTCAAGGCAAGGATTTGGAGAAAATAAACCTTAAACTCGAGCGGACCCAGCAGACAGTGCAGACCAATGAGCGCGAATTTGCTAGTTTCTCAAAGGCTCTACAGGATACTGTTCAAAAGTGGGAACAAGATTGGAAAGCGTTTTGCGATAGTTGCCAGGACCTGGAAGATCAGCGCATTGAGTTCATGAAAGATAACATTTGGGGATATGCCAATGCTGTTTCTACTGTCTGTGTCTCTGACGACGAGGTGAGTAAATGCGACTCATGACTTGTATGAAGACTAAATACGGTTTACCTTAGTCTTGCGAACATATGCGAGTAGCACTCGAACAACTTGAGCCCGAGAAAGACGTGGAGAACTTCGTCCGAGATTACGGTACAGGAAATCAAATCCCGGACCCTCCTACTTTCGTCAATTACCAAACATCAGATGCCATTCCTTCATCGTCAGCTCGTCCTACCAGTCGAATCGCGAATTTTGGTCGTTCTTCCACTCGTGAATTCCTACCACTACGACAAGACAGTATGGCTTATGAGGAGGAGCCAACCGTTAACACCGCCGGAATTGGTGCAGGAGGAGGCGCAGCGAAACGAACAGATTCCTATAATGCCGATCCCGATTCCCTATCACGCCAGGCGACTCGGAATTCGACTGCTCCTGCCCAACAACAAGCACCTCACGTCAACGGAAACTCGCACCACCCACCCCTCTCTACTTCGCCCTCTAATGTATCAACCTCCCAAGCTGTGCGAAGGCAATCGAGTGTGCCAATGACTCAGGTGCAGCAGCAGCAACCACAAAGAGCTGTTCACGACCCACATGCTGAAGCTATTGATCCTAATGCCAAAACGTATATCAAGGTCGGAAACAACGCCTACGAAGTCGACCTCAACAATGACCCTCAAGCAACGGGCCCGTCGACGATGCGTCATAACGACATATCGCCCGCTAATCCTGTCACCCAGAACGGCGCTGTCGACCCATTAGTCAAGCAACTCGAAGAACTCCAAAATGTTGTTTCTGCGACGGGCAGTGTTAGACGGAACACACTCCATAAACCAAAGCCATCGCTGAGCGCGGAACCGAAAGCTGCGGACCCCAAACCAGGGCATATGTCTTCTGCGTCTGTGTCCTCTCGTGCAGGGCCTGCCGGAGGTGCAGCGGGATCATCTTTATCTTTGCCTAGCGGAAGTTCTCCGTTAGCTGGAGGTTCAGGAAGCCAAAACCGATCTCCTTCTCCGGGACGTGATTATCGAAACTCTGCAGAGATGGTCGTCGGCGCTCACCCATCAGTCTCTCGCCCTGTTTCGCCGGCTCCTCCTACCGCTGCTTTCATGATGCCAAAGTCTGTTTCTCCCATTGGATCGGAGGTGGTCCAGGAGGTGTTGGCAGATTATCAGCAATCGTTGCCTGGAGAGAGGAAATCGATTAGCAGGAGTAATAGTAGGCAGGGACATCATGGACCTACGCCAAGTCAGGCCTCCATCCACGCTCCTCAGACGAACCAGGGCCAAAATCTCGCTCGGCCCCCAAGTCAAATGGGACACGCTGGTATTGGTGCTCATGGTTCAAGGAGCAACAGCCCTCAGCCTATTTCTCGAGGGCCAAGTCCCGCTCCTGGACAAGTCAGACCCAACTTCATCCAGCCTCCTCCTCAGACTGGATCTGGTATAGCTCGTGCCCCTAGCCCTAACGCAGTTGGTATTGCATTGGATCAGAGCGGTCGCGTTCTTCATGATGAACTCGCTCAACGTTATCAGCAACAGCAGCAGCAACAACAGCGACCACCTCCACCTGCTCAAACCCAACAACCAGCTTACAACCCCCCTCCTCCACCAATGCAAGCGGCAATGATCCAACCACCCGTTCAACAGCAGCAGCAACAGCAGATGCAGCGTAGAGGTAGTTATGTCGCTCCCCTGGCGGCTCCTCCTCCTGTTCAGACCTATGCCGTCACACCGCCGCCACCTGCTATGTATCAGACACCTTCTCCTCAACCCTCCTATGTACAACCTCCTGTGGTGTATAACCCTCCTGCTCCAGTCCAGTACCAGGCTCCTCCTCCGCCTCAACAGCAGCAGCCTGTCCAACAACAACCAAGGTACACCCCACAACAGCAGCAGCAGCAGCAGCCAGTGCAACAGGTTTATGCGAATAACAGTTTGAATGGCCTTGGGGCTTCGAGGGGATCGGCATCTTCGTTGGCGTACTATGGCAATGCGACTCCTCCTCAGCAACAATTCCAACCTCAACAACAACAGCAGCAGCAGCGTGTTGTCCAACAGCAACAGCCTCAGCAGCAGCAGCAGCAGCAGCAGCAGCAACGATACCAGCAGCCCCAACAGCAGCAGCAGCATCACCTGGCTTATCGTGATCCTAGTCCTGTTGGAAGATCACCTTCACCGCAACCTCCTCCGCAAACAACGGACGATGGAAATACTGTTTTGTTCTACGGTTAGTGCAATTTTATTTTCTTTATCTGTTTATAAAAGATGGAAGTGCTTATTCCCCCTTCTTCCTTATCTTTCAGTGAAAGCGCTGTACGATTACACTGCTACGATTGATGAGGAGTTCGACTTCCAAGCTGGAGACATCATCGCTGTGACATCTACTCCGGAGGATGGATGGTGGACTGGTGAATTGCTCGACGAAGCCCGCAGACAAAGGGGCCGCAATGTGTTCCCGAGTAACTTCGTTTGCTTGTTCTGATCTTCTTTTTCTCCTTCTCTTCCCGTTTTTCTTTTCTCTGTTTCATCGAATCAGACTTTTGCTTTGGAGATATCCTCTCTTCTTTCTCCTATGATAGCTGCTCCACAAAACTGACACGACAACCACCCACGACCTTTCCCTCTTCCTAACGATCCATAATGCCGACCTTCTCCATTCTGAATGTTTTGTGCTCCATTTACCCTTTTCTCTTGTCCCTTCTTGTCGTTTGGTTTTTGTTTTGGAATTCATATGATCTATGCGATATCTCCTCGATTTGGCCCAAATACCTTCCTTTGCCCTTTATTTGCCTTCTTTTCTTGCAATTTCATCGACCTTTCTACCCCACCCATCTCGCTCATATCTTAAGTTTCTTTGGTTGCAGCAGTCATGACTCTTTCCTCTTCCTCTCCCTCCTCCTAGTCGATGGATGAGCCGGTCTCTTTTTGTTTGCTTTTTACATATAGTCGAATAAGTATTGTACTCACATCGCTTCGGAATCGTGTATAGGCTTTTCAATTGGGTACATGTGGGAGTTTTTGAAGCTTCTGGCATCATCTCCCGAGTCTGATGGACTTCATTTTGTCGCAGATTTCTACTCCTTCTTCGATGTACCCCTCTTGTATATAACCTGCTCCCTGAAATTTCGCTCTGTTCTCTCCGGTGCAAACGGGATCAATGTCTGAAAAGGAGATCGACAGGGGTTTCTACACTAGAGCCTGAGATCATACCACGGCTTTACCACCAAGTCAGCCAAAAGACAGTTGTTCAAGCATTCAAATATTCAAGTTTTGTGCAGATGTCGCAACCATCCTGACTTTGGTTCAATCATGGGTGATCCTCATTGATTACGGTGTATTCCTGGATTGCTTCTGGCAGCATACAGTAGTTGTTAGCCTCCCGGATCAAACACACTATCACTGAACGAACGTCTCTAGACATTATCCAAGGTCAATCTATTGGCACGGCCTACTTACAATGGTCCTACATAGGACACTCCACTGGTGTTTTCCATGCTTGTTACGCCGTCGGCTAGACTGTATGTGTGCGTAGCGTGAGTGGTCGATTCCGTCCAGAAATGAGTTCGTTTTTTGCGTTTTCATATCGTTTTGACCTGGCCCGGAGTTGTGTAACCGAAGGACGGATATGAGTGGGTGACCCGAGGTCGATCCTAGATGCCGACTTGGAAAGTTAACTACGGCAAAGAGGTTGACCAAATGTTTTGTCAGTGTTGCCGTACTTCTCGGGGGAAAGAGTGTCTTTGGTGCCATTCAAGTAGTAGTATATTTGGATGAGATTATAATGTTTTGCCGTATAATAAACATCTACAATAATACAGCTTGAATTCAGCTCAGAGTTTACCTCACATAGCGGGCAGTGTTTTCGGTGGAGAAAGGCAACCGAAGGCGGGGTAAGCGAAGAACTTCGGAGTTTAGTTTGAACCATTCTTGGACTCAAACCACAATAAATACCTGACAGTCAGCTGGGCCGTAATTGTATCGGAACGTGCCCAGGGTGGCTCCTGGGCGTATTTAAAGACTGGTCTTCCCCCCATCTTCCGAGCGGTCTGCCACCTGATATTTATCAACCCGACAGAAGTTCTTGTCGGTCCTTGTTCTTCTCTCTGCCACCTGGAACTTGCCAGGACATTCGTATTCAAGGGGGCCCTTGGACGACTGAACCTTACCTTTGAGGAACTTGGAATATTCTCTGAACAAGTCACTTGACATCTTCCTTCTCCAGCGAGGATCAGAACTTCTTTTCGTCACTGCCTTGTGGTAGACGGAAGAAAATCAAAGTCATTGACGACTGCAACACGCCCCATCACCACAAATTTCCCTCCTGGACTCACTCCTTTCCTTTGGTTCGTGCCGACAAGGACAGAAAGCAATCATATCTGCCGTTGGATCTTTGTTTCTAGAGTGTTTTGATTGATAGGTAGGCTATAAGAAGCTCGCATTAAAGACACGCGTTGACCGTGCCGTCCACTCAATCTAGGATTCCTCCGCACTTTGTGCATTGGCCCTCCATTCTTCCTTGAACAGCTACATATAACTGGTGCATTAATCGCAATCCACGCCTTCTGAAGCATCTCTGGTCGCAATCGCAACCTTTGGCTTTCCCTCGTGTTGTCGAAACCCATCTTCGCGAAGATTGCCAGCTAGTAACCTTTCGCAACAACCCACCCAGGATTCAGTCATTTCACAAATCATGCGTGCTGCACTCAATCTCTATGTCCACCCAGAGCTCTCATCCTCTGAAGTTTGGGCAAAAGACGCCTATAATCGATCAGGGAAGATACGTATAGCAGCGGTCGTTGGAGTGTTCTGGGTATCAGTATTGTCCACCTTGGCTGCATGCCAATTTATGGGCTATCTGGACTGGAGAGCTCTGCTACGAACAAGGTAAGCAAGGAGTCTATCCTTTCATTTGAGTCTGTTGCGGTGCACAGTATTGTGCACACGACATCATTTATAATCATTGTGTTTGTATGAATCATATTTGCTGACTCGGTGGAACTCTGTAGCCCTTCTCTGGGAGCTCTACTCTAACGACCATCGCCGTCATTCCCCGCCCGCTTCCCATCGTTTAACGATCAACTTGGATTCAACAATCGCAAGATCCCCGCATAACTTATTCACCCCGTCCCCGAAGATTGTGTTTCAACAGAACAATCTCCATACACACAATTTGTTTTACGCCTTCCTTACGCCAACATTCTTTCTCTTTTTCGTATCCAACGATTCGACCTTCTTTCTTAACGCATTTTGAAGATCATCTGCATATCTCTTTTTGCATCTCTTGTAGGAACATCATTTTTTTTCGGTTTCGATATGTAATAACTGTAGTATTACTGTAATCCATGGGCTTTCGATGCTGTAACACCTCTTCTGCTTTGGGACACGAATCTTTATTGTTGTGGCGTACAACTGGAGCCGTCGTAATGTCGAGCAGTCGCGGATCTCTTCACGTCGAATTTCCTGGTGGACTCTACAGTCCCCTAGACCAACTCCGAGTCAAAGATGTTGATTCAACGAGGGGTATGATTATTGGAAGGGTACATCGACGTGGAGAGAACAATCGCATGGAAAAATGGATACAGATCATCATAGCTGTCCTATTCTCTGTTGCATCTTCTCTTTCACTGTCTGGTATGCACTCATGATTGTCTGTTCGTTGATGACAATTTCAGTCGTGTCAGGGCGTGGTCGGCTAACTCTCGAGGCGATGGCCGCGGCGTCTGTGTCGACGATGATGCTGGAATGCGTGTTCAGTCATTCTAAGAAATAGAAAGAAGGGTTTATAGCGCAGGAGCAACATACCCATCGTCAACTGTTTCGTCCAGACAGAGCAACACCAAATCCAGGTTTTCGAGAACGGCCCGCTTTTCCAAAGCGTTTCGTAGGAGCATAGTCAGCGCGTCGGTCAGAGAACTTAGTGCCGAGTAGAGCATAAGCTCATTCTCCGTTGGACCAGCCACGAAGTACAGGATAAGATCGAGAGAGTGCTTGTACACCACAAGATGTGAGTCGTATAGGATGATATCACCTATTCGAGAATGAATGTAAATCGGTTTGCTGGCAATGATTGGGGAAGTGAGATACAGACCTCCTGCTTTCTTTGTTTTTGTCCATAGTCCCTTCTCGAACGCCTTCTGTTCTTTCAGAGTCAGCAGCTCTTTTGATTCGCCTTGGGGATGGCTTTTGGAACGATAGTACTTGGAGAGTACACGATTGCCTTCCGTGTCAAGTACGATAAATGCCTGGACGCTGTATAGTGAAAGGTTCATCTAAGACAAGATATTAAGCAGTCCGAATAGTTGTATACTCATTCAGCGACGACATACCTTGGATAGCTTGTCGAAACGTGGAAGTAGCTATAATGCCAATGGACACGGACGAATTATCGCCTCTTGTCGGAGTTTGGATTGCCATCACAAGTACCCCTGCATAGCTTGCCTCTGACCTCGACCTCTGTCTTTATCTTATCCATACGTCAATGTCATTCATACGCTTCAAGCTCGTATTTTTCTCTCCCAGAGACCACACGAGCCGCATTCTGGAGCATCTGTTTCGCGCTTTCCCTCGTGAATTGGGCAATATCGGAGAATACGAACATTGTGCATTTGTTACTCCAGGAACTGGTCAGCACTACCGTCAAGAGCGAGACAGAAAATGGAAGGACGGTTTGTAATGAATTTCAATGTCTTACTACAGGTCAATTCAGGCCTAAAAAATCTGCCAACCCAACCATCGGCACAGCGGAACAATTGGAATTTGTCGATGAGGATAGAGTGGAGGTAGTTGTCAACGATCTTGGGGAACGCGAGCAAGTGAAGAAAGCTATAAAAGAATTGAAGAACGTGCGTTGAATTTTTTTTCATGCCATCTCGTGAGAAGGTACAAGATGCGCCCGTGTTAACGAGCAATAGGTACACCCCTACGAAGAAGTCGCCTATGATGTCTACAAACTCGAGGATCTATGAATCAGTCCCAAATGAATATCATTTGCATCACTGTCGACTGGCCAGTGTCCGCTAGTGTCTGTTACCCATATTGGACCGCTAGTCTCATCAACCCCACCCATCAAGTCCCGGATTTCCAACAAGCTCCTCGGTTCATAGAGTATCACATTGTCAAGCCTTCCACAACGTGCAAAGGAGAGGCTCGCTGGGGTTGTTTCTAGTCATATTGTTAATCGGATTTGACAGACTCTCTTGCTGGAGTTTCCAGGAACACTGGAGGCGGCGAGGCTGAACTTCATCGTGAAGATATTGTTAAGCTGCTCCATATGCTCCTCCGTTGTCAAAATCTATTTTTACCCTGCACCATCGTGGTACCTGTACAGAACATCACCGATTGACACCAGGTTAGCGATTAAGAGCTATAAAACGGATCCGTGGGCCGACTGGATTTTTTGGAGCCCTCTCCTTCCACGTATATCATTATGCTGCTCACGTCTAGCTTCGTTCTAGGACTCTTGAGCTCCTTTACCGCGGTATCTGCCTGTGGAGATCACGAAGACGGTCATGTCCATGATCATGCGAAGAGGGCTACTCCTTCCATCCCCTTACCACCACCAACGCGTGAATTGGAATGGGGAGATATCAACATTTTGCACACAACAGACAGTCATGGATGGCTTCTGGGACATCAGAAAACCTCCTTCCCAGAGCCCAACTACAGGTCCGTTAGGCTCTTCATTGTTCTGAATGAGGCTGACCACCTTCAACCTCATCAATAGTGGCACATTGGGTGACTTCGCATCCTTCGTGACCCACATGAAGCAACTCGCTATTGTATGCGTCTTTTCATTGCTTATCAAAGTATATGCCTAATGTTACTTTAATGTTTCTCTAGGAACGCGACACCGATCTTTTGCTCGTTGATTCTGGTGATCTTCATGATGGTATTTTGCTAAATCCTTTGACGAGACCTCGATTTCTGAATTGGCTTTCAGGAACTGGACTTACAGATGGATTCCCGGCTGGAGGTATCGATGCTCATGATGTGAGTATGCAAAGCATGAGAGAATGTGTATAGTCGTTAATTTCTTCCTCGTCTAGGCCAATCAATTCCTCAAGCAGCTGCCTTACGATATAATGGCGATTGGAAAGTTGGTGTTTTCCATACAATATGACACAGACAAGTACTAAACTTGCGATCAGCCACGAACTTTACATCTATGCCAACGCGCTTGATATGTCAGTCCCCTTTTATTCTGACCCTTCTCCAGATCTTTCTAAGCAGTCTTGGTTTCTCCTCTAGGCATACAAATTTTGCTCCAAGTCTCAAAGGTCGTTACCTTTCTTCCAATGTCAACATTACCCTCCTCAACGAACAAGGAGAAGTCGTCACTGTCCCCGTCGGAGGTAAGGATCCGTTCAGTCATAACCAGTTACCTGTCAAACGTCCATGTGCTGACTTCACGATAGAACGATTTGCCAAGTTCAAAACGAGGAAGTATGTTCATTTCAATCATCCAATATGGAAGGAAATATTGAGAGAGAACCTTGCCTGCCAATAGAGGAAAGAAAGTCACTTCCCTTGGTGTCTTGTACAACTTCACTGGAAACGATAAAAACACGACTGTTCAACCAGTTGCCAGCATGGTCAAAGAGGCTTGGGTGAGTTTTTCCTTCCGGAATGTCCAGTTTACCATTTATGGAATTAACTATTTTCTATAGTTCGCCGATGCTATCAAGGACGAACCAGACTTTTTCTTACTTGTTGGGTAATCATCTATCTCTGTCCTTCCGCTTCCCCTATCTTATGCATTCAACAGGCACATGCCAGTTGCCCGCGATAATTGTGGGCCCTATGACAAAATAAGTTATTTTCTGTACTGATGAGCCATTCCTTCCAGGGCCTGTGGTTTTCAATGCTATTCGGGCCGTCCACCCTCTGACTCCAATCATGATACTCGGTGGTATGTGACCTTTGACAATATTTCCTCATCACCTTGACTAAGTAACGTTCAGGACATACTCATATCCGTGATTGCTGTGTGTAGCTCTGTTCAAGTCTTTTTGAGTGGGGGTTGATAGCATTCTCAGTGCAGCTCGATGGACGCTCGATGTCACTGGAAAGTGGCCGTTACATGGAAACCATTGGTTAGCTTTCTTTCGATGTTTGCTGGAGATCGTTGTTAACTGACAATTTTAACCTCCTTCACAGGATGGTTGAGTCAGTATTTCTAGGACTATGTGTGAAATGATTTTATTTAAATAATTCTGAAAACCAGGTGCCAAGCTTGACCATAAGGGCAGCAGCAAGAACATCACCTTTAGTCGCAGATACCTCGACCCCAACCGCGTGTCATTCGAGGTAAGTGTTCTTCACAACTTTAGAGTAGTCAACGAAATTTATTCAACGCGCCTTTTGCAGTTCCATTCTAAGAAGAATAGTTTCAACTTCGATACACCCAAGGGCAAAGGCATCACCAATGGACTAAACCAATTGGCGACGAACTTTGATCTTTCTTTCCAATTTGGAACTGCTCCTCACGATTTCACCCTCAGCCAGTAAGGACGCTCAAATTGTTGTACATTGATGATGCTGACCCATTCACAGGTCACCGTACCCTTCCAACAATTCCCTTTTGACTCTCTTCATTCAAAATGTCAGTCCCGTTAGGTTAGATTTTTGAGTCGCATTTGCTAAACTTGAACGACCTTCACCAGGCCGCTCCTGTTGCACTGGCTATCAACAACACTCGTGCCTCCATTCCTAATATCATGATCACCAACTCAGGCTCTCAGCGATTCGACATTTATGCCGGATCTTTCACAAGAAATGACCAACTGACGGCGTCGCCGTTTGCGGATTCCTTCTTATTCATACCCAATGTTCCATTCTCGATTGCAAACAATGTCCTTCCTGCTCTCAACCACGCAGGTGCCAACAACAGAAGAGAATTCCTTGAAGAAAGAGAAAGAACACTCTATGGACGTGGTCATGTTGATATGGTGTACAATCGCTGGCTCGAGGAACAGGATAGAAGAGACGGTGTCGAACGACGGGCTGCACAGAACTTGACTCTTGGATACGTCACTCAAGATGTGAGGATCCTTCTTAGCGTTTTTACGCCACTCCTTTTCTAAACTTCGTTCTTGCTTCACTAGGCTTGCCCAGGTGTTGGTGACGATATCCTCCACGCCCCTTTGCCATTCTTCTCCTCTCCGGACTTTATCGGCTCCATCCCTCCATCGGTTGCTGACGATGCGCCCATCGATCTTGTCTTCGTCGATTTCATCGAGAGTCAGCTCCTGCAAATCCTGAACTCGTTGCAGACTACCAAGACCTTCACCACATCTGATGTCTCTTCGTACAGCCCCATCTTGGCCAACCAGGCTCTTGGATTTTATGCACAGGCTGCTTGGAACTAATTTTGGAAAAATGGTTAGTCATGATTCTTTGAAGCTATTTTTTTTATGTTACCGGTTTTTTAGGGTATCTAAACTCATGGTTCAGTGGCACTTACAGAAGTTGAAATTTGAAGTAACCTTGTGGTACCAACAATATCTTTATTTCCTATGTTGCAACACACCCGTTGTAGGATATAATGGCACTTTTTACCGCATACAAGTTCAGTGGGTCATTTTAACCATTTTTGTCCGTTTCAGTTGTGATACGCATTCCGAGTTCGAGCAAGAAAGGGGAAGAGGCAGAAGAAGAAACGAATGACCAAAAAAGGTTTGTGGGAAAGAAACCTCCTTATAAGTCGTTTGGATAGCGCCCACAACGGTCTCGTTCCCAATGTGCCACATATTTAGGAGGAGAAATATACAAACATCCCTCTTTCTCCAACAACCATGACCCCACAAAATAACCTTGACTCCGTCTGCTCGACGAAGTCTGAGAGCTTTCGCTTCGTCAGAGTGGACGTGCAGAGCACAGACAAGCGCAACGAACTGGGACTTCAGGGCGATCCGCGGGGAAATGCGACTGAAAACCGTATGGACGTCGAGGCTGACCACAATTCGCATTCACTGCCAGGCGACAAAGAGGATGACCTTCTCAAGGACTGTCATGTCCTTGACGTTAGTTTCATTGGTAAATCGGTGAAGAAAATATGGGTACGGTCTGATTACACCCGCATGTACAACGCTTATGAGGAGAGCCTCTTTACAGACTATACCCGAATCGTCCTCACAGGACAGCCTGGAATCGGTGTGTTTTCTGTTTATCTGACATTCTGCGGCTGACAGGGAATCTTGCAGGGAAGACGGTTTGTGGTACTATGCCCCTTGTGGCGGGCAAGCGAACGGGAGCCTTTTATCTGGGAGAATGACAAGGCTCACTATCTGTTTGTGGAAGAGGGCGTTTTCGAGATCTTAGTCCGTTCCTGGCCGAGCCTAAATACAAGATTATCATGATCAGCCGCAGCTCACGCAGTGCCACCGAAGTTTCCTTCATCTCAGACACCGTCAGCACAGATCTCAGCTTTCGATTTCAGTACCTCCAGAAGTCGCAGCAAGTCGAACTATAAAAACACCGGTCTTCCGACTTTTCAACATCTGCGGCTGCAGGACGCGTATACGAGGCAAACATCATGCAAACAGTTATGGAAGGGGTTAATATTGCGCCTGGTTCCTATCATCAAGTCATCCTCCTCTCGCTCGCATCACCCTAGGTCGCTGCGGAACAGCTTGACGCCCCTCCAGGCTCCAGAGGGACCCCAACAGTGTGCTAGCACTCCCAAGCCACCCGTCTCACCCCAAACTCTTTACATACCAAAAGTATCTAATCAGCCAGCGCAAGACGCTTTTTTTGTTCTTGACAACATGATTTACTTATTCGGTTTCATTACCCCCCTCTTTCGGACAAATCTCTTTGAAATATCCATGTTCAAAAGGCAGCCGGAGCCGAGCGATGTGCATTACTTGTGTACCTTCAACAGATCAATAGGCTCCTCTAATAACAACGATCTCTGGTGATATTACACAGGATATACAAACAGTGTTTAACTTTCTAGATGAAGAGCAGCACCTAATTAAATGTCCACTCCACAGACGTTGCCAAAAGCCTACAGGCTCCTACTGCTGAAACGAGGGTCCAGAGTCAAATCCCATCCTCATGAGGATCCACTGGCAAGCCTACGTTCCCGTCCTTCAATTTGATCTTCCGCGGAAATTTGCTGCTTCTCATCTTGGGCAAATATTCTAGGGTACATCACACCCTCAAACCCCGCAATCTCACGTTTCTCCACCGTCTGGGGCAACAACCCCTCCCCACAACCTCTCAGTCTCAACTGCCTAACCGTCGCGAAATTAAAGCATCCAGCAAGGAAGAACGCGATGCTCAAGAATAAACTCCCCCAGTCGTTCACAGCGACGATCCATTCGGCCTCCATGAGCTTCGCGAGCAAGGTGGGATCCTGTGCATCGCCAGCGGCTTTCGTTAGCCACGTAGTTGGGATTTCGAGAATCTGGATGTGTCGCGAGCGAAAGAAAGCCCCGCCGAAATTCAGCAGCCCGGTAAGCACGCTGAGAAAGGGGAATGAGAATGATAGGGAGGTGATTCCTTCGCCATTACGCCGCGTCGACAACTCGCGCTCTGATATCAGTCTTTGTCCTTGTTCGGCTTTTGTAGAATAATAAACCAAGATTGATATTCTGGAAAAAAAGAAGGGATTTTGTCGTCATGAGAAAGGAACAATGCAACGAAAGAACGCAAGACACTGACCCAAGGTTCACCATTCCTAAACACCCTGAAAAAGAAAAAGACATGTAAATCCAGGCTCCGAGAGCTTTGAGAATGGCCAGAAGATGCACACCCCAGCTGGTGGTTGACATATTGAGTGTTGGATCGTGAATACGGTGAGATATATACTCACTATAGGATATCTTCATAGACAGCTGACATCTCTTAAAAAGTGCCAATGAAATTTCTAATGAATGTCGTTCACCCCAAAGCGGGGATATTGATGGTAAGGCGAGTGGAGATAGAGCCGTTTGAGAGGCTTGCTCGTCACGAAACGCCTTGAATGAGGGAGAAAAAAAATAAGAGGAGACGGCAGAGTAGATTGAGGGCCAAAGAAGGGATGACGAGAAAACAGGAAGAGGTGCTGTTTTAATCCATCCCAGGACATTCAAGTTATGAAGCTTCTTCGAGCATACATAACCAAATCAGTTATTTCCTTGAATAGAGGTACCTGCCAGCGGACACGAATTTCCAAACATTCAGCCAATTAGAAAGCAACCTGACGGATTGTCAAGAGAATACATATTGATTATTCCCATGCCCAAGGACAGTGAGCACTTTCCAAAGTTCTTCTTTCTGTCATTGATCCTCGCACCTGTGACTCGAGTAAAGGTTCTAGTTGACGCGCATTGGTACGCTCATGTCAGAGGTACAGTTCTTTTTTGTATGCTTTAGTGACAAGACCGAAGAATAAATTGTGTCCATCCCTAAGTCGAGGGTGGGGTCAGGAGATTGGTTGACTCGGAGGAGTGGAAGGGCGCGGGGGATGGGAGACCCAATGAAGAATGGAATTATTACGTCATCTGTCAAGCCAAAGAAACAACGTGAGCGGTTCGCGGCGTGGCTGTCCTTTTGCTCTCTCATCCAACTCTCATCTTCAAATACTCAGGCAATGATTTATCCATTTAAACTATCTATTGTCAGGATGAATCACTGAACGCGACCACCGCGCATTTTCTCTGCACCGAATGAGGCCTTTCAACCAGGCTGTGTCGCGACTCCGGGCCAGAGTTTCTCGCAACCTCGAAGATAGAGCGGTTAGACGATAGAATTCCTTGCTTTGGCTGTGAAGTCTATTTTTATTTCCAAGTACCATCATGGTCCTTTTCAATTTTAGTTCCAAATAATACGAGGAAATCTCTATAAAACACCAAGTAATCCCGGATTGCAAACTGGTTTTTGTGTCCTCATTTCCCCCCATGTTGCTCACATCTGGTTTAATCCTAGGCCTGCTTATTGGATCGTTCAGAGTGGCCTTTGCTTGCGATGACCACAAGCATGACCATGCAAACGACCATGCGAGGAGGGACGCCCCTTCCGTCAGTTTGCCGCCGCCAACGCGTCAATTGGAATGGGGCGATATCAACATTATACATACCACAGATAGCCATGGTTGGCTTCTTGGACATCAGAAGAGCTCCTTTCCAGAGCCCAATTATAGGTTTGGGAGACCTTTATGTTGCATACATCGACTCTGATCTCGTGCGTCGACATTGATATTTCAGCGGCACACTAGGCGATTTTGCGTCTTTCGTCGCCCATATGAAGGAACTGGCTATTGTACGCGACGTTCTGTCAAATAACTACGACATGTATGCCTGAGGCTTTTTTAGGAGCGCGACACAGATCTTTTGCTTGTCGATTCCGGTGACCTTCATGATGGTATGAACCAGCTCGTTTGATCCTTGAATTCTAAATGTTGATCACAATTCGCTGTCAGGTACTGGACTTACAGACGGATTTCCTGCTGGGGGTATTGATGCTCATGATGTAACTTTCTGCGAAAGACGAGTCAATGTATCCCCCTTTTCTAACCATTTCTGGTAGGCCAATCAATTTCTCAAACAACTTCCTTACGATGTGATGGCGATTGGAAAGTAAGTCTTCTTATGAATTTCTTGTCCCATGGAAGTTGACTAGTATTTCAGCCACGAATTATACATTTATGCCAATACTCTGGACATGTAAGGTCATTTGTAGTCTAGGATCAGACTGGTTCTCAAAACATGGTTCAGGCACACAAACTTCGCACCCAGTCTTAAAGGACGATATCTTTCGTCCAACGTAAATATAACTCTTCTCAACCAAGATGGACAAGTCGTCACAGTACCAGTTGGAGGTTAGTTTCTCATCCCACCAGTCCTAGCGAAATGATAATTGACCCCTCCGAAAGAACGATTCGCCAAATTCAAGACTCGGAAGTACGTGAAATACCCCTCTTTTGACGTTGACGGTGTCTTACGATCTGTTCTTTTTGCAGAGGGAAGAAAGTTACCTCGCTTGGTGTCCTATTTAATTTTGACAGCAATGATCACAACACGACTGTTCAAAAAGTGTCCGATATGGTCAAGGAAGCCTGGGTAAGTCTCCTGCACATCGATCTCATATTCAACTCGACGGAGAAGAACTCATTTTTTCCCTTTAGTTTGCCGATGCCATACAGGAAGAGCCTGACTTTTTCTTGCTTGTTGGGTGGGCGCTGTCATAATTCTTCTATCCCGGAATTTCTATCTCTTATAATGTTCTCCCGTCGTTGATGCTAGGCATATGCCAATTGCCGAAGATGACTGTGAGTTCTGTTATGTGTCGTGTCTGAATGGGATATGTCCTGAAATGGCATTTATACTCAGGGCCCCTTGTGTTTAATGCCGTCCGGGCTGTTCATCCCCTTACACCCATCTTTATTCTTGGAGGTCAGTCTGGATTCCATGCTACCATATCAAAAGCGGCGTTGTGCTCAATTTTCCTTGAAGGTCACACCCATATTCGTGACTGCCGTGCGTTTAACTGTTCAACTATTTCATAGTGCCCTTGAAAGATCCGTTTTGGTTTTAGTTCAGCTCGATGGACGTTCTGTCTCATTGGAAAGTGGTCGATATATGGAAACAGTCGGTGAGCTGGCCTCCCCAGATTCAAAGTGACCGTTCATCTCACACTTTTGCTCGTAGGATGGTTGAGTCAGTACCTTGATGTTTTATGGAAAATACAATGGCTAACCTCATTTTCTAGGTGCCAACCTTGACCATAAAGGAAGCAACAAAAATATTACATTTAGTCGCAGGTATCTTGACCCAAACCGTGTGACATACGAGGTACATATACTGTACCCTGGTAGATGAATATCTTTTCTTATGATAAATCTCTCTAGTTCCATTCAAAGAAGAATATCCACACATTCGACACACCACAGGGAAAGGCTATCACAGATGGGTTGAACACCCTATCGCAGAAATTTGACCTGTCTTTCCAATTTGGAACTGCCCCTCATGATTTCTTCATCAGCAGGTAAGAAGTGCTTCTACTTATTTGTTCAGTAACACGATACTTAAATGTTTCCAGGGCCCCGTATCCTTCCAATGATTCTCTTTTGACACTCTTCATTGACAATGTAAGGATATATAATATACAAGGATAATCAAAATTCTGAAGTAAATATCTTCAGGTTCTCCCAGTCGCATTGGCTGTTAACAATACTAGAGCATCTATCCCAAACATTGTAATCGCCATCTCTGGGTCTCAGAGATTCGACATTTACGCAGGTTCCTTCACGAAGAACGACCAACTGACGGTATCGCCTTTTGCCAATGCATTTTTGTTCATTCCCAACATCACGCTCTCTGTGGCAAATCAAGTCCTTCCAGCAGTTAACAGTGCCAGTCAAAATGAAAGACGGACGGTGTTGGAGGAGCGAGAACGCGAACTCTATAGATATGGATATGTAGATATGGTCTATAACAAATGGCTGGAAGAGCAAGATCGGAGGGACGGAATGGAACGACGAGCAGCACAGAACCTCACTCTTGGATACGTGACCCAGGATGTAAGCCATTTTCTTTTTTTTTTTTTCTGCTCAAACCCCGTCCAAAGCTCATTCTTCTTCGATTTAGTCCTGCCCAGGTGTCGGGGACGACATTCCTCACGCTCCGCTGCCATTTTTCTCTTCGCCTGATTTTGTCGGTTCAGTGGCTCCAGATCTCGCCCCTGATACGCCCATCGATCTTGTCTTCGTTGATTTCGCTGCGACAGATGTTTTACAAGCACTCAATTCAGTGCAAACTGGCAAAACATACACCACGGCCGATGCTTCGTCGTATAGCCCAATTTTGGTCAATCAGGTGTTTGGGGTTTATGCTCAAGCCACCTGGAACTGATCGAAATGGCTTTGAATAAATTGGATTGGTATTGGTGGCAGCGTTATAGCTGAGCTTTCTGGGGCTGTAATATTATTTGTCTTTCTACCTCTTTCTCTCTTCTTTACCGAATACAACGACCTGCATCAAATCTTCAATGAGTGGGTGAAGCGTAGGAGATAATAGTTTCTGTTGTGTGTAGGGCAAATTTTGTGTCATGAGATGGTAATATATTCGTATTATCCCAGACGATCCACGAAATCATCGTCATCCAAATCGAAGACTGATTGTTTGTGCGTTTGTTTTATACGATCGTCCTTGAGCATCCTGTTTTTCCTTCATAAATAAAATCGCTTTATGACAGGGAGACAAAGGAACATACCTCGAGTCTACCCGAGCATCCTCTCCTTCGACACTCAGCATAGCTTGCGGCGTCTTTGCCTCAATCACCTTGGACGATGGATCAGTCCAATTCAAAAAATGAGCTTCAACTACCAAAAAGGCATCTCACATAATGGTTATCACAATGCGGACAAAACTCGTCGCTCTCCTCGTACACTGCCATATCCTTCCTGAACGCCTTTTTGCACTTCTTGCACATAAAAGTCATCTCTAGCGTCTTGGCCAGCTTATGCGTCTGCGTCTCCGCGTGGCACTCCGAGCAGTCGAACCATTGTTTGCAGCAGGGGGCGCGTACAGAGACCTGGGCATTCAAGATATGCTTACTGTCAAGGTTTTCGAATCAGTCGTCTTTGTTCGTGAATGAGAGGGGCGGATCATGGGTAGGTGATATAGGAATGACTTGAGCTGATGAGATTGAAAGGCAATGATACCCGTCTTATACGGTAGATGTATCGACTCACCACATGTTTGCTACTCAAAACACGGCGGCGGTGGTGGTGGTGGCGAAAGTCATAGGTTGGTGATCGCTCAATCAGGAAGTAAAGGCGGATGACCGGGCCGGAGTAATTATAATCCCTTGAATAGAGACAAACCTTTTGCCAACGCTGAACGTCTCCTGGGAAAAGGTTTACATGTCGGATTTGACAGATTGTTGTTAGTTTAGCTGAAATGATATGTAGGCCTGCTGCGGGTCTCTTGGGAAGAAGGATAAAACGAATAATTTGGTATAGAGTATATGTATAACATAGGTAGAAATACAAGCAATACAAATGTGACCCCATCTCCCCGTCTCCTCTGTAGAAAAAAAAGACTGATGTGTGAGATGTCCGTATCTCTGGTCGGATTTGAGGGAAGTGGTAAAAAAGAGTCCTGAACGAAGGTATCTACAGCTTTTGACGAGGGGTTTTGCAGAGGGGTAAAAGCTAGAAAACGAAAGTGTTCGAAAAATGTTCCTAAGTGTGCTTATTTGCGAGAGAAGGTCAAACGCGAGTTATTCCCCTGGTCAGCGTCATGGAAATCTGTAGAAAACGTCATATTAGCAATTGGCACGAAGAACGAAGTGAGGGAGAAGAGATATACCAATGGGAGATCTGAAATTTGAGATCATTGGATTGACATTCGATGCCCTTAGGTTGTGTACAGAAAGGTTACTCTCAGTGAGGCTACTGGATGACTCGATATCTCGGATCTGTTTTTTGCGCAGAGGTTTAATGGGCGGCAGGGCAGCAGGGACGTCTCGTTCTTCATCATCTTCCCAAGCATTTTTGTGCATGCCACCGTGGAAGGTATCGCTGAGATCATCCTGATGACCATCGTAGCTGAACGTTTGCTTGACGGGAGATGACGTGAGGAGATATGCGCCTCCACTGGATGGCTGATTTTGGTAGCTCGATGTCTGCATACGAATAGATTCGTTGTCCGCCATGCTCGTAGTGTATGCAGCGGAGCGCGTTCTTTTGCGTTCCTTCGCAGCATCACGGGACGCAATCTCTCCTTCAATTGACCTTGGGAAGAAAATCTGGTATCCACACGTCAGAGAGGCACATTGATCAACACCCAAGGGCACTTACCACAAGGGTGATTCCAGAAGAGATCACACATCCCAGACCAGCTATCATGGTCAAGAAGTCTTCGACACGCAAGATAAGATGTCATACCATTGGAAGCTAACATGTAGAAAAACGCACCTGTCCATAACATGCTCTCGTTGATATGGTTGTGAGGTCGCACTCCATCAACACCGAGAATCAACAACGGGACAGTGAACAAGAATCTGAAAACGATTCGGATGGTCTGATAGATGGTCAGCTAGAATAATGAAATCTTGAACGACACTCCACGTACATTGAGTTCTGAGAACTTGGTAAGCCTAACAATAGTTCCAATATCAACGCCTTCTGCCCTCTGAATGCATCACCATTAGTCTATGACAACGAGCATTGTCAGTTTGACAGCTTGACGACATACCAGATTGTTCAAAAAGCTTGGGAACGTCCATCTGTCGATTGCGGTAAGCACACATCAAGTGGAGAAAAAAGTTGAATCAAATCTTACAGAATCGGAGTGAACCACAAGGTCAGTGACAAACTTCCAAGGCTGCCGGCGAGGAACGTAAAGGCTTCACTCTGATGAAAAAATTAAGCGCGGAGAATGGACAAAGCAAAACAAGATTACAAACTTTCAATGGATCTTGCCGGGTAAATATGGTCACGAGCGGCATGTAGGTGAGGGCGAGTGTCGAACCAAGCACCCACACCTTGAAGTACAGACTTTGGAACCAATTCTGTTGAGTCGAACCGGAGTTGACAAGAAATAGCCAGAAGCAGAGTTCTAGATTCCGGTCCATTAATAATTGCGCCTCCGTGCCCAAGTTATGTCAAAGAGGTAGTAGCACACCTTCGAGATGGGTTACCCTAAAAATGGAACGCGTTATACTTAGAAAGTCGTGAATTTTGACGGGCATCTGAATCTTACATTTCCAAGCTCCATCCAATAGAAAACATAAGCATGAGAGGGAAGATCGTGTTCTTCGCGGACTGTTCCCAGAGCTGATAGGGCTTGGGGATGACTGAGAGATCGCATGAGCATTTGCTGACAGAGCGTTGTGAACAGGCTGCTACTCACTTCCAAGACCCGGGAACGCGATGAAGCCTTCATGGTACTTTATAGCCATATTCCCCAAGGCGTACGTCAATATCAGAGGCACCGTTAACATATATGAGTACTGTAAATGGATCAAAACGATGCACTTGCGTAGGAGGGTGTGTCCGAACTCACCGTCATGACGCGTTTGAAGGCGCCTGAATTCGCCCCGCTATTCCATCTGGATAGACCAGTCAATGCCTATAGATCAACCACAACCACCGTACCGTCCCACCTTAAGCATTTGAATCTATCGAATGACCACAGGTGGAAAAGGAGGAAGACACCAAGCTGTGAAAATGGTCAGGCAGCCGGAAACTGAAATCTACCGGGGAAACTTGCCATAGCGGTGAGCAATGACCAGACAAGGTAGCTCGCTGGTGAAGAGTGAGACATGGTTGAGGATCTAAAGCAGGGTGGACGAAGCTAAGGATCCACGAAGCCTTTGAGGAGAATCCTTGAAGGAAAAGAGCAACCGGACAAATTAGAAAACCAGGAGGGTATTATAAGTGTTACACGACTGAGTTCCTGGTCGGATTGGATAAGATGTTCCATGTGCTCGCATTTTGTTTGCACACAAAACGGTACGATCAATGCCATCAATTGAAGAATCAGCCATATGTTTATGATGATGGATATAATTGTAAGCGGGGGTATTAATGTTGCGAGTTTGTGGGCTTGGTGGCACTGCTATTTTTTAGTACGGTTGGTACGGTGGATGTTTCGAGACGTTTCACCGCACAAGCAAAAACCGGGCTAGTCAGGAATGACGATGATACACATCGTTCGGCTGTGGGGGTTCAGCAGAACCGTGGTGTGGTGTGAATGACCTCTAGGAGACCTAAGGACTATGATTTGGGCAAGAGAACGACATATTCCCAGCGAAGTAGAGCAAGAGGATCATGGGAACAGGCAAAAATAGAAAATTTGCTAAGTAGAAAAAAAGGCCATGTGAAATTTCAAGTCCGCCGTAACGAACACTGCCACCAATGTCTCCATCTCCCTCTGACAACGAAAAAACTGATGTCCTGCTCGCCTGCAGATACGGCGACCTGGAGGATCTCCAGACCTTTGTGAACCAGTACGGAGCAACAGAGCTTGCCAACATACGTGATGGAAACCAGAATTCTGTCCTGCATATGATTTGCGCCAATGGCCATCTAGGTGAGTTTGCATTAGATCACTTTTTTTTATCTTAATCGCGTTCTGATATATACAGGATAATTTTCAGATCTCTTGAGCTACCTACTACCTCTCGTTCCACCGACTTTGTTGTCCGCCCAAAACACATCTGGATCAACGCCTCTTCACTGGGCGGCTCTCAATTCTCATCTTGACATCGCCCAAAAGCTCGTTCTATTCGCCGATGGACCTGGGCGCGATCTTATCGATATAAAAAATGTCGCAGGACACACACCTCTGGGCGAAGCCGAGAATGCTGGATGGGAAGAGGGCGCCAAGTGGTTCGTGGAAGTAATGAACCTTGAAGCAGATGGGTCAAAGGAGGAGGATGCCACACTCGATACGGAGGACGGAGATAACCGCGATATAGAAGTCGAGATTGAAGACGCGGACGGCCAGATAGCAAAAATGACGATTTCGGGGTCAGCATCCAGCGCTGCGCCTGAAAAAACTTCTGTGTCATGACCAAACCAAGAAGAAAGTTCAAGCTCAAGACGGACTTCTACACGGGCCGAGCATACGCCCAGATTTTAAAAACAATCTGTATTGCATCGCAATAGAGGTGTATTTGGCTGCAATTCATATACGTTATCCCTCCTTCCTTCCGCTGCTCGTGGTGTCTCGTGAGGAGAGTTATGGTTAAAATTCGAAATCCGACTATCTCTTCTATGGCCTACTCAACAGCACACCTTTCACAGGTATCGATGTCCCATTCTTTTTTTAGCGTTTAATCTGCCACATTCGACTGCCATGATTACTACTCTTTTATCTCAACTCTTCCACTTCTCCCTAGGTGAGGAGCACCATTTCCTGGGGCCAGTGCGCTCTTCGATCGCCTCAGATTCAAGAGCATATTGACCTCTGTCGAGTTCAGGTGTCAGTGCCGCCACACGATTTTAATTGTCACCTATTTTGTTCACAAATGCCGTCAAAGCCTCACTTCAGCACTGTGAAGTACCGCCTTTCCTGAATTCATTTATCAAAGGCGTTCACCGTTAACTAACTAAACTTCCATGCCATGTTATCCTTCCCTCCGCCACCCTCGACCTTTGCCCGAAAAAACCTTTCATTCATTGAAACTTTCTCTCTCAGAAGATAGCACGGCCTGATGTTGCGTTTACGGAAAAGATCTTCATCACAACATTGAGGCAGGTGGAGTATAAACAGAATGCCGAAGCCTACCGGAGCATTATCTTTCGACGATAGTCGCGCACGGAGTCCACATTGCAGAGTTTATCAGACGTGCCCGCCCTCTCCGAATATTCCATGAAGCAGGGTCTCCATACAGTGTATCACGAATTCCGTCACCGGCTCACCAACCAAAGATTGAAAATAGTTTCAAGTGCAGTTTCAACTTTGGGACCAAACGTTACGAAAGGTTAGATTCATTCTTTAGGCTCCATCCGCTGCGGTCAGTTGGATGTTTGGGTATCATGAGGTATGCAGCTCAGATACAGAGGAAGAAAGGAAAAAGGACTTCCACGAAAGCCATTTGTGCCTCTTCGTGAAGGGTTCCCTGACGTACTGATTGAGTAACCTTGGGTTATGCCACTGAACCGTTGGATCTTCAAAAATTTCAGCATAAGCTGGGTATTTGGAAAGAAACATGTCGTTCTTTCAATTGATACGCCAGAAGCTCGAGAGCTGGCTACATATGTACGAAGCTTGATAAAATGGTAGTCAAATTGTAGTGGTCAGAGTTAGAGGACATCCTATTGGCTCGGCAGCCTCTCCGTTTTGTTCCCACGCCACACCACACACCTCAAACGGGCCGTGGAAATCGCACAAGCGCTTAGCGCTTGATCACACTGGCTTGACACTGGCACTTGTGCGACATCGTGAAAGATCGGCCAACTTTGCCTAAGTGACCAGGTTGTGTCCTGTACAACGCTAGACTACCGCTCAGCGCTCAATCATGCTCCGAGTCGAACGTCGGAACGTTTGATGTTCCAACTTCCAACTGCTGCGGGAAAGTCCGAACGTTAGTGGCATCTTGAACCGTTGAACCTGAACTTTCGAGTTCAACAGCCTCAAACACGCTTTTCGTTAGTTTCCGTTTGGCCTTTTCACAGAGCCTTCGCGGGAGCACTGATCTAGAAATCCGCAGCCTACGAACGTCTGAATTTGTCCGCGGATTCGAACTTGCCCAAGGACCGATGGGACCTGTTTCATCCGTACAGTTGGTCTTTGATGAGAATATCATTCAAAATAACTTGAAAATAATATCACGGTACTTTCCTCTGTCGAAACGACTCTCAGGGCAGAATTTATTGCGATGTGACCGCCTCTTTCGTGGATATTTACCGTCCTAAAGTTGTGTGCCTCTTGTATCTGGCGTTTCGCTTGCCGAGATTTTTGTGAGAAGTTTACGTTGTGCACCATTCGAATCAATATGAGTTTAACATGGCTTTATAAAGAACCTTTCATAAATATAGGACAAATTTGACTGGCACGAGGCATCCTGTGATCTACAGAGTATGGTGGAGTTTCCCTTGGCCGTATTGTCCGTCTGTTTTGCGTCAATTCCGCAAGATATGCCAAGATCGAATTTAAACTTTGAAAAGGTATATGAAAGGCTGTCGTGGTACGGCAGCCTCACTCGGTCACACGATAACAGACAGGACAATGTTGTCTTCGTTGCGTGTGGGGTACGATCATTTAGTACAAGATAGATACTTTAAAATAGATCTCTCACCTTCGTTGCGTGTGG